>OY740767.1:52623319-53060796 GCA_963513935.1 Aphrophora alni
ATCGCACAACCTACACTATCTATGTTATATATTTAATATGAATAAAAATAAATTGAAACACGAATAAATAAAAAAATTGGCTTCTTAATCCTTTCATTCCGAATACATTATTTTAATACCAGTGAATTTATTTACAAATACACGAAGCCGGAAAATTATTTTATAATTCGCCTTCAGATTTAACCTAACCACAATATTTATAATACTATAAGTTTAAAATGTGTACCTCTTTGTATAGAAACAAACAGAACACACTTTGTTGAAGTTTCTTTTCTTTCTGTTTTGTTTTTAATAGTTCTTCAAAGTAGATTTTGTTAGGGGACTTTATGGACTATTAAATAACAGCAGGCTGCTTCTAAGATAATATTACATGAACAATATATATATATATATATATATATATATATATATATATATATATATTGTTATAAAAATTTAATTTCATAAACGAATTTGGAATATTGTTTTCTCTCATCCAAGTTGTAATCTCCGGTCAAAGCCTAAGGTTTATAATATTGAAAACGAAATGTTATGTTCTATTGTTTAAAAAAATGTCAGCAGTTTAACTTGATATCACCGAATTCAAAGTATAAGCTGGAAAGTATAAACAAATGGAAGCGCAAATAAAGAATCATATTTTCTTTGCTATAGCCGAAGGTGATTTTCCCTGTTTAGATAGATATATTCTAAAAAATATCAAAATTTATTGTTAGTTTTTAAAAGAAGGGATATAAATTGTGTTACTGAAAATTTAATAATTTAACAATCGGACGTAATGCATTTGTTTGAGTTACTGTAATCGTTTTGTAACCTAATTGTAAAAATATTTTTATTTGAGTAGGTATTTATGTTTTTAATGAAAAACATTAATTTTAATTAGTGAAATATCGATATCCAAAAAATAAATGGTTAACAATATCATCACAAACTATTGGATTTTTTATTGTACATTTGATTAATTTTATTGGAATAATATTAATTTCAGTTTTATAAAGGAATTTCTTTTAAAATTATTACACAATATTACGATATCTAGGGGTTGGTTGAATTTTACAATGATAAAGTTAAAAGTTTAGATAAATTAACTAGCTAAAGATAGATGATTTATTTAAACATCGTGGAAAATGGATGATATATCAATATGAAACTACACTTATAATTTAAAACCACATTAGTTTTGCTACAAATATTCGTACAAAATAAAATTAGTTCATTAACAAATACTTGAAATTTACCCATATAAATGACAATAAATTACAAGTGTTATTATTTCTGTACAATAGGCTGTATACAAACCTTCCAAATACCCAGGGGGATAAATTATTCTAACAGTGAGGTTAGTATGTTTGATCCTTCAGGTAAGTGGACTGATGCGTTACCGACTGTGATTAATTATTCAATTCAAGTTATAAGCAACTAATGCTTGGTAATAATTTATTGTTTTTAATTTTACAGAAGTAATTGTGTAAAATAAGAAAACATAAACAAATATATGTCTAAGTATAACCAAAATAATGTATATACTGTAATGTGATTCGTCTAAATAAGAACTAATTCGTAAAAACACAGTTTTACAAATGTGTATTTGTCAAAAATTTGGTAAAGACAGATCATCAGTTTGGTATTATTTACAGTTTTTATAAAGTAAAAATAAACCAATAAGATTTGGAAAAATTCTGACTTCAGGTCATTCTGAAAAATGTCATTGATTTTGTTTGTAGATACGTAAGAACTGAAGAGTTTTTTTTTCCTTTTGATTTAGATTTACATCCACAAATTTTGAAAAGTTCGAACAAAAGATGTATTATCTTATATACTAAATCCGCTCACAACAACTAAACGTTTCATGAATCTTAAAATATGCGTTAAGAGAAATATAATCAAATGATTTAAGGTAACGATAAATATGTCGTATAAGAATGAGCTTAATTTGGTTGTTGATAGTGGTTTCGTTCCACATAGGCGGCGGCTAAATAGGGATGTGCAATAACATAAAGTTTGGTAGAGCTGCAAATCAAACTTCGAGTTCCAATTTTCTCTTATTTACAACTTTCCAAACACATAAAATGTAAAACACATGTGATACAAACTTTGTGTTATAACTTTCACATGACATACATTTCATGTTATAAGAAAACAAACAATTATCAGTGACTCGAGACATAAGTTATCAAATGATCAATTTCAGGAATTTTACTATTATTAGTGAGAAAACTAGAGGCTTTCATTATTTCAACGATAATAAGCATAGTAACCGTCCAATGACGAAGGTCTAGTTAAATATTAAAATTATCTGTCTTTTGATAGCACATTTTACTTTTATGAAAGTGGCAATTATTTTTATTTAGTCGATGTGATTATGAAACATCTAATTAAATAAATACTATGCGGTCAAGTTGGTACATAAACAATAAAAATCACCAACATTTCATATTAAAAACCTTTTCCCACTGAATAAGAACACCCATTTCTCTTCTGAACACACACATACGTACTGTCAACAGAATTTGATTTGGGACAACTTGAAAATTACAATTATTAACTGGTTCTATAAAGCTGGACTGTATGAAAATTAAATTACTAAACTCTTGTGGAAAATGTATGCATTCTTTTAACGTATTTTAATAGAAGTATATTTGAATTATGTTAAGTTATGTATATGTGGAACACTAGTTTGAGATAAATGAATAATTGCCTGACCTTATTTATGGAAGTTTCAGAGAAACGTAGAGGTTCCAGGTCGGCAGCACATCTTAACAACATGAGAAATACTATTTTTCAACTGGATCTTGTGTCTTGATCATCGGTAAAGGTTCAAGTTAAATCGTGTACACTATTGTTAGTTAGCTCACGATAACAATGTCAAAATATTTGTACATCAGTATAAACAATTTTATTGGATACAAATTAAATAAATGTCCTAGTACTTACTTGTAGCCTACATATAAACAAAAATCTATTTGTAATAGTAATACATAACATATATAAATACTCATAAATATTATGATATAATAATTCAATTATATAAAAACAAAATCAACAACTTATTTATCGAAGTGTGCAGAAAACAATTAATAGAAACTTCAGGACTGGCAGACACCTTCATTCCATAAGATTCTATTTCAGAATGACAACAATCTAAAATAATATTCTTCTAACAACATGAACACTCACTATTCGTGGATAAATATTAAATTAAAGTCATTCGCGTAAACATAGACATAAAATATTATTTTTAATAGAAATACTTTACGCATACACAATAATTCATAAATATTTATTATGATAGTAACTATTTATTCATAAAAAAGTTTATTTTTCTATTATCATTACCAGGTTTTATAGAGTGAAAACAATGTTATTTTAATTAAACAATGTATAATAATTAATTGTGTCTGTGGTTAATTTAAATATATGTTGCACTGATTTAATTTCTTCATATTTTAAAATGTTTTGATAGAAATTGTTATTGAAAATTATTCATATATCTAGTTTGCCGAAAACAGGACACAAATATTTTGTTCGGGCCTTTGGAATTGCAGTGATAGATTTTTTTCCAATATTTATAAATATAAGTTTCATGAATACAGTTATCAGTTTTGTGTTACGGCAGGTACTTTACATTTTTCTTTACTTTCATTAAAAAATATAACAAAAGCTCTAAAAATCATGATATTAATTTTACTAACATTGGTTGAATTGTTTCTAATAAATGAGCAATAACGGATCTTATGAACCTAAAACTCATTGAACTACTACTCTCAAAAAAAATTAATGTTTTCATTTATTCGAGACTTTATTTATTCTATGTTCAAATAAATAAAGAGATCACTGTAATATCAATTTGAGAACAGTTATTCATTGATTATTTAATGGCTCAATAATTGACAGAATTTGATGATGACATATTTCCAAACTATTAAAAAGACTAATACTGTAGTTAAAACTGAAGCATTTATACATTCGACACTTTTAACAATGCCAAAAGGTATACAGAACTAGCAACTGTGAACGTATTATGTAACTATACAATGGTACGATTGTTATATTTTATAAAATTATTTAATTAAATGGATCTCTTTAAAATTAACCGCGAATAATAAGTTTTGTAATGGATGTTTGTTTTGCAACATCATTGTAACTCTCACACTTCCCCACTAATGTGTAAGTTTTCTTTTCCCTATTGTATATGTCATTTATATTAACTTAGTATTTATTTACATTTAGTACTATATTTTTCAGATGCGACGTATCTAGCAAACTACAAATAACTTATCTTCCCACTTTTCAAAGTTTCTTGAATAAATATATAATTATTGAATAGTAAATAACTTTATAAATTTCCGGTCACCATAGATAAAAATCTTTTTATAATCAGAGGATGTATGATTCTACCGTCTTGTAAACATATATACCACTCTCATTAATCACCATTCGGAATTTCTAAATGTTTACCGCAAAACCCAATATCAATTTTTTTTACAGCCCAAGTAGACTTTTCATGCATTTTTTCTCTTACAAAAAATGCAATGAGGTAAACTAAATATGACAATTACATATTATAGCAACAAAAATTGTTAATTCTTATCACCATTAGCAAATTGTAGCATCATCAGTAAATTTTTAATTTAAATTCCTGTCTTAATAAGTTATATAATTAACCTATTTTACATTTAACTTATATTCACAAAAAGATTTATCGATAATATAAATCATATCCAGAAAATAGAATAGCGGTCGGAAGCTATATTAATTTCATTTTAATTCAATGCAATATAAAGAAAATGGGTTTGTTTTCTTTTTAGGTTAATTGTGATTGATGGATGTTATGATTTAAAATAATTACTGCAAACATCACAAATTTCAGACAATGTAAAATGCCATCCGACGTTATTCATTTATTATAAACAATATATTATGTATAGATATCTGATATACCAGATATTTGGTATGTTACATGAAAAGTGTAGACATTCCTCATATAATTTGATATATTCTGCAAAATACTAAAGCTAATTTTTAACAATCACCTGATAAAAAAGTACGGGAAAATTGTATTTCGGACGGGATTTAATGATTCATAATGACTTTGTTCAAATATTTAGTAAAATATGAAAGCAAATAATATAAAATAATGTATCAAACCACACGTAAGAGAAAAATAATTTTGCATAGTATTTTCAATCTTTGATTAATCGCCACGTTATAAACTTGATGTTAAGATAACATAACTTTTGCTGTCTTTATTAGTTACTGAATTCAGGTAAGACAAGTTAAAAATCATTCAAACTTGTTCCAAACGTTTTATTTTAACTCACGTTGTTCATATTAGACAAAAAATAATTAAAACTATGTACAATGCAGCCTGTAAACATCATTAAAATTTTCAAAACAAGGAGGATAGACCGAGTTGGTAAAATACGATTATCCATTTCAAGAAAGAAAGTCAATTTACTTATTAAAAAGTTATTTTTATTATTAATTCCTACCTGGACGAAACTTTCTTTGCATAAAATAAAAAATAAAAAAGTTACTACAATATATAAAATTAAAAGGCAGAGGTAATATTTTATATCGTGATCATATTTATCTGCAAGATGAAGACTGTGTCTATCATTACAAAATTTTGAAATCATGACACTGAGTTTGTAAAATAAGATTATCATTTTCAAATTATCAATAATTACTTTAAAAAAAATATTTGTTTGTACAACGTTAGAAACTAAAAATCGTTATAGAGGTAGTATATATTTATAGAAACATCAAATTCAGAAACCTATCAAATGTAAGTCATTGTTACACTGCAAATGAGATTTTGTTTGTTATGCGAATTTAAGTTAAATATATGTTCTTTATTAGCGTAGAACTGTGGCAACGAGGATTAATGTAATGAAGTCTGTACTAATGTGGCTAGATCCATGATTAATAATTTACCACACACTCAAAAGCGTGATTAAATTTAGTCTTCATTTTGTTCTCTGTTGTTTAGTGGCAAAAACCTCACCTCGGTTATCATCACCTTATAAAAAAAAGGGGGGGGAAAGAACATAACATAATAATAAACCCTAGCCCTCAAATAATCAGATAACGCAAGGGTCGGAAAAGAACAAAGTTGGTCAAGAGATACCATATAGGATATATGAAAGAGAGGGATCTAACCCAAGACTACAGTACATGAAAAAAGGTGTAGATCCTTCCTGTTCTCCTCAAGAATTAGTCTTCAATACCACAGTACAATTGACCTATGTATTTTAATTTTTTTTTAACATAACATTTGACTAAATTCTATAAGCTTATCAAATATTATAAAATTTAACTTTCTGTTAAATTACTTTTTGTAACAGATTCGATAATGGGTTTATTTTATGTCACTTCTGTAATTCCACCAATGTCAAATTCCAATACCGGTGATTCATATAATATTTCAATTCATTGAAGTCGACCAACCAATACTTCCCAAAACAAAGATAGATACTCAAATGTATTGAAAGTATTATTTTGACAAGTTAAGAAATCTCCGCAGTATAAAAACTAAACATAACTGTGATTTGAAACGGTTTTGCGTTTCTTGACATCACACTTACTAACTAGAACTACATGGCAATTAACAAATAAAAATAAATGCTCTAATAGTCATTTTTAGATGTGCTATTTACATAGGTGAAATACTAGCATAATATGTTCTCGCATTGCATAGTTTTAAAATTGTAACTTTTCGTTGCAGGCATATCAAATAGCAAATTATTAGAGAATCTCCTCTAACATCTGGAAATATTGTCTTTATAGACCAATTAATTGGCAAAAATGATTTTTATATAATGTTCATTAATCCCTTCATCCAGTGATTTTGTTTTACACTTCCAAGCCTACCAAACATTAGGAAATGTTTTTCTTTAAGTGCCGAAATAATGTTAATAAACTATTAAAATAGTTTGAAAAAATTGTAAGGCTGATTGACCCTTTCTGTACAACTTTTTTTCCTTAAGGAATAGATAAATGGAAGCTTAAAAGTGAACAAAAATTATTTTATTGTTAAACTTAACAACACTCGCGTAGCTACTGATACTCCGTTAAAATATGCACCGATCACTTTTCCATTTTTCCCCTTCTTTTTGGCTTGAAAGTATAGTTATTATTAATATAGGTTATTATTGAATTATCTCACTCCTATATTGTTCCAGTTGGCTCTACTTTCCAAGAAGAACTCACTTTTATATTGAAATTGAAATATTGTTAATATTAAGTAATAAAACTGATAATAATTTAACTCGTTTCAAAATTATAATATTTTGTTATTGTTGCACAGTATTCTTTTTGGTTGTTGGTTTGAAGATTCTTTTGAGTAGTTTCGTGGGATGGTGAGGTGTTTAGGACACTGTTTTGTATTAGTGTATGTTTGAGAGCGTGCGTGGTTTATTTATTTATTTTTTATCTCTATACTAGTTTATTTTCCTTGCTGTTATTTTGTTTGTTTTTACTATTTATTTATACTTTTTGTTATTTTTTTCGTCTGGAAAATCACATATAAATTTATTTAATTTTTATAATTTATTCTACATGTTTTAAAAGTTATTTTTATTTCTTTTGACTTGTACCTATTATTGTACTTTTTCGTTTTGTTGTATTTTTCGTTGTATAGATGTATTATTTTATTAATGTATTTTGTTTTCTGAGGTTAAATGGAAAAGAGGACCGAATAGTCCTAACTTCTTCTCATAATTATAGATTTTATTATTTTAATATTATAAATTTAAAGGTAAAAAATGCCTTCTTTTTATTATTTTTACTTTAATTTATAACAATATTTTTTCAAAGTAATTTACAGGAATATTACAACACGATAACTTACTAAATTAAAACATAACTGATTCCATAAATTTATCTTTAACCAATTGACTACTCATAAATAATTATGAGGAAGGCTTTAATAAGCCTTTAACGTAAAATTCATTACATCCCATGAAATCCTAAGAAACCATAGTAATTGGTAAACATCAGTTTTTATATCACTGATGCTTTGTATTTACCATTTCATAACTAGGAAATCATTTTTGTAAAAATAAGTGAATATTATACAACAAGAAAACTGTAATAAAAAACAATATACTAATAAATATACAATACTATTTAAAAATATTAACAATATATTTATTATATAATAATAATATTTATTATATTAACAATATATTAAAAATTATTATAAACTATATATCTCTTCAAGTTTGAAAATTCATACAAAAAGTAATTTGTAATTTTTAATTATAATTTAGTTGGATAATAAAGTAGCAATAGAAGTGAAATGTTATATCACAACCCAATTCTAAAAATTAATTAATTAAATCTCTTTGACGTGAACAATAATATATTTTAAGATTGTTAACGTATGTAAAATGTAGTGCGAGTCTTTAAAGTATTCCCGTACTATGCCTGAAGATACCTCATGTCGAAGTGAAACTACTGCAGACAGAACCGCAAATAGAACTACTTTAGACGAATGGGTTTTTCGACTACTTTTATTCAGCTGATAATACTCATGAGAGTTCAGATTGATTATGAGTTGACTGTATTTTGAGTACGGTTTCCTGAAACCATTAAGAATGCAGCCCATATGATTGATGATCATTGCACTTGGCACTTCAGTTTTCAGAGACAATGATTTTGTTTCCTGCCAACACTGATCTTTTACTGGCAAAATGTTCTTTGTTCTAAGCATGGCCATATCTTTGATTTTTAGTACTGGGGTACATCCGAGTTATTTTGAGAGGTAGTGAGTTATTTAGCTTGCATGTGAGACTAGGCACTACGATTTAACCTAGGAATTCCTAGATATTACTGTTATATCTATTGAAGGTTCAGGTCTCGAAAGAGAGAAAATACTTGCTCAATTGCCCATTCAATCGAATAAAGCAAATGTTCCACCCTACACAGAGAACTAATCATAGAAACCAGTCTATAAACGAGCTAGTCTAGTACCTCTCCAAGAATATATTTGACATCCACGAATGGTTTATCTTAGAGAAGAACAAAATAGGTGACAATCCAACAAGTTCCCAATGATTACTACAAATTGAGATTCTGACCGCAACGCCAAAATCACTGATGTATCAATAATCTATTTCAAGCAAATAAATTCACCCATTAAGTTGGTTGCTTCAAAATACAGACATTAAATACTAAAGCCAACAATTAAGTGATTGATGTTAACTTAGAAATAGGTTACAGTATCAAAATACTCCACAGATCCACTGGTGACAATTTAAAATAACATTATCTAAAATAAAGTTTCAGATACCTATTTATTTTATAACCCTTTACTGTCATTAATAGTGTAGCCTATTGCAATAAATGTCGCCTCAAAATCGCAAAGTATCTATAAATCTGCAAAACCTTTGTCAGACCGTGGCATAACAGCCTTCTAGTCATACTAGACCATAGCATTCATATTTTTTGTCCATGCCTTGACAAACATTTTTGAAAAGATATTATATGTACCTATATATACGTATATATATATATATATATATATATATATATATATATATATATATGCTGTAGTTCTTCAAGGAATAATATTTTTTCCGTCAATATAACTTTATATATACAACTATGTCTCACTCACCCTCTTTGTGTTTCTGAGACTTTTACAAATGATGTCATGTACTATTTCATATCAACCTATCGAGTTAGTAACAACCATAATTCAACGACAACTAAATATACTTTTGACATAGTTTAGAAATGAGAAAACTAATGTAAACACACTAAAAAAACTAAGTCCAAACGATTCATATTAGTTAAACGTAGACCTAAAAGCCAACTTTACTTGAATATATTTTTGGCTAAAGCTCAAATGTACAAAATAAGATTCATTGCTTCGTCATATGTCCGTTTTGGAAAACAAAGACACTCAACTTTACTCCTCATGTCAAATACATGAGTCAGGTAATAAAAATCCACTACAGACTCTTTCCTTTAATGAAAAGAACTCCTTACATTAAAACCTCCTAGTTATACAAATTAGCCTGACCATGTTTTATTTTACAACCATCCATTTATGAGTTACCAGATACTGGAAAATATACATGTACTTTAACGGTAACGTAATAAAAATGCAGATATATAAACAACTTATTCTCCATAACTCTTCAAAATTGTAACTAAACATAAAAGTCTGAAAGCCCTACATTCATCAGCATACGTATCAAACCTATGATTAGACCTGAGGGCAAAAGAACAAACATTTGTTCTCTATGAGAGTTACCCTAACCTTTAATTCAATATTACATAATCAAACCACATGAAATAGTTAAAAATTAATAATAGAGAAATATAAATTTAAGCAGAAACGAATTCTTTAACTTCAAACACATAAATACCGATGATTAACTTAAAATCTAACACTATCCCAATATATCAATGTGTAGCAATGAAGTCATTCCTAAGTATAATATGTTACTACCACGTCATTAAGATATGTTAACACGAACTTAAGCATAGGACACTTCGATGGACGAGCTAATACTTCTGCCAAAATTTGACCAACTAAATTGTTATAATATTTAGTTTTACGTTTAATTCAACGAGTTCTGTTCCACATCGTCATTTCTTTTGAGGTAATTTTTTCTCGGTTTGTCTAAGTAGCCAATTGCATAAGCCTAATCTATAACGATCCATCAGAATGTCAATACTACGGTGTCCGAACTATTGACCCACGTGATAAACTGATCTATTTTTACACCATGATAAAAGGATTGTAACTATCAGCACCTACTATAGGGATTCTGTCAACTACATCCTATTACAGACTCCTTAAGTGCTAAGAAGATTATCACCGACCCATCCAAAAGAAAGAAAAACCTAAAACTGATACTTTCAGACAGCTTACAAATTACTATAAAAACCGCCCTGCTCACCCGAGGCAAAATTACAATTTCTAACAACACCCACTCCAACAATCACGCCCACTATAATAAAAAACAACCTATTTAGTTGTCAACACACAAAAACAAAATAACGACATGGACAATAAACCTTCCGTGAACAAGTCCTCCATTTATTGTAGAGGATTCTTATTACGTTAATTAAGGATTATAATTATCCCTCCCTATATCTATCTATTGCTCCTTACAACAATCACACACACACGCCCACGCACACACATGCAATACACACAAATGTATATATGTATAAATTTCGTATTGTATTATTTGCATTACTAAAATAACTTTGGATTTCGACATGTCATCTGCGCGCGTGTGTTTGTGTATGTGTGTTCTAAGTAAAAACATTGAAGGTAGGAACAAAAATGACTTTGGATTTCGACATGTCATCTGCGCGCGTGTGTTTGTGTATGTGTGTTCTAAGTAAAACATAGAAGGTAGGAACAAAAATGACTTTGGATTTTGACATGTCATCTGCGCGCGTGTGTTTATGTATGTTGTGTGTTCTAAGTAAAAGGAACAAAAATGACTTTGGATTTCGACATGTCATCTGCGCGCGTGTATTTGTGTATGTGTGTTCTAAGAAAAATATAGAAGGTAGGAACAAAAATGACTTTGGATTTCGACATGTCATCTGCGCGCGTGTGTATGTGTGTTCTAAGTAAAAACATTGAAGGTAGAAACATTATCTTAATTACACGGTTCTACATTAATTTAGAATTTTAATGGTTTCCCGTGAACATTTAGAAACATATTTAAGTAAAAAATAAATTAGCCTTTCGTTCCTACTTTCTTTGAATATTTCGCACTTCTTACATATTATATCAAATAAATAGACATGATATAAACCGAGACTAAATGAATAATTGATATTGCCTAGATATATTAGCATCCTTAAACAAGCTACTATTTTCCCCATATTAAGTATTATCCTTTAGCGATTCAAGATGAGTTATCTGTCTGATAGTCACTTTCCACATTATTTATTCCATAGCAACTGTTCTAACATGTTTATACTAAACTAGTGGTGACTGAATGGCGCTTCCTTAAAGATATTATTTACATTTAAGAGTCTTTATTGAACAAATATTGTGAAAGTAAGTAGCTGTAAATCTCATATCTCTATATTGTAATCGTTAAAACAAACTCTAAACAAGAAATCGTGTAAAAGTTAGTTAATTTTATAATCTTTGAAAAACTGATTCTGGCTATTAATTGCAAAGGTAACTAACACACAGTATGAAATAATAAATTTGGGAACTACAGTAGGTAGCAATGAATGTTTACGATGAGTATTACAGTGCGACATTGTCATATTCATACTGTGTCATATCCCATGGTAGCTGTAGCCTAAAATATATTACAATAGGTGCCAAGTGTTAAAACATAGGCTGTTTAGTGCTCAGAAAAATTTACTGCATAAATCTAATTAAAATTATAATAAACGTAGATAAGAAAACTCAATTTTCAGCATTTTTTATCGGAGTAGTTGAACTAATTAATAACCGAAACGTAACAAAATTAATATTTATGTTTTTTTAATATTGTAAAACAACTAAATTATATTATTGTAAATAAAAAATAATATTAATATTTTTTAAATATAATAAAGTTATGTCAGAAAATAAGGAATTCAAATTGCCAATAGTAATATAATTTCTTTCATAACTTACATTTCACAACAAGTAAGGCAGAGATTCAATCGGGATTAATAGAAATTGTTAAAAAGAAAATTTACAACAAAGCCTTGAATATCTCAAAAGTTGAGATGTTATGTTTAAATTAACAGTACTAGGCCTGTCATTCATTAACTTCAACTTAGAAGTTGAAGTAATAAAACTTATGGAATTATAGTTATTCCTATTTAATCATGTTACGAATATTTTATTAAACTTTATAATCTGAGTTTGTTTAATAAGACTGTTTTTAATCTGGATGACTTATGATAAATCAATCTGTTAGTCAATCAGTCACTCTTAATGGTTTTTTAATTTATAGATGTTTAATTGTTAAAAACAATGTGCAAAAAGCATTTTTTAAATACCTATGATATTATAACATCTTGTTTATCTGCGTTCATTTTTCTTATCACTGCATCGACAAATTAAATGTCTAATTAACTTTATTAGTAGAGTAGAGTTTGTTGTAGATTATATGTTTTATTAGTATCGTTGTATGACAAATGATGTTATTGTTACTATATCGACATATAAAATATACACTGAGCTTGTTTCATACATGTGTACTTAATTACAATAAAAATCTATCACTATCACTAATGAGATACTTATTGCACAATTTCTGTACGGGCCGAATTAGGTAGTTGAAATTAAATAAAACAAATCATGAGACTTAATCAAAAGACTACTATTAAACCTAACCACTTGCAACTTTGTTACTTAATAAGTTATTTTATGATTTTTTTTAAATATTTCAACTTGTGCTAGGTTTAAACTTGTTCTTTATACTTATGTGTATATTAAAGTGCGTATTAAGTATAGACAGGCAGACAGCAAAAAATAATGCGCATGACGGTACTACGGCTTCACAATGATTGACAATATCATTTCATATATTCATTCCATTTAAATAAATTGAATTTAATAGGAAATGAGTTAAATAGATGTATTTTAATGCAACTTGGTGCATGTAATCAATCAAATAAAGAACCAACGCAGCAATAGGTTTAACTGCATTTCTCATCATAATAAAATTGAGAAGAACTATTAATTGAAGAAATACTAAGTTAATTAATTGATAAGTGTTAAATTTTAAAACCACATTCTATAAAGAAGCGCGCTTTACGTTCAATATCACTGTAATATACAAAGAAGTAAATAATTTTAGTAATTTATTATTAGAATACTGACATGATGTTAAACTTGTCTAGAATGGTTTAGTTAATTAATATATACAAAAATAACACTTTTGTAGTACCTTTAACATTATTTGAAAATCAACTAAAAAATCAAAACTTAACTAGTTAAATAACAAGTAAACAGTATGTAACTAATTTAACATAATGTTGCATTAATATAAATCTAGTTTAATTCATTGGCTCTCCAAATTGTTGATGTTAGTCAGCAAGTTGTGAAGGTTTAGTCTCAGACATCCATTTCATTCTCTATAGTACATTAAAACTTAGCCTTAGATAATGACATCAATGCCCACATACTCGAGGAATTCATCACCACACTCACTAAAAAAAAATTAAAAAATCTTCAAGTCTTGCGGACCTCCAAGAAAAAAGAAAAATACATCTGTGCTTAGTACTCGTACCCCGATAATTAGATAAAATAAATTTGAAATAAACCCAAAAATCCAAACTCAGTAGATAGCCTACGAACTTCACAACATTGAGTCAGATTACGTAATGGAATCAATACGAATAGCAGCAATTAAGGTAAGCTGTCTTCACAATGTTCCAAGTACTTAAGTATATTATTTCGTTACACGGGCTAGTTGCTCTTTGTTTCACTCTCAAATCCTTTCTCTGACAGCAGAAAGCGGACAAGCGTATCGTCCAAACCAGTGAAATAGAAAATGTAAGTGTGAGACTGGTTGAGTGTGAATTTCCTGTAGTGACTGGGGACTTTTTAAATGTATTTTATTTATAAATGGCATGTTATAAATAATTTTGGTAACACACTATTTAGGTTTTGTGTTCCAGTTTCGATATATCAACTAATTCCTCATTAAATTTAAAAAAATATATTTGAAGTTATATTTACATATTGATTCTACTATCGCATATTCTACAACATATTAAATAATTCAACATTACAGCTCCTATATATTATGTGTTTAAAATATATTTCAGGGCAAGTTAAAAATGATATTAGTGATCCACCAAACAACTCATATTATAATGTATATTGAGGTTTAAGGAACAGTGCAAACACGTGGGTAAATGTCTCTAGACTTTAAGTCTTATCTGAAGTCTATTGTTTCCTCTTTAGCGTTAAAAAGAATAAATCTGGTCGATAATAATTATATTCATATTTAACTACTTTAAAATTTTGGTATACAAAAATATTTATAATTTTTTTTTTCACGGTTGTACAAATTTGAACATCTTAATAAAAACATTGACACGAATTCACACCAAATTATGTAATACAATATTTTAAATGACGTTGTAAAGAGGGGATTTATTGTCTTAACGCGTTCTACAGAAGTTGCTAATGTGGCGACAGAAAATAATAAGTGGATTGTAACTATAGGTTCTAGTCAATGTGCTTATACAGTGTTATTATACGTATTTTAAATATACTATTGTGCAAACTTTAAAGTTTGCTTACTTATTTATGTAAGTTTGTAAATACAATAAATGTGGTAATTGAAATGTGAGCGTTTTATAGACCTGAAGAAGCTGCCAGTGAACAGCAAAGCAGTGATGTAGGATCACGAAACAAATTCACAACAGGAATGTATAAAAACAAAACTTATTTTGACATATCATTATTTAAATGATATTACATTTTATGAAGTCAAAAAATATAATTGAATTAATTATACAATTTATATACTATTTGAGATTTCTGAAATATCTACCAAATTTTAAAACTTAAATAACCCATATGGCCCGTAAAAAATTTGCTAAGCTATTTCTGGTAATAAGAACACTAATCCAACAATTAATTTATAAAAACGAACCTACATTAGAACTTTAGACAAAATCAGTCAAAACTTACCACCATTTCTAATTTTTTCTTATATATATATATATATTACAGAGGAATAGTATACCAATTTGTGGGGGGGGGGGGACTTATATGAGATTGAAATACCTTCGATAAAAATTACTGGTATCACAAATAATTGAAGAAATTTATCTTTCTAATCCTGTCTTTCAGAATACAAATTACATTATGTACAATGAATCTATTGAAGTTCAGATGTAACCTAACCTCAGACTTTATATTACTGTTAGTTTTAATACGATTACCTCTCTGTGGAGAGACAAAGATTGTGATGTTTTAGTTTTAATTATAATTGTTGTTGAAAACAAATAACAGATATGGGAATTTTAACAAAATAAAATAACAAAAGACTCTGTTTTTAAAATAATATATATTATTAATATATTTCACATTAATTAGTTTAGTTTCTATAATAAATATTGAATGTTATTTTCTCACGTCCAAGTTATATATCCAGTGCATTGTATTATTTACATTTACTTGTAAATTGTCTTTTTTAAGAAGATCTAATCGAGATAAAATAATATTGTCTATTTCAAATAATCCCTTAAAAATATATCAACAAATATATAAACAATAGTTAAATTTTTATATTTCTGAAATCTACTTTTTACTACTAATTGCAAAGTTACCTGTAACATATCGCAAAGTAGTGACATTTGAAAACTACAGTCTGGTATAACAATCAGAAATCCAAAAACAATATTTTTTTACGAGAAGTATAGTGCTCTACATCGCCACGCTGGGTTTGTTATCCCATAGCAGCTCTAAGACCGAAATATTACGATATTTCACTTGATATAAGATGATAATATTTAGTTCATATGAACGTCGGTAAAAACCTTAAATACCTCCAATAATAAGATAATATTCGAAGAAAAAATTTAATTAGTTTTAACATAATTATTTGATTGAAATCATTAGATAAATATTTACATGGGGTCTAAGTAAAAGTATTATCTAGCTCTTTTATACAAATAAACAAACCAAAACACTGACAATGCCCTGTCCTAGCAGGATTATTAACGATGTGTGTACACAATGCTTTGAATTTCATTATTTACATAACGTTGTTAGTTCTTGTCAAAGATTTTTGTGTTTGGTACTATCATATTCAAAATTTAAATTATTAAATATCGCATTTTTTTGTGCTTTTAGTTGAACTATTTCAATTACAAAAACGTACATTTTAGGATTGAGTCAACTCATAAACCATTTCAAGATTAGTCAATAAACCAAAGTAGAATTGGTTTGTTATTATAATTTTTAAAGTTATTAAATGGTTGAATTGTATTTATAATTAGATTAACGAGTTTTTCCGATGAAATTATATCGTTCTTATTAAAATGAGACTAGTTGAAGTATGAACATGAAGGATGTTTTTATATATACAGGGTGAATCAGACCATTCGTGTGCAATGTATAGCGACTGAACCAAATGATCTACAGCCTTCGATTTAACTTAAACCCCCAATTTAGACATTAGAGAATTCAATAAAAATGTTTTCAAATCTAAAACATGCCCCAAAAGTGGTATTTTGGGGGATATGGTTAGTTTTTAGAAAATTTTCAAAAGTAAAGGTAGGTCGAGTGTTACCACATTTTAAAGGTCTCTGTTCACTGATTATTTTGGAAAAAAGTTTTAACTTATCTTACTGTGGGTGTTCCAAAACGTCAAGAAAGTAGTGTTTTACAGTTAGTTTTATTTTAACCACATAACATACCCTACATAAAACAAATTTTTATCCCACATTCATGATATGGTACCCTTTCCATAAATGTACTTAATTTGCCCATTATTCAAAAAATTTATAAAACATAAATTTTGGAAAACAAACAGATTAAAACTCAAAAACTCCAAATTGTAACGTTAGTCGTGAAGCACATCATTGAAAAGGTCTTTCAAAACCGAACATTTTTTTATTTAAAATTTTCATCCAAAATGATCAGTGAACAGAGACCTTTAAAATTAGGTATCACTCGACTTACCTTTACTTTTGAAATTTTTCCAAAACTACTCCCACCACCTAAAAAATCACTTTTTGGGCATTTTTGAGATTTTAAAATATTTTTACTGATTTCTCCAGGGTCGAAACATATACATAACTGATCTTCTTCAACCTTTTTTTTCTCATTTTCTTCTTTTTTTAATCAAGGTCCTAGTCAACAGTTTTATTTGTATAAAATTTTACCACTTCTACAATCAACAAGGTTTTGTTCGTATTTAAAAATTAGATACCTAATTTCATAAGAACTATTGAGGCGTGACTAAAATTTACCGCAACAAAAAGCCATTCGACCTTAGACAAATATAAAAAAACCCAATTCTCAGCATTTTATTATTCCCATATTTTAAAATAACTAAGCAACCAAAAAGTCACCCGTCTTACAATGTTTTCATAACTAATAAATAATATATATATTCTTTCATGTCTGAAACAATAATAATATTTAAATAATACAATAAAGTTTAATAATCAAAATATTATTCTTAAAAGAACGCCAGTAATATAATTTCTATGGTATCACTGTGGTTTCAAATACTACCTACATTGTTTGGTCACACCCTAGTTGACAAAACATGGAGTGTTATATTTAATGTAACAGCAAAAATTTCTTGTGTGAAATTCCATGATTATAGGATTCTATTAAGCAAGTTAACCTTCCTCTACCTTCTAGTTCCTTCCCCCAACCCCTCATAGTACTTCAGTCTTTCTGTTCCTTGTGTATGTATAAAACGTTGTCAAAACTTGTTCGTTATTAGTTCCCCCGAAACAATTGTAGCATTTTATGTTGTTTTTTTTTTTGTTTTTTTTTTACTTTTGCTTCAGTGCTTTATTATAGAGTTTCAACAAGAAATTTCTGCTATTATATTAAATATGATTAAAGAAGTTAGTTTAGCCCGATTAGCAGTACTTTTCAAAAAATTAAAACTAAAATAAGGTATGACAAACGAACATCTTTGGTTTAATGGCGAATGTTTGAAACATAGCACCGAAATAATTATGTAAGTGTTAAAGTGAAGTCATATAGTGCATCAACTATTAAAGACAATGTAACCGCAAGAAAAACATTGATCCAAGAAGAAAGGAAGAAACAGTTTAGAATTAGAGATAATATGAGTTGCCATCTTAAAGCTATTTATGATGAATTGGTAGGTAAATTTCACCCAATATAATTTGATTTTTTTTATGTGTTTTTGATTATATGCGCACTAAAATTGATGAAACTTTTAACAGACAAATTAAAAAACTTAATAATTTAAAAGATAAAAGCCATTTTCATAATAAGCGTAAAGACAATATGTTTTCTAAACGCCAATTCTATAATAGAGTCATCAACTTATCTAATACTAGTTTTGGTCATAATGAAATGAACATTCTTTACAGAGGTCTTAAATACAACCCCAAATCTTCTATAAACAATAGTAATTTTGAAACTCTTTCTGTAGATATCGAATCTATTAATAAATTACATGTTAATATTAAATATTTATGTTCAGATATAACTTGTGATACTGTAGAGATTGTTTCTAATGAAGCAATATTTTAACAACAAGTTACTGTTACTAAACAAAGTAAAAGACAGCAAACTTGTAATTTCTAAAGCCGATAAAGATAACTCAGTTGTTATTTTACATAAAGTCAATTACGTTTCTAAAGTTGACGATATTATTAATGATAATTCATTTAAAACATTAAAAAGTGATCCTACTTTCAATTTATAGTACACAATTAAATAACTACATTAAGAATTGTACAAATTTGTTCCCTAATAACGTTTGCAAATACCTCAAAGTTAAGAACCCCCAACCTCCCAGATTGTATGGCCTACCTTAGCTTCACAAACCTGATATTTCTGTTCGTCCTGTGGTATCATTTAACAATGCTTCTCTACCTAAAATTTGGCTCAAAAAAATCAATTCTGTATTTAAAAGTGCCACTAATTTTACATGAAAATATAGTATTAAGAACTCTTTGGATTAAATTTAAAAAATTGAAAATCTTACAGTACCTTCAAATGCTTAGATAGTATCTTTCGATGTTAAAACACTTTTTACCAGCAAACCAATTGACGAAATAAAAAAAAAACAACGTCAGTGATATAATTAGCGATACCAGTGGTGATACAGTACTTAGTAATAAATTAAAAACAGCTAAGAAATTTCAATTATTCAAAATTATTTCAAATTTAACAATAAATTTTATCCAAAAGTGAAGGGTTGGCATTGGATTCACCTTTGTCACCTATTGTAGCGGAAATTTTCATAACAAATTTCAAAAATATTTGATTTAATAAGAACAATCAATCCATTACTTAAGAATATAATTTATTGGTACCGACATGATGACAATGTTTTGTGTTTGCTTAGTGGCACTAATAGACAGTTAGAGTAACTACTTAAAACTTTAAATTCTGTAAATTAGCAACCGACTATGTAAGTTGGTGAAAATAACAACATTATTTCTTTGACCTTAACGTTAGTATCATTAGTTAGTTCTCATAAATTTAAAACTTTCAGAAAAACAATCTACACAGATACAGTAAAACAAGCTGAATCTAACAATCCTATCAGCAATAAACATGCTGCTTTCAACATGACTCAAGACTTTTTGCTGTACTTCTCTCACTTAATGACTGAATGTTGCTGTTAATAAAACGTAATGCTGGAAATCTTGTCTACTTTTCTATTGTAGTTAGCATTGATAAAGTAAATTATCTTATATCAACAGAACTAGTTATAAATCACCTTTTATTGTACAAAAAATATAGGGAAAATGTTGGTTATTATTAAAGATAAAAAAGAAATGTTAGGAAAGAGTGGCGTTTATGAAATATCTTGTCAATATAGTGAGTCTGAGCACATAGGTCATTCAGGTATTAGCAGCTGGGTGAGGATTTTTGTTTTGGGCTGAGGATAGAGGTACTGGTAGGAACATTCGTCCTGGAGGTATCAGCCCTCAGACAACGAACGGGGAAGCCGGTGCTGCCGGGATTAGCCGAAAGATCATGGAAGGAAATACAGTTAAGGAACAATAATGAAAATAAGAGAATTTAAGTAACAATAGCAGCTAGGAGAGAGGGGGAAGTGTTGCAGGTGACTTTGTGGAATAGAATGATTTTGAAGTAAATGTGGCCTGTATATAGGTCTCTGGAATAGCGTCCGAATGTCTCCCACTCTGTACAACCTTGGTCAGTCTCTCTCTCTCTCTCTCTCTCTCTCTCTCTCTCTCTCTCTCTCTCTCTCTCTCTCTCTCTCTCTCTCTCTCTCTCTCTCTCTCTCTTCTCTCTCTCTCTCTCTCTCTCTCTCTCTCTCTCTCTTCTCTCTCTCTCTCTCTCTCTCTCTCTCTCTCTCTCTCTCTCCTCTCTCTCTCTCTCTCTCTCTCTCTGCTGTGCGTCATTTATTTACAAGTTAGACATTACAACTAAATACAATTTAATACAATTATATTCACAACAATTTAGCGTAACGATGCAAAGGGGTAGCGTGTCGCTTCAAGGTAGATCTATCAATGTTATGATTAAAGAACATATAGCTGAAAATATTCCTATAGAAACTCTAACTTTGCTAACCACATTTTGGGTCATAATATATTTTATCCTAAACTGAATGTTAAACTCTTACATATCGAAAACAAAAGCAATCAATTCAATAATTTAGAATATTTAGATATTAATAGATTAATTTTAAATACTTTTAACTTAAACTACTTTTAACTTAAATGACCAAATTGTATATTCCTCTTCACCCCTTCTAAAACCCATCCTAAACAGTGTTCATTAAACCTCCTCTACCTGCTAGGTCATTTCCCTTACGCCTCCCACTGGTCTTCGCTCTCTATTGTACTTAATTCTGTTCCTTGTGTATATATAAATAGTTGTCAAAACATGTTCATTATCAGTTGCCCGAAGATTCCGCAAGGCGAAACAATTGTACTATATTTATGTTATTAATTATTTTTAACTTTAGCGTTAGTGGTTTAATGATTCCTATAATGAGTGTTTTGTTTAAAAAGCTGCCTGTCTTTAGAAACTTTAACTTAAATGTTATTGTAGTAAACAGTTCATTATTGTAGTTACTCCTATAAACGTCTTAGTATGATCCACATGCATATTAATTGAACATTGTTAAACAGAAAAACTTAATTCTTTATACTCGCAAAGGTTGGAAACTGTTTTCAAATTCTAATTTTTAAGTTAAAACTGATTTCATATCACCGATACAGTACAGTTATTTATGCTAAAACTTTATATTAACTTACTTGAGCTTATACTTTATTTTCAAATAGAGACAAGACCAACGTTTGCAGAATATTCAAAAATCTGTTTAAAAAATATTTGGGTCTTATTTTGGTCGCCGTTTTAGAAATCAGTCGATAAGTTTGAAATCAATAATTAAGTCATAGGTAAATATCCCAGTTTATCCTTTTATTAATAAAAGCATAAAAGCAGAAACTCAAATTTCTAACATCTGGTTAATCACTGTTCGGCTTTATTTCTTTCTATGACAAACACTGAATAGTCTCTGTAGAGGCTGTATTAAGTAATTGAACTAAATGTACACATCAGAACAAATTGATCGACAATGAATCATACTCAACTACGATTATATTATCATGATGCTATTTGATACAATTTCATAACAAACTTGTGTTACCAAACTGTAATCTGATTTTTAAAACAGGAGTAAAATCATATTTCACATTTGATCTTATTTGTTTTGTTTAGATGGAACGTTTAAAGTAAATTAACGGAGGTTCGAGTGTCACTTAAGGCAATTAATTATAAATAAAATGTTACAGAGGTATATTTGTGTAGTGATGACGACAAGATGATATCTTATGTTTGATGTATAATTTCGCCTATTAATAAATTATTTGAGTGTATAGTTGTAATGTCTTTCATTTCAAATTCTGTTGTCCGTTTGGTTTCTTACAATATCCCAATATGTTTAAATTACACTTTACATTAACATGTTTATAAGTCTGACAGAGACAGAATACCGTATCATGGCAGTACTACAGTTTCACCAACGCCTGAGAATGTCTCTATATATATTCATTCCATTTCAATATATTCAGTTTAATGGGAAATCGAGTTAAATAGTTGTAATAGAAACCACATAGCATTAGGTTAAACTATATTTCTTCAAGACAAAAAGCTGAACAAATAATAATTGAGTAAATAATAAATTCATTGACAAGTGATGAAATTTATTCAAAAGTCACATTGTATAGCGAAGCGTTATTTAGTTTCAATGTAACTTCATTGTATGGAAAGACTTTAAGTAATTAATTATTCTCAAGTTGTACTAAATGCTATTAAACTGTTCTAAAATGGTTTATTCCAAACCAAATTCGAATAAAATCTCAATGTTTTATTCTTCGAATTGAATAGTAAAAAATAATATTTTATATAATTTTATCTTTTTGATTAACTAGAAGTATGGTTTGTGATCAATACAGGATTAACTGTAGAAAGATTATGTTCGTTTGTCCTTATATATTTTAATAAACAATCCATCATTTTGTATTTTTGCCAAAACAATATTATAACTTTTGAAGCAGGCATAAAGTTTAGATTAAACATTTTTTTATGTCATGTTTTACTACGCAAAAAAAGACCGTATTTGTATTGTTTTCAAAATGGCAACAGTTTAACAGTTTTAATGTTGAATATTTAAAAAAACAAATAATTTTACAACTTATATAATAAGAGATAACTTTACATACAAGAGATAATAAAATTTATTGTTTTAACTATAAATAAAATGAGTTTTTTATATTTTTTCTCTAAGTTATTCGAGGATAACTCGAGTTATTGACAAAAAACTGAGCACATAACATAAACATAATTTTTTAATAGTTGTCTAAAAAACCTAATATTAGATTAGAAGCAACATTTTTAAATTATCAGAATTTAAAAAATAATAATTTAAAAAGTTGCTTCTAACCTAATCTAAGGTGTTGTGGACAACTATCAAAATATTATGTTTTCAGTTTGTTTGTTTTTTTTTTTGTCAATAACTCCACTATCCTTTGACTTACAGAAAAACAAAAACTCATTTTTTGGTAGTTAAAAGAGGAAAGTATTTTTTTTTCCGTAAAATGAATGGTTTTGAGATATTCAACATTAAAACTAATAAACTGCAGCAATTATGAAAATAATACAAATACAGTCTTTTTTTCTACACATGTAAAATATTAAATAGAATATGGCATATGTTATCTTATCTACGTTAAAAACTATATATTTTTTTAAATACCAAATGGCGGATCGTCTGAAAACTAAGCAGTTTCGGATACGTTATAGGAACTTTTTTATTTAAGGAATCCGTTTCCGAAACTTGCCAAAGTATTTCAGAAATAACCTGCATATATTACACTGAAAATTTATATATACTTTAAATATTGAAGCTATGGACCGTAGGTACTTGGTGGTATTCCATTTTAATAAATAAAACAATTTTACTTTTTAGTATAACTACAAATTTAATGAAACTGGCCGACCATGGTTTCGCTAGTTACGGCATTATCAAGGTATTTTACAAGAATAGGGAAATAGGTAGAGTTCACATTACAAACAATAGCTGGGTAATCCCCATTTAAACCAAAATTACTACAATCCAATTTAGGTTACAATGGGGATTACCCAGCTATTGTTTGTAATGTATACTGTACCTTTTCCTTATTCTTGTAAAATACCTTGACAATGCTGTAACTGGCAAAACCATGGTCAGCAAGTTTCATTAAATTTGTGGTTATACTAAAAAATTAAAGTGTATTATTTTTTATATACAGGGGTAGTGAAAAGTCCCGGAACGGGTTAATATATTTTTAACCGTTACAGATGGAACTATATAACTTGGTACACTGTTACTGGGCATAAAACACTATTTTACCACAATTTCAATGAGCCGCTACCACTTCGGGGGGACGGCCCACAAGGAGTCAGAAGAAAATCTTAAATAAGAGCATAGGTTGAGTTGTACATCAAATTAACGGTCTAATTTATAAGAATACAATGCCGCAAATCCGACTTCAAAAGGTTCACCCTAAAAAAAATGGCGGAGTTTTAAAGTTTATGAAAGTTACTATGGCGTTGAGTGTTAAAGATAGCTGGACAATGTTTACTCAGTACAGGTTTCAAAACAAACCCCCAGAAATCAGTGTTGGAGGTATAAAGCTATCAGCTTTAGAGTTCAACTTGACCCTTAACCTCTAATAAAGGACGGCCCACAAGGAGTCGGAAGAAAATCTTAAATGAGAGCATAGGTTGAGTTGTACATCAAATTAAAGGTCTTTATTAGCAGAGTACAATGACACAAATCCGACTTCAAACGGACAATAGAGCCGGAAATTTCTGGGCGTTTGTTTTGAAACCTGTACCGAGTAAACATTTTCCAACATCTTTAACACTCAACACCATAGTAACTTTCATAAACTTTAAAACGCCGCCATTTTGTTTAGGATGAACCTTTTGAAGTCGGATTTGCGGCATTGTATTCTACTAAATTAGACCTTTAATTTGATGTACAACTCACCCTAGCTCTCATTTAAGATTTTCTTCTGACTCCTTGTGAGCCGTCCCCCCGAAGTGGTAGCGGCTCATTGAAATTGTGGTAAAATAGTGTTTTATTCCCAGTAACAGTGTACTAAGTTATATATTTCCATCTATAATGGTTAAAAATTATTAACCCGTTCCGGGACTTTTCACCACCCCTGTATATATTTTAACAATAACTCAGACTAATTAGCAAAATGAAGCGCTAGATCAAATGTTTGTTAACAATTTAACTAGACAAATCTTAGTAAAGGTCCATTGTAGTGTTTTATGCTTTAGTGTGCATTGACAGGATAAACGTTGTGCCTTGATGAATGAATGTTTCTAAAGAACAGTTTTGTATTTAATAGTCTTGCACCAAATCTACTAAAATGTGAAATCTTTTACTGTCATTAACCTTCGGCGATTACGAAATACTTTGTTATAAATCATAGTGCAATGCTAAGACTCACATGATACCTGAACAACCCCTTATCTGTCAAACTAATCCTGATATACGTCCATTACAAAAACAAAACTATTCGATATCGATCGTAACCAAGAAAATGGTACCAGTAAAAATATCAATGGAAACAGTAAAAACAACTTGCAACTGGAAACAGAGGTATCAAGTAACGTGGTCATCTTGTACTAGAAAGGCGTAAATCCTTTAATAGATTCAAGGAATTCATTTCAAATATAATCTACTCATGACCAATCTGAATTCTGTATAGGCCTACATTCAATGAAATTATACCCCCACTATCGGAAATAACAAATATTACAAGAAACCCCTATCCATCATCCCACATATAATTGACAAGGTTTCTCAGAACCAACGTATTATCCTCATGTGCTGAGTTGTAGCTTCAATGTTGAAACTTTGTCCTATTCAGATCTTCTTTATTGTTCTCAACCTTGCTTGTATTGACTATATCCTTTCCAAATAGAACCTAATAACACTAATAATTAATTAATTAGAGTTTATGTTTTGATTTTATTTTGAGTTATTTTTTTAAAAAATATATTTTTAGTTATTGATAAATTTTAATTTTTTTTTTAATAAACTCAAAATGAAATATATGAATACATTCTAATCTAGAAGCGAACGCACGGTACACAGACAGACAACTGACGACCGACAAACAGACAGAATATAGATAAGATGCATCATCTTTAACACAATTTATATATATCAGGGACATCAAATTTGTAAATCCACAAAATCTGGAAGATAACTTTTTCCAATAATTTCTATTTATTATATGATGAAAGTTAAAATGAATTATTTGATTGACTTACTATTATGAATAACCTAAAGAAATAACAAGGGAACATTCAAAAATCATTACTTGTATACTTCTACTATACAAATATTACAACAAGATCATAATAGGACTGGATGCTATCTTATCAAAATTATTTATTTATTTAATTTAAAAAATAGTAATAATAATAAATCTACTTTATCACTAGCTGCGTGTTATTTCGTGAATTAACACCAATTCTCGAGGAGATACTTTATTGGTTCAGAAAAGATTTCATAATAATAAGTTATCTTTGTTAAATAGAGAACTCTAAGGTGATCAATGTTGTTGTTTGATGTATGCAGTTTCAAACCAGACACAATTTTTCTGAATTAATTTCTTAAGTGCTTTCATTCATGACAGAGTACTTGTGATAGTTACTTTAGTGTTCCCAATACATTTTTAATAGCAAGCAACGTCGTTACAAAACATGCTAGTACACTTACTGCTAATAGAACTTTACTCGGGTATTTATAAGGTAATTTAGTTTTTTTAGGCTAAAACACAGGACAACAAATTAAGAACAATTTTGTCTAATTTTCCTTGAACTACATATTTAACAAAATATTCTACTTGTAGGAAAGCACATACAAATACATTTTACTTCATTTTGTAATTTTACACGTGGATGTATAATTAAAATACATCTAATGCAAAAGTCATTATAAAAAAGAAGGAAAAACTCCTTTAAAAAAAACTTGAATTGTGGTTTCGATTTTCAAACCAATAACACGTTTTCAGAACTCGTTCTAAATTGTTTAAATTATATCACTTCTGAAAATGCATTGCTCTTTTTTAATTTTATTTATTAATTTATTTGCATGATTTATGCCAATCTATTCCTTTCCTGATCATCCTTTCCGATACATAAGGTGGTAATACAAAATCGGTAATGCAAAAGCCGATTTTTACCAAATGCTTATATGATGTAATGAATATGCTTATATAATTGTATGTGAAAAATAATAACTTTGCTAAATCGTCGGAGGTCATAATTTTTATAGATGGACACAGAATTGATAAAATCGAATTATTATTATTTTTTTTTTTATTTGGCCAGTTTTCCGGTTGGAGTATTGCTGCTAGTTTGTTTTAGTAGTTGTTAATTTTAAGAGTAAAGATGTAAATGGGAAGGTCTGTTTAACTTGTTGACTTTTTTAATAAATAGCTACAACAATAAATTGAATTATACTTTGGAAAGTAACGCCAATTTACTTATATATATATATATATATATATATATATATATATATATATATATATATATATATACATAAGGCTTTATTTTTAAGTAAAAAAAGAGAGGATTTGAACGACCACATATAATGTATTACGAGATTCGAGCTGATTTCAGGCTTTTGTATAAAAAGATTTTATGTTGTATAACTTTATTTTTTATAATGGCTACAATTATCCACAAATTAATATATATCTCGTGATATACATAAGTATAGTAAATTTTATAAATATAAATAAACCAATTAAAATATTCTTCACCTCCTCCCATGTATTTCTTATGTCAGAAAAGTGAATAGGAGAGTGAATCAAACTTGACATTATTTTGCAAATGTTTTGATATATCTTTACTTTATCAAGGTTTAATAAGTAACATTTTTAAACTTGCCTGGCGTAAAAGTGCAAACCTAGATTACTGAAAAAGAAATTAGTCCAAACGTAAAAAAATTAGCTTTGACGTTTGAGCTGTAAATAAGATACATAGGGAAGTTCAGACATTACCTAAATAGTTTGGTGTTTGACATATCTGAAACAAAAAATTAACATCTTTAACAAAATTTAATAATTTTTTATTGAAAAATTGAATAAATAACATAAATATAACAATTTAATTTCCATAAAAATGTATGATAAGGCATATTTTTGTTTGTTATCCGAAATGTAGCTCTAGTTAATGGGATTTTGATCAAAAAATAGAGAATTGTCAAAAGAAAAATGTTTCAAATCACATTTTTGGTATTTTTTATTATGTTATAATTTTATTTATTTTTTTATGTTGTGGAGATTTGTTAACTCTAAAAACAACAATTCCAATATATTTTAGCAAGAGTGTTTAAGTGAAATGTCGGTAATGAATGGAAACGTCAAATGAATTATTGGAACTTGACATTGATGGAATTACAGAAGTGACAACAAAATGTAATTTCTAAGAAAAACCCATTACCGATTCTGTTATAAAAGCAATTTAAGAGAAGGTTAAATACTTACAATATTTTATAAATTTATGGAATTTAGCAAAGTGTTAAGTTTTTTATTATTATTTAATATTTAAAATTGTATTACACAAAGGTACTGTCGTATTGAAGGCTAATTTCATTGTCTTGGAGAGTATGGTAAACTACAAATCCTGGATCAATGACAAAAGTTAAATGGAGCACAAACTTTCTCACATTCATTCTCTATGTGTCAGAGATACATAAAAATAAGATCATCAATTTAATATGAATTTATGTAACGAATTCAACAACACACATTTTACTTCAAGCTTAAGTATAACTTACATAGCTTTTTAAACTTATATCTGCTCTTTCTTTTTTTCTAAGATCTTCTTTCTTTTATCCAATAATAATAAATATTTTTTTCACAAGTAAATTTCTTGAAACATATAATCGTATTTTTCAAACTCAACCTCTTCTCCTTATATCAAAATGTTGTAATGACGTCATGGTAAAGATAAATATTATCACAATAATCGATATTAAAATTTTCAGCAGTGTCTTAGAGTTTGTTTAACTATAATGTTTAGTTATTTTTTGTCTATTAACAACTAATATGAGCTAAGCGAAAAACGTTCAAAAAAAGTTTTAATTTTTTTTTTTTTTTTAAGTTTTCTTACCTCTTATATTCACTAATATAAAACACAATCGTTTAACTCTCTTTATGGTAATAGGATTTTTAACGTGAAGTTTATCCATTCTTTTATTGCAAATTACTCTTAAAAGGTCATTTTCTTTTATGCGCTGTTTGATATATTATTTTAAAAGGTTTTCTTTCAGTTTTTATTAAACATTTGAATAAAGTCGTTATTAACCTAGTTGAGAAATACACTCTCTGTGTTTAGTCATTAGGTTATTGTTAAAGTTACCTTTAAAGATAAGTATGTTGTAGAATATAGAGCAATCTATGAAACTTGAACAGTGATCTTATAGCAACATAAGTTACTACTACATAAGTAGATATATTTTGTTGTAATTAAAAACACAAAAATCTATTAGGAATGTGTACAACTTTCTTATAAAATACAAAATATATGGTAGACTATCTACAAAGTAATATATATCATACTATTTTCAATAAGTGAGTAATATCCGTTAACACATTACATTGTTTTAAATTTGTGTTGTTGCAGTAATTATTTTAATTCACTAATCACAATAAACTCATAATTAAAACACCAATAAAGACACACTGTAGTGCATTGGTACATAGAACTAACACATTTTCTAACCTTTATTAATAGTGGTAATAGTCACAAAAATTAGGATTTTTTTAAATGCATGTTTGTGTGTATGTGCGTTCTTGAGCGTAAGATTAAGTCAATGAAGAATGTGTAGTGTGCATTTGTGATGATCGAGGGTGGATGTGTGTGTGAGAGAAATTAAGAGTTTCCCTACTTTTTTTCTTGGAGAAAAATGTAAAAATTAGGCTACTACATAGTCAACTATTTGGAAAATGTTTTGAAATTATTTGCTTTTTTTTATGACTAAAGACAACATCAGATTTTTGTATGGATTTGGTCTAAAGAGAAAACAAAGTTACCGAGTTTTCTCTTTTAATTTTAAAATGATGTTTAAAAACTTTAAAAAGTTGGCTATGCAAATTTCAAGTCTAAAAAAGTACGAATGCAAGACATTAATGAGGCCGACGTTATTGAAGGAATCAATATATAGGCGGGTGAGTCGGTGGGTTAGAAACCAAACATACAAAATACAAATACCCCTGATAATTTTGAGCGGTTCCATTTAAATAGTTCTGTACAACATAGAAACATTGTCTCTCGCTTCCTACCATTGTGTTTAGACTCGTGTTAAAATGTCGAATCTATAAATCCATCAATTTGAATTACGGTGTTAGTTTATTACAATCCATTTGAAATGTGTTCCTTTAAATCCCTCAATTAATAAATCAGTAATTTATTTAATTATTTACTGTTACAAAGTCGATATTAAATATAAACTATCCTTCTATGAGCTTAGAACAAACAAAATATTTTCTTTTATAAAACTTTAAAAAGATACAAATATATATTTTGAGAGTTTTGGACAAATAAGTTTCAGGTATCAATTCCGCTATAGATCTGATATTGCTCGCTAATAGGAACAATTCTACCGATGTAAAAAAAAAACTCATATCAGAGGTTTTAGATATTTAAAACAAATACAATTCTGATAACTAAATTTTAAAAGTACCACTCACACGACGAAAACAGAGAAATTGTATACCTGAAAATAAGCTTTATGAAATTGTTCAGTTTCAGCCCCAATCCTGGAACATAAATTTCCAAGATCTCAGAAGGAAATCAGATGTACCTTTTATCTCTGAAAAGTAGTATTTTACAAAGTGTTCATGTGATGATTTCGACATAATATATATATATATATATATATATATATATATATATAATAGTTGCAGTACTATTTTTAAAATGGCTCCACAGTAAACCCAATCTTAATACAATGGTTAAAAGTACCTATTAGGACAGATATTACTTTCATAATATTTAAATATTTACGAACACATGTATGTATGAGGGAGTACATACTGGTGGGTGTCTGAGTATTGAGGAGAAAGACGGATATTTATTTATAATTTCCACCAATGAGTATTTGTGAATACAAATGTTTCTTTCTTCTCCACCATTTGTTTATTGTTTGTTTAAATCTTATACATCTAGTCTTTCTATAAGTATACACAGTCTTTCATATCACACACATTGATCATTGAAAATCTCTGAAAAAATAAAGGTTGACTTGAAATAATGAAAGTTCTCTAGTTTTTTTCACTAAATTTCTTAAATTGGTTGTTTTCCAACCTCTGTCTCGTGTTCCTAATAATTTATCCTTGTTATGATATAATAACGTTATGGTCACATGTGTTTTACCTTTCACGTCTGTCAAACTTTAAACTATTGTACGCCCATTCTTAGCTGACTTTGTCGAACAAAGCAACTAAAAACTTTCAAATAATTAGTTGTATAGTGTAAGACAGAGAGTCCAATAAGCCTTTATCATTACTAAGAATAAATCTACAGACAATTTTTTATAGCGGAAACGGATGTATAGATTTTCACTATTATTTTCCTTCGGTAGTCTAATTATGAACTAGGTAATCAGTTTTTATTTTAAACTCTATTTTTAATTTTTTTTATTATTTTTTTTAGTGTTGACTACATTTGACCTGACTTTCAAAATATACCATTTCTACTATAAAAACAAATATAATATTTTTACCTGAGATATGCATAGAATGTGATTTGACTGATAAATTAATCTACCTTCCTACTTGTACTAACCAAGACCACACATTGATCTTCGCTGACGCATTAGTCTATAATTAGAAGGTATTGAGGGAATATATCCCTCCTTGGAGAGGTTTTACACGGTCTATTGAATAAATGAACAAGATTTGTAATTAATGTCATTTTTATAATTATATTTCTAGTGTTTTTTTTTAATTAAATAAATTACCTTATATACGAATACTTGTAGTTATACTACAATAAATGAATAAGTGTGGTTTTATGTGAACAATGGTTCCTGTTCTGTGAAAATAATTCTTTATTTTAAAGTTAGTTGAATCAAGGATTGCGTTGAAACGTTGAACCGTTGAAATATGGCTTGGTAGTAATAAACGAACTATATAAAACTTATTCAGTTTATATAATAAATATAAATTATTAAAAGTATTATTGTTAATTATCTATCTACCATTGGATATCAACCCTTCAGCTAAAACAATGGAATTTTTCTTAAAATTTAATTAAATATTGTCCATACAAAAAAAACCTGACTACATAAAAATTTGTCTTTTACGGTTTTCATTAGATCAAACGCTAATTTATTATTACCGATTGTTATATTATGAATAATTAATAATATGTAGGTGAAACCATTATTCCTTTTCTTCAAAAAAATTAAAATCATCTTTTTCGCCTTCACAATATACAACTCAACCTCTTCCATAACAAACATTTATTGGAAAATATAGTTCCTCTTAAGAGCTTCCATCTGTTTATGATTTCAGCTTATTTCCAGCTGAATACAAAGTTTCTAAGTTAAACTGCTGATGTCACCAAGAAAATATTTCCTTACAATATAACATGAAAATCTGTGTCTAATAATATTGAAAACTCGCTTTGTCTGAAGATTAGAGTTTGAAGATGAAAAAATCGTTCTATAAACCAAAACAACTTAGAAGTTTATTAAAGTATATTATATTATTATCATACAATAATAAATATGTTTTTTATAATAATGCAATAATAAACTATACTTTTTATATGGTAAAAACAACGTCATAAGCCAAGAAAGGGTGTTTTCTTTATCTCGCTTCAAAGAGGTAATCATATTAAAACTAAAAGTAATTTAACTTTTCTAGTTTGGTTAGGTTAATTTTGAACTCTGATCACAAAGAAAACCTTGTCCTTTGTTAAGTTTAAGCATTTGTAAATAACTTTACTGAAGATGATAACTTTTTTATTCTGAAAGACAGGATTTAAAAACTAAGTTACTTTAATTTAATCGTGATCTCCTTATTATTAGTAATGTATCATTAAAACAATTATTTTATTTTATTATACAAACTTTGAACTCATTTTGATATCCTTCACCGTTGATAGAGTGAGGACAACACTACCTCGTACCATACATACTAAAATATAATTCCTTTTAAGCGCTTATACATTAGCTTATTTCCAGCTGAATACGAGGTTCCCAAGTTAAACTTGCTGAAGTTACCAAGAAAATATTTCCGTATAATAGAACGTAAAACCTGTTTCCAATATTATGAAAACTAGCTGTTTTCCGAAGATTAAAGCTGGAACTTAAGAAAATAATAGTAAATATTTGTTTAAAAACTAAGACTGTAATCAATTTAAAATGTTTTAATAATATATTGTAACGACAGGGATCTCATTATTTATAATTATAGGAATTATTATTAACAAAATGCAACTAGTAAATTAAAAGCAATGTATTCAAGTAAAGAAGAAAAAATAATAATAGAAAATAATCCTGAGATTGGAAATATATGGTCTGAAATATAAAAAATGACAAGTTAGTTGAAGGAAGGTTTGAAAATAACGGTACAAAGGAAAAAGGGACTGTAGCCTTGGATAGGACACCGCCAAGTACTTAATATTAACGGGATATTGAGCCGAGGACAAATTTTGACATTAAAAAAGTGTGGAAAAATAGAGAAAGCTGGCGTCTCTAAGGGTACTTCCAAGGGTGAAACCGTCAATAGAAGAAAAAATATAATAACGTTTTAGAAAGTAGGTCAACCAATGAAATCAGACAGATTTCAAAATCCTCCACTAGAAAAGCAGAGAATCAAGTTCAAGAAAAACCACGAGGGTTGGACGAATCAACGTCGAGCAAACGAATTTAAATTCGAAATAGGGGAGAAATTTAAGAAAAATAAAATTGAAGGAAAACGAGGCTTCTTCGGTGGGCGGGCGAAGAGAATTAGTTTGTGAAGTGTTGTTTATCGCCGAGCCATTCCACCAGCTTAAGGGTGGAGATACACAAATTTGATAAGTAAATTTTATTAATCAGTTCATTATTAATTATTAAGTTTTGCACTTCAAATGAGCTACCAAAGATTCCACCCCTGGGATTAGAATTAGTGCTATTTAAAAGTAAGCCGTGGAAATTATTTGAAATTAAAAAATAATTATATGAGACATTTAGGGTTTACAATTTGTTTGTTTGTTTCATTGTAAAGGTTATTTCATGATTAATAGGAAAATTTGTTCTGTATAAAATGTCTCATTCCATTCAAAAGTATGAGGTTGTAGAAAGTAAAATTTCTTATAGTATTGTAGTCGTATCTTGTAGTCGTATCTTGTAGTCGTATCTTGTAGTCGTATCTTGTAGTCGTATTATTGTTTAATAAACTTGAAGGTTGAAATATTGTAAAAACATTTAATGTTCTGTAAGCGAACAGTAAGGAACATTATGAAGACTGTTCAAGAAGTCTTCATAATCTCCAAAACTGCTCAAGGAGAATTTATATAAAAAATTTATTAAACTTTGTTAAAATATTTTTTGTCATTTGTAATAGAAATTAAATTAGGTTAAAGAATGTCTGGAGAATGAATGGTAATAATTAAGAATACCAATTTATAAAATTATGATAAAATTATTCCATCGTAAATGCACTAATAAATTCATTTTATTTAAAGATAAATGTTGTTCTGAGTAATTATTAAAACAAAGCGAAGTAAGTTATGTTATAATATACTTGTTCAAAAATAACTTTAATAAATTATGATTCAAATAATAATAATAAACTTCAGTTATTTAATTATGTTTGAATTCCTTAAGTATTATCTTTTTTTCAAAAAAAATAAATTAGTTCAAATAATATTAAAACTTAAAAATAATAAACAACAAGAGTATGTTTTCTTTCTTTCTCTACAAAGAAGTTATCATTTTAAAACTTTGAAGGAATTAACTTTTGTGTTTAGATTCAATCTCTACGCGAATAGTAGCAACAAAAACTCGTCGGCTCTTGTGAGATTTAAGCATTTGGTAATAACTTCTACAAAGATAATGGAATTTTGTATTCTGAAGAATATAATTGAAAAACTAAATTACTTTCCATTAATTTAAATTTATTTTATTTTTATCGAATTTATATTACAGAGATTAACCATCGTGATCTCTGGCAGATTACTAGAGACTATTTAATTTCCTCCAATCGTACATATTTTCACGACAGAAAAATTGTTTTAAATTCCTCAATTAAACAATTTGTTAAAACAATCAGAGTAGATATTTCTTACTGATTTTTTTTACAATTTTTTTCTGATTTGTTCGACCAGTGTTTAACAAAGAAAATGTATTGATAAATTTCAAAGGGGTTACAGGGGTTTAAATATTTAATAACTAATGTTAGAATTTCGAAGTAATATGTTTTATATCTAATTTATTGAAATATATAATAAACATTATAACATATAATATGATTTATATAATGATATTGGAAAAGAAATAACATAATATAAAACGTAATTTAAAACAATTGTTTTTTTTTCTTTTTTTTTAATTACCATGTTTCAATCACACTACCATGAAAGCACTACATGAATACAGCTATTATTATTATGATACTTTTTTTAAAGAAATGTCTATGTGCATATAATTAATTTTGATCTCTTTAGCTATCTTCGAACTATAAAAAGAAAACAATGGTTTTATAATAACAATGGATTTATAGTATAAAGTATCAACTCTAGACAGTTAAATTCAAATCTGCACGGATCCCTAAATGTTTATTTTAAACACCTGTACAAACACAGAATAATATGAGTCATACAACTAAAACACCTCGTGGATGACTGATAACAGAATTTTGTATGTTACGTAAATTTTTATTTGGTGATTCACTATTAAATATCTCTTAAACTCGCCTGGAATATTTTACTCAACACATGAAATGTTAATAAAATGTGCAACGATAAAAAAATATGTGAAAATATCGACAAAAATAAAAATAATTTTAGTCATTGAAACAATAAAACGTAACCTTATAGTAATTATTTCTAAAGAGAAAATATTTGTAACATATCTATTATGATCATAATCACCATAAGAAATTAAAACTTACACCATCCCATATACACTTTCAAATCCTTTAGAACAACGACCAGTTGCCTGCTGTTGGAGAAAATAATTTGAGAAATTAATTTAGTTGGAGTTTTAATTTGAAAAATAAAGATTAGCTAACCAAAGAGAAGGCTGAACTACCATTTTGTTTTTCCCACACTGCGATAAATCTGACATTTTTATTGGTATGGTCATGCGCCAAAAGAATTTTCACTTAGAACATATTACTTAAAAATAACTTTTCCCTTGCAAGTCCTACAACATCCCATATAAATAATTGACATGCTCTCTATAATATCTGTTTCTAAAAATGTGAACGTCGTCACTAAAAACTACACTATTAAAAATTAAATCAATAATATTATTGTTGTAGCCGACATTTTAGTTGTATTTCAATCAAATTTGGCAAGTAACCTAGGATTTACTACTCTTTGAATATGATATGGACAGCGGCCAATTAAATGGTTTTTGTCTCATTTGAGTCATCTTGGTTACACGTGGTTACATATGGCAGTCTGCAAATATAATACAGTACAAAGTTTGAGGTTAGGAAATGAGTTGATAAAAAATCACACAAGTCAGGTGTGTACAGTTGTGTATGCTGGTTCTATCTCAGTCTTATATAGTATTACTGCCTGCTAAAAGATAGACACTTTCAGAAAAATTCAATATTCTTGATTTCTTAAAATAAAATCTTCGAACGAGTTTTAAAAGTGGTATAGAAAAATAAATTAAGTTGAAGAAATATTTTCAATATCTCCAATATATGACTATGCTCAGACGCATTGTATATTGTAATTAAAAGCTAAAACTGCGAAAGAGGTAATAAACTACTATGAAAAATAATACGTTAAAAGAGGCGCTTCAAAGTTGTCCCGGTAAAGATAGGTTACTCAGATGACACTAAGGAGAAGAGGTGAACATTGCTCATCACATTTGCTGGTGTTCATTCTGACCAAATTTTATTGTGTAATCTGATTCGTTGTTGGGATGTTAATAAGTAATGCGTTTGTATTTGTGTTTAATGTTATGAGTTTAAATTTAAAAGTTTAAAAATGATTAATAATATTTCAATAGGTAGAAATCGTACATTACCGATTTCAATGTAAATTTAAAACCCATATACGAGTATATATGTATTAAAGGCAAATACATAAAAGCTGTTGAAGAGTTCGAGATTTATAAGCATTCAAAAACACAAAAAAAAAACTAATTGTTAAACGACCAATTTCAGTTTCAGTCTAACAAGCTATACGATCGACAATAAGAATCTCGGACAAAGGAAGCCTGCATTGGACTTGTGATAAACTAAGTCAGTAGTCGCTCGACCACTAGACTGCTTATACCACAGTTATGTGTATGTTTTGTAATGTGTATTTTGGGTTGTGTGTAGTAAGTTATATGTAATGTGAACAATTGAAACTCTTTACGTATCTAATGATGAAACACATGTTTCGAAACGCGTCATAATTTACGCACACGATGGCAGCAAAGTAATACCTTTAATTAATAATTAGTTACCAAAACTACATATTTAGTTATTTCCACAATAAAGTTAAATTGAATTTGGAGAAAACATCTCTATATAATGTGTTTTTTAATAAATGTTATCACTATTTGCTCATTTTTATATTCGTTCAACTTTTTGTCATTAAGAGGAAAATGTAGTTGAACCTAATGTTCTATGGTTTCTTTGTTTGATTGGAAATATACATCAAGTAAGTATTACCATTATTTAATTCAATTTAGATTAAACTCAATTTATTCAAATTAAAATAATATATGGAGATACATTTTGCATTGGGGTAACTGTAGTACATCGATGGGCATGCTCTTTTGTCTCTCTCTCTCTCCCTCTCGTAATTTCAAAAACGCTTAAGGGATATTATTACTCGTATAAAACAGAGTTGACTGATGCTGCTCGGAGGGTAATGAAACTATTTCATACCAGTATATGATGAATGGATGTGATTACATTTTTCTTGTAATGTTAATTATTTGTTAAATCACATTTTTGTAATAATTTTAATTAATTACTGTTATAATGGTGTTAATTTCTTTATAAATTATTTTTGTTTTATATCTTTTTTTTAAATATTATAAGGTTTTTTATATATTTTGATTTTATTTTGATTTATGAATATCTTATATTAATTGATAATATTTTATTTTCTATTTTAATTTAGTTTATACTGTATTGCAATTATTTAATTTATATGTATGTGTTGTAAATGTAATTAAATTTGATGGTCCTAACTTGGCCCTAAAAATAAAGGAATTTATCTTTCTATCTCTCAATCTCTCTATCTATCTATCTTTCTATATATCTATCTATCTATCTATCTATCTATATATCTATACATCTAACACACACACACACACACACACACACACACACACACACACACACACACACACACACACACACACACACACACACACACACACACACACACACACTACAGATAATTCATAATTTTCATGAACAAAAATGAAATATGAAGAGTTTGTATAAAAATTAGGGGAAAGTTGAAATACAAAGAAAATGCTCTTTCTCTTTTAAATAATTTATTATTCCACCTGTAACGATTACACAGTTCAATGACTGCATCTACATTATGATCTAATAGTTCATTATACAACTTTTTATATATTGTAATTATTAATAATTCAACATACCTAAACAACACATTTAATATGAAACACATAAAATGAAATAAAAACTCTTTTCGAAGAAAAACTAATAACATTAATCAGAACGTCTTTTTATTCGTAATTACCTTTAATAAGAAATTTATATTCCTTAATAAGAAATGGTCGCCATTCCTACAAAATGACTTGATTTATTAACAGTTAAAAAAAGTTTCCTTTTTCTTTTTTAGTTTAAAATAAAATGGCAAGAATCTGGCCTTTATACTATAATAAGCCTTTAAACTAAGTCGTTAAGTATTGCTTAGTTTGTGGAGTCGTTTAGATATTTATTTAATTGTAATTTTTTGTTTTTATTTAATGCCCAATAGATTAATGAACTAATGAAGGTGAAGGAGTAGGCAATAGACAGAAAAAAAACTCCATATACTGAACTCGAACTCATGTAATCTCTGGCGATTCACTATTCTTAACTGCAGAAGTATAAGCGCTAGCATAAACCAATTAAGCTACTTACAAGATACAAAACAATAGATACCATTATAAGTATGACCAACTCCACATGTATGTTAAAATAACATCACTTCTAACACGCTTAATCTTAGAGACATTAATACTTCAAAAACGCATTAAAAATGGCCTTTACATAGATAAAACTTTCCCACAAAAACCATACAACTTAACTAACTATTCATGTTGTTGCCAGAAATATTGATTATATATTTATATACCTCATCACATTGACCGCATGGAAGCCAACTGGTCCTTCCACAAAGAAATTCCCTCTAATAAATTGGCTTTATAAATTTGGTAACAAAGAGCTAAAGCCATAATTGACGTAAAGTATGAATCGGTTACTTGGGCAAAGTACTCATGTTAAAACAAACAAATCTAGACGAAACTTAACTTTCACAAGTTACCAGAAGTTAACAAACGCAGCTAAGTTGGTCATCGTTTGCAAAGTGGAGATATAGAACATATATTCTACATCAAGATGACCATAAACACCTTCCTCTTTAGAGTATTTCGGTCAGCTCACGAAATTACAATCTACCCAAATGTGTTAACAGACTACAATGTCACGTACAATACCCCAAAAAACCCTCTGACTAAAGACGCTCTGTAAAAGTATCATTTGCCTTAATAATACTATAGTTCTGCTAAGACTTAGACGTCAAGGAAACTCTCGCTATAACAACACACATCTGAAATACAAAGCTAGTTCCCAACCAATACCATAACTACCACCAATATCAATTTTTTTTTTTTTTTTTTTTTTTTTTTAAGAAGAATCTCTAAAAAAATCAACTTTTGAAATCCAGTCTCGTAATGAATTTTTGAAGGTATTATAAATTGTATGATAGTTTAAATTAAATGTTTCCTTATCTTGAGTTAAAAGTAACTGTATTTCACTCGTGTGATATTATTTTTCATATCCCAATAATTTTTACATACCATTTTTACAACATATAATTAAAATTATTTTTGAAATATCAGTGCCAAGACTAATGAACAAAGTTATATGTTTTACTGAAGGAGAGTATACACCCAAAAGGGATAGTTTGCTTTCTTTCTTTTTTTATTATAGTAGAATTTTTTTTCTTACCAGTATTTTAATGTCACAATTTACTTATACATTATTTAGTTTTGTTTTATAAGTAAAGCGCGAATGTAAATCAATATAAATGGTTCTATATTTAGTTCACATTTTATGGTTTTCCTTTGAACATTTAGACCCATGTTTACATACGAAATAAATTATTCATCAGTTCTCATTACACATGCTTCATTCACACTTCTTGCGCAATGTATCAAATAAATAAACAAAAAAAAAAGACGAAATGTTAATCTTTTAACTTCTGATAAATAGCAATAAATAATATAAAACCTTGGTCGTATGAATTAAACTGTTGCTAAGGAATGGTGAACTGCAATTAACATAGTAAAGTTTCTCATAATAAAATCCGCCAAAAGAGTGAATAAAGGAACTTCAAAAGATTCACAATGATCTATGTTTCTACATATTAATTATTCTATAACAAAGGTTCTGACATTTCATTAGAATTATGGTAAATTCATAGTTCTTCTATGAAGCTATTATTTACAAGTGGTTGGTATTTATTAAGTAAATTTTATAAAATAAAATAGCTATCCACCTCAAATATATCTTTATTTTGCTAATATTTAAAAAAATGTATTACAAAAACTTAACAAACGACAGTTAAATATTCTAAGCTTTGAAGATCATATGGAAATGTTACCAACAACACAGCACAAAAACTGTAAAACTGCAGTAAGGTACCTAATTAATGCCAATGAATTTTTATGAGGATATAATCTTCAACATCCGCACACTGTGTTTGTCACAATCCATTGTAGCTTTAATATCGAAATTATTATAAAGTGATAGGATAGTGTGCTACACCGCGTTTTAAATAAGTCCCGGGAAGGCTTAATATATTTTTAACCATTACAAATAGAGCTACTAAGCTTTGCATATTGGTAATGGACACGAAAACCTTTTTTAAGTACTTATTCAGTGCACTGCTACCTTAATAATAATAATATTATAATAATAATAATAAATGCATTTATTAAACCAAAGTAAAATTAATATTACTACATTAAAATCAATGCCCAGATGGCATGACCGAGGTCGTCTGCCAGAGTAGCGAGTTTTTAATTACCAAATTTGATTTAATATAAATAAACTTATTAAAATTTAATATATTAACACTTACATAGATGTAAAAATAAAAATAAAAATAACTCTCAGTACCCATTACAAATAAAAATTAAATAAATATAAGCATGTGAAGCAAAGCAAAAGCAAAACAAAAATAATAAGTACACCCTTACTAAAACTAACATTCAAAATTTACAAATTTACGTTAATGTTTAACAAATTTCCCACTGAGTAAATCCATATCAAGTAAACTAACATCTGTATGCACAAAACACAAGAAGAAAGATAAGCACTTCCGTCTAATAAGAAAATTATTCAATGATTAAATTCAAAATATCAAATTATCTAGAATAAGGAAATAAATAAATATCTGGTGCAAATCAAAAACAATAAATAGAACCTGGACCCCAAAAAACTAACATACGAAAATTCCAAATTGCAAATAAAACTTGAAAAAATAAAAATAACATAAAAATAAGTTAAAATTCCCAACCATAAAAAAACATTTTTAAATAAACTACCAACTATATATGTATATATATATATATATATATATATATATATATATATATATATATATATATATTGAAAAAGGGAAAAAAGGTAAGCACATTTGTCTAACAAGAAAAATTATTCAATAATTAAATTCAACTATCAATCTATCTCTATATTTTTTAGCTTCCCATATGTAATTCACTAATGAAAACCAGTGTTTGCCGTTCAAATATTCCACAACAGCCTTCCTTGACAGCTTACCATCGCCCAGCCATTTTCGCCGTATTTCCGCCAGGATAGAACAGGAGCGCAAAAAATGCCCGGCATTCTCTATATCACCCGAATTACACAAGGAACATCTAAGCTCATGACTCTGCGGTCTGCAGTTCAGCATTAATTGCCCACACCTGGCCTTAAAAATTGTATTTATAATTGAGCGAGGGTACACATCTCCAATATAAGACTTATCTCCCAACGAAAGTGACAATTCTTTGTAGAGAGTGTTAAACTCTGCCTGCGTTGCCCTTTCTAACCAAACACAACGCTCTTCCTCCCTTATTTTCGCTGAAATCTCCCGCAATTTCTCCCGCCATACTCCAATTTCCTTATTTTTATACTCGAATACATAATTATATCTCAGACATAGATCCTTCCAAGCACTGTACCATCCGACATTTTTTTCTACCAACAATGCCACTCGCTTTGTCAGTCTCTCGTCTGCTAACTCAAATGTACGAAACACAAATCTACAATGCAGATTAAAGAATAAGTGCCACAGCAAATCCACTCCCGTTTCTAAATAAATTACGTAATTAGGTGTCGAAATCTGTAAACCATGCATTCTTTTTTTCGCAAACCGTTGGAATTTTTCTAGCTCTTCCAATCGATAGAATCCCCAAGTCTGTGCTCCATAAACAACTATAGCCCGACATATCGAGTTAAATACCGTCCACTTAGCCGAAATATATATGTCATTTTTAGCAAAAATACTGCTATACATCCTGTTAAAGGCAAACTTCGCTGTTGACACTCTCTCTTTCCCATGATCTTTAAAATTTAGATTAGATTTTAGAGTAACCCCTAAGTATTTAAATTTATTTACAACCTCGACCCGTTCACCCTCCCAATACCATTTTTCCCGCGTTGACAAACTTCCACCACGTCTAAATACCATAATCTTAGTTTTTTTTCCCTATTTACAGTAAGTCCCTATGTGTTACAATAGATTTTAAGTTTACTTAGCATCTTTTGTAATGATACTGGTTTATCCGCAAACAGTACTATATCATCAGCATAGAGGAGTGACCTGACCGAAATATTACCAACAACTACCCCCCCCCCCACCCAACTCCTCATCCAAATCGTTCATAAACAATGAGATTAAAAGCGGCGAGAGAAGACAGCCCTGTTTTACACCGATACCAACATCAAATTCCTGCGACAAACCTTGTTGACACCACACACGAGATACAGTATCAGTATACAACGATCTCAATACTTTCATAAATTTAAATGACAAACCTATGATATGCAATTTATAGAATAGTGCATGCCTATTAATAGTATCAAAGGCCCCCTTAAAGTCAACAAAACAGCAATAAACCCTGTTGTCTTTGGTGTTCAATTTTAAACTAACAATATTCACTAAAGTAAAAATACTATCATGGGTCGAATATCCCTTCCTAAAACCCGCTTGGTTTTCATTTAAAATTTGATTTTTATCAACCCATTCAACTAACCGATTTAATAATATTCCTGTGAGCAATTTAGCATTCACATCCATAAAAGAAATACCCCTATAATTTTCAACTTTAGCTTTGTCACCCTTTTTATGTATTGGAAAAATAATAGCTCTCTTAAATGCTTTAGGAACCTCACTCTCATCATAAATATTGTTAAAATAATCCACTAATAAATTTAAAAACTCTATAGGAGCATACTTATAAAATTCATATGGTACTCTATCCATCCCCGGAGCTTTGTTGTGCTTGGCTTTAATCAAGACTTCAATAAAATTTCATCCTCCACGAAATAGGACTGCTACCTTAAATGAGAGCGTTGATCGAGTTGTACATCGAATTAAAGGCGTTTATGAGTAGAACACAATGTCGCATATCCTACCTCAAACAGTTCACCTTAACTAAAATAGCGTGGGTTTAAAGTTCGTATTAAATCAAACAAGGAAAATGGATTAACCATAATAGCTCTAAAAGAAAATTTGTTTGTGACTGATAGTGGGTATTCGCGCAAACAGGAAACATACTTGCTTTAGATGCAACAATCATCAATTGCTCGAGTTTTGCCAGTGAATGAATAATCAAACTGCCACGGACATTACATCTACCTAATAATTGTAAATTTAACCAATATTTGAACGGCTGCCATTTCCGGCTCGCTTCTCCGTTTGAGTTCGGATTTGCGGCATTGAACTCTAATAATAAAGACCTTTATATTGATGTACATATCAACCTATGCTCTCATTAATGAGTTCCTACTTACTCCTTGTAGGCAGTCCCCATGGAAATTTAGCTGTCCCTGAATACGAACTAAAATAGGTTTGGTGTCCACTTTCAATGTGCAAAGCTTTATAACTCTATCTGCAATGGTTAAAAATATATTAAGTTGTCGCGGGACTTATTTAACACGCTGAATAGGGGTCCGTAAACACAATAAAATATGTAGTAGGCTTACCTTCAATAAAAAATGTATTACCTACAAATTTTACTAGACTTAAAATGATAGAGTAGATTAATATTATTTGAAAAATGTATAAATGTATCATTAGAAGTCACATAAAAGTACTTCTTTACTCCTTTTATGCAAATACACCAATCCATTAACTGGCAACGCTCGATCCTGCCGCACTTGTTAATACATACTCTTAAATTTCATTATTTACAAAATGTCAACCGTTCTTTCAGAATATATTTGAAATGGTTCCATTAATTACACAATGTAAGTATTTATTCGGCTCCTTACAACGTGAAGATTAGTTGGTAATCCGACACAGTATTTGTTTGTAACTATTATTCTCTTGACTTCATATATAGTATACGAAATACGCTAATAATATGTTACAATAATTAATAATAATCTGGAGAATTTCCGTTATAATTTCATTCAATTTTAATACTTTGACATCAATTTCTTTTTCTTTTTTTAATATGTATGTACCTGACCATTTGTAACAATTATATACGTGTATAATCTAACCTTTGCGCTCAACAATAAAGTTGCTGTAGAAAATATAGAAATTAACTTGACTATAATTTCTCACAAATTATACTTTAATTAATTAAAACATTTTCCAAAGACTATGTTGACATCTTCAGTGATTCATGAGCTGCAATAATTAAACTATAATTCACACTTAATTAACTCTTTTAAAAAACTTATTATTTTTTGAAAAATTGTCAAGTTTATTTCATTTTTATAATCACACAAGTCAAGCGTATCTATTTATTCATAAGACTAATTCAACAATCGTGGACCACTAATGAGTGACCACACTAATTCATTCAATCAGACATAGATGGAAGTACACAATTTTCAGCTTTTTATTTTATCTGAGTATGTGTATTACTTCACGACCAAGAGATAAGAAAAAATTGTAATGTTTTCGTAACAACTAAATATTGTGTATACTATATTAAACATGAAACAGTAATAATATATAAATCATACAAAAATATTAAATTAGCTAAGAACATTTGTCAGATCTTCAATAATAATATAATTTCCATGATAAATTACACTTCACAAACAAATAGGATTCAATCGGGCTAAATAGACATCTCCCCACTATATCACCATGGTTTCAAATACGACTTACATTATCTGGTTACTCTTCTAATATCCCACACTCCAGTTTATAAAACTTTACAAGATGTTATGTTAAAAAAACATGGAGTGTCCTTTAAAAACTTCAACTCAGAAGTTAGAAAGATAAAAGTTCAGAATTGTAGTTATTCGTGTAAAAGTTTCTTGTAATGCACATGCATATTTGATTGAACATTGTTTAACAGAAAAACTTATTTCAAACAACGCTCTAAGATTTCGAAACTTATTTAAAACTCTACTAACAAGTTGAAAGTGAAATTAAGATACTGAATACAGTACAGTTATTTATACTCACACTTTATGTCACACGCGCTATATTGCCAGATCTCATTTTTGATCTAATTTCAGTTTTTTTCTAATCTTAGTGAATTATGATGAATAAGTCAGTCAATGTTACGTAGTTATATAGTATGATGCTATTTATAATTTTTAATTAAATTTAATGGTAATTTTTGCTTTCAGAAAAGGAAAAAACTGATGCTTAAATTTTAGTATCTTGTTTACCACCAATCGTCTTTTATATTACTGTTTAGATAGTTATTGCATAATTTCTGCATAAGTAGTGTTAGGTAATTGAAATAGGAAACAAATCATCAATCCCGATAGACAGATTTTTATTTATTTTTAAATTTTTTATTCCCTCTAGAAACATTAAGATACAAAAATCTACAATAGACGTAAAATTTACATTGCCTGTACCGTATTCTTAAATATATACACTTACGCCCAATCATACTTACACAACCTATAACTAAAACTAATATACATACTTTATAACTTTATACCTATAACATTTGCTTATCTAAACTAAAGTATAACAAACATTTTACTTGAATAAAAAAATATAATATAGTTCAAAGAAAACCCCACATTACTCTAGAAGAGAAAAAACAAAGAAAAACACCCGGCTCCCCTAAAGGCATAGCCCGCTTTGAGGATAGCCACTCGTACATTTTGCGAAATTAAATATGAGAGCTGTAAGACAAAATTATCTTAACAATATATAACTCCTAAAACAAAAATTATAATTGACAAAGAGCTTTCTTTAATTTTTCCCCCTAAAAAAAACCGCGAGTATTCTACAAAAAATTAACAATATACATTCACATATTTCTTATCAAGAGAGAAAAAAAGTAAAAAGCCAAATCATAATAAAATGTACACATATTTTAAACCATTTGACAGAGCAATAAAACATAAGGGTCACTATACTATTCAATATCTATTAACTATAAAACAAACAAGTGTTCAACCACCTCCTGTTCAAAGAGCCAATTTCTCAATTTTCGCAACAAAAAAAAAAGAAAAAAGATATTGAATTTCTACATTTCATGTGGCCAGGCAGAACATAAAATAATTTTGGCCCGAGGAAACAAAAAGTCTTCATAAAGTAAGATTTTAAAAGTTTTGGCAGTGCAAAATTTTCTACACTTCTTAACCGTACCCTCCTCCCATCCAGAAAGTTGCCTGTTTCCACTTTTTATAATAAATAACTTAAGTACTTTGTAAATGGTCCAACCTACTATTGTGGATCATCCGGACAAACTGTTTCTGAATATTAATTACAGGTATTAGATTACTCATGTAAGTCCCTCCCCAACTATAAAAACCATACTCTATCCTACTCTGAAACAAAGAAAAATAAATCATACGCTTAACACCCGGAGGACACATATTTCTAAGAAAATAAAACACTCTTAATAAAAAAACATTACTACCCTACTTAGAATTTAACTGTGACAAATGGGCTTTCCAATTTAACTCATTGTCAAGGAATAGACCCACATATTTATGCAGTTACTTCCTTTAACAACTGAATACGTATTTTTGTAAAAACTTCTTTCAATGGTACAATTTGAGTAAGGATAAATTATATCCTCCGAGAAGTCATATCTTCCCTTTACTATGAAATTAACATAGTTTTTTCCACACTCAGTACCATACGATTTTTAAAAACCACCATCTAATTGCTCTTAAGTGACTATTCATGGCTTGTTTAACATAACTCCATGTACGTTCAGCATATCATAGAACAGTATCATCCGCAAATAATGATGTCGCGCATTACAAAGGTCGTTAATATATATATATATATATATATATATATATATAAGCATTAATATATATATATATATATATATATATATATATATATATATATATATATATATAAGAAACAATATAGGACACAAAACAGACCCTTACGGTACGCCATACTTGATTTGACCCATTTAACTAATAACACCATTTACACTCACACATTTAACACAATTTATGCCTTCATTTACAAAACTCATTAAATTTGAAAGCGCTTCTTATATACTCATACCATCTCTGAATCCATATTGGTTACTACTAAAAAAGGTAATTTTGTTTAAATAACTCGTCAATTTCCGTTTCATAATTTTTTCGAATATTTTTGAAAAGGTTGAAACAAGGGATATTGGTCTAAAACGATTACATACACTAGTAGAGCCTTTTTTATGAAAAGGAATCACTATGGCTTCTTTGAGTTTTCAAGGAAAACGCCAGATTCAAAACTAAAATTAAAAACGTATAACAAGACATCGATAAATTTACGATAAGTAAGTTTTACTATAGTAGAGCTAACATCATCAATTCCTGGAAATTTTCTACTTTGAAAACAGTTAATCGCTCAATCAATATCTCTTTCTGAAATTGAATGTAACAACATGGAAGAAGCCTCACACCTGCCACTAAAACAAGCTTTAAGATCGGGTGAAACATAATATGAATCATTCTTATAATCTAGTTCACAAGATATATCATCTACACAAACAAAAATTATGTCTTAAACCTATCAGCCACTAATTCAGCATAATACTGCAATTTACCATCCACCATCAAACTTATTTTATTATCCATTGACTCAATTTGACTAGTTATTTGGTTTAGAATAATCCATGTCATTTTTGGAGTCCCTCTTGCTGTCTTCTAGAAGACCAAAACAATAATTACTTTTTATTTTTACTTATATCATTGTATAATTTATTACATTTTTTTTTTTAAGTTTCTCTTAATCTGTCATCATTAGGACGTTTTTTACATTCAAATTAAATTAAATCTCGTATAATTACGTATAAATTAAATCTCTTTTTTTAATGCGCTTACAAATATCACTAGGATTTTTTTGTTGTTTTTTTTCTACGAGGGTAGGTGAAAACATGCAACAGGTACTAAGACTCCCGTAAGACTCAGTAGTGAGGGGGTCGACCCACTAAAAACACCTCCCTAATGTTGCAACTGAGCTTTTGACGCCCATCTTTCAACTTTACTTTCATAAATAACTTCTTGGGTATAGGGGTATAGCCCAGTGGCTAATCCTCAAAACTAGTCATTCACTTTTCCTCACATCGACCATGCTGTTATCCGCACTACTCTTGCGATAATAAGTCATGCGGTTTTACACTCTTTAGTCTTCTTAACATAGTTGGTATTTCCTCCAACATGCTAATAATTGCCGGATTTCGTGGCATTTAATTCGTTTAGCATGACTATGAGCATACCTGGTCACAATCTCACTGACCAACTCCACCAGTACAACCCCAGAGTTGAATGTCATACGTCCGCACTGACCTAGCACTTGCTTGTACAAAAGTAACTTATTTTCAATAATTGAGAGCTGTGAGCTTCTCCCAAGCAACCAATACAGTTTTCTATATTTTATATTTAGATCCTCCTTTTTCTTTTTAACACGTTCCTTCCACCTAAGCTTAGCATCCATTGTTATACCTAAATATTTAGCAGTATTTTAATGTGGTACTAATTGCCATTTAATTTTACTCTCATCGTTTCAAACTTTTGATTCGTAATGAACTGATTTAGATTCATTGAGCTTGATTCTCCATCTTTATATCCAATCTCCAATTACATTAATTGTCCTTTGAAGTTTTCCAGCTGATCTTACAGCATCCACGCCAGTTGCCATGACAGCAATGTCATCATCAAATGTCGCCACAGCAGCTTCACTCGAAATCGGCATATCCCTCATGTAAAGAACGTACAAAATTAGCCCTAAGACCTGCTTCAAGTGGCTTCAATTTGGAATATACATTATTATATTTAATGAGAAAGTTTCTGTCAGCAACGTATGACCTCAACACCAGGAAGAAATCCTCTGGGAGATCCCTGTGCAATTTATAAGTAAGCCCCTCGTGCCAAACTTTGTCAAAGGCCTCTGCTACGTCCAAGAAAACTGCTGAGCACACCTCCTTATTTTCTAAGGCCCTCTCTATGATACTGGTCCCTTGGTGAACTTGATCAATTGTTGTATGTTTTTTCATAAATCCAAACTGATGGTTAAGAACTAGTTTTCTTTCTTCTAAAATAGGTGGTAGTCTCTTCAAGAAACCTTTTTTTCAAAAAGCTTTCCAATCACAGGTAACAAAGAAATCGGTCGGTATGGTTTTACTTCATTTGGAGATTTTTCGGTTTGAGCATCATTATTACTTTTTCTACCTTCCACTGAGTAGGGACATGTTTTAGTTTGAATGTACCATTGAATATATGCAGCACTTCCTTAGTGCCCTTTCCGGTAACTCCTTAAGTATTCCTCCCGTAATAAGGTCATATCCAGGTAACTTTTTAGCATTAATTTTTTTTAATTTCATATTTTAATTCTTTTCAAGTCACTTTTTTATTTCCTTATGATCCTCTCTCTACACTGGTGTGGCGTCTTCTACATCACTTTGCTTCAGCAGCCCAGGTTTAAAAATTTCCTACAGGTACCTCGCAAAGATATCTGCCTCCTCTCCAGCACTCTTAGCTCAACTTCCACCTTCCATCTTGATTGGCGACTCCAGATTTTTTGGTCTTTATGATTTATTTGTTGCTTTCCATAAATAATAATCGGTGTCCTTAAGGGCAGTCAAATTTGCTAGATATCTTCCTATTTCTTCATTTTTAACCTGTCTTATCAACTTTTTTAGTTTATTGCATAGCGCATTCAAAACATTTTTGTTTCCCGGTGTGCGCATTCTCTGCTAAGCTTTCCGAGCTCTTAATTTTTCCAAAATAAGTTCATTTATTTGAGTTGTAAATGCTACACCATCCATAAATTTGTTTTCTACTTGAAGAGTGCTCTCCCATGCTGCTCCCTATGTGTTGGTATTGAATAGTTCAACCTCCTCTTCCAACTGATATTCATCTTTTACTGACACATTAAGATCTATGTATTCCTCAAGTAGCCCACGAAATAACGTCCAATTTGCTCCTTTCTTGCAAGCTGTTTACTGATTGTTATAATCACGGATGAATGATCAGACGAGAGATCGTCTTTACTCTCTACTATGACGTAATTTCTTGAAATTCCTTTGGCCACATAGAAATCGATGACGTCTGGTAGTTAGTTACCATCCGTCGGCCAGTATGTTGGAGTACCACTTGAGAGAAAGTCACAATGAAATTTTCTTCCTGCCCTGAATAGTTCCCTACCTTTGGTTTTATTCAACCTTGAACCCCAGAACGTATTCATCATACTTTCACTTATTTCACAGTCTACAGGGATGCCATATTTTTTATAGTTTCTACAACGTCTAGTCCCTTCTCCATTGAAACACCCTGTATCTCAATGCAATTACTTCTGCTATACTGCTCTCCATCGTCTTAATTTTATCCTTCAAAACTTTATTTTCTGTAGTCAGTTTTTTTCTTTTTCTACCAGAAACTCGTCGACCTTCCTTTTTAATAGCCTCCGTATTTTCTGCTAACTTTTCGCTCTGATTTTCATTTGAGGTGTTAAAATCCTTCACAATAGTTCGCTTCTCTACCTTTATTTCTTTTATGGCATTCAACATCTTGTATGCTCAGCTTTCCCTCCCCCGCCTGAGTCTCCAGTTTCAAACTCTTCCGCCTTGTAATAGAACAACTCTCACACCTCCACACCAGATTTGCTATAGGTAAATTTTCAATGTCACATTTACTAAGTTTAACGCAACCACCATGGAATTTTTTTTTCACAGTCAACTCATTGTATTTCTACATACTTCGGTGAGATTATTGTGAAACTTAATTGATCACCTTACAATGTTTATTCGAATTCCTCAAATTATATTAAAATATTTCATCTCTTCTGCAGTGAAATACACAAATAATTTTCATAAGTTGAGAAGAAATTGTTTTAATATTTGAATATACGTGGGCGATCCAGAAAGTAACAGACGTTTTGTCCTGGCGCGGCAGTGGGCGGGGCTAGCGCCGCCATCTTGGCGTCAGGATGTACAGCCGTGGTAGCTAGAGTATCGTTCATATTGTATTTTTTTATACAGTGGAGTTTTAAAATGAGCGTTGTGTATGAAAATCCCGCCAGTTGTGAAGTGCGTGGTGTGATAAGGTTTTTGTTGGCCAAACAATCAATTCAGAGAGGTATTTTGAAACACTCCAAAAATTAAGACGAGCGATACAAAACAAGCGTCGGGGAAAACTTAGCGGGAAAGTTTTGTTTTTTCCACGACAACGCCCGTTCACACATGGCGAAACGTACCCAATTTTGGACGGAAACGTACACCGGCTCTTGGACGGTTTTGGATTGGCAGATTTCAATCATCCGCCGTACAGCCCGGATTTGGCGCCGAGCGATTACCATCTTGCCGGTGTAAACCAGTTGTTGAACACGCAGGCGGTAGATTTCTACAAAGAGGGCATTGAAAAGCTTATACCACGTTATGATAAATGCCTTAATTTATATGGCGATTATTTAGAAAAATAGCCTTAGAGTTTACCTTCAAAATGTATTTAATAAAAAAAATTTTTTTGACTTTGTTTGTATTTTATTTCAAAACGCCTGTTACTTTCTGGATAGCCCTTGTATTTATTTTGTTTAGAGAGAATACTTAAGGAGTATAAGTGAAGTGAGCTCCACGTGTCATGCAGAAAGAGTTTTAGTCGCGGCAACTGAAGGATTTCGCATTTCACCCGTTTACAAATTATTTAAAGCGTAGAAGCATTTTTATCCTACTCCAAGTGTCCTAGATGTTTGCGTTTGAATACAAAATCTATGTGTTCAATGTTTGTGTAAGTTAAAGTGTGCATTATATATATGACAGCGAGAAAGACAGAGACAAAAGAGCATGTGGAAAGCACCACTATAACTACAGCAATTTTTTGAGACTGTCTCCCGACATATTAATTACATTAATTGAATTCCCCGATAAATAAATTGAGTTTAATGAGGAATCAGTTAAATAGTGTGTACAATTAATAAAGAAAGAAACCACAGAGTATTATGCTCAACTACATTTCTCTTCACTACAAAAAGGTGAGAAAAGCTTTTAAATAAGTTCATTACCAAGTGATAAAATTTATTTAAAAAACACATTGTGTAAAGAAGTGTTCCACAATATGATGTAAATTTATTTTATGAAAAGAATTAAATTTATTTAAATAATTATTTGTAAGTTGACTACAACGTTTGGATGACATTATATTAATCTTATATAATATTATTGATTTATTATTATTATTATTATTATTATATATACAAAGAGAAAATTATATAATACTTTGTGTAGATAAAAATCACATTTTGAAATAATGTATCGATGATTTTGTTAAGAATTATCTTCAGTCCTCACTATATTCTAAAGTAACCCAGTGATATAGAGCAACCTTGTCGCTTACTCGTAAAAGTGTTGTTGCAGCCCGTGTTCACGGCCTCAAGAAAATCTATGAAAAGACCACGGTGTATATCTAAAAATGTTAAGTTCTTTCTTCAAATTAAAGATCTCCGTTTTATAAATTACTATATCATTCTTAAAACTATCTTGTATATTTATTTTTAAGATTCTCGATACCAAGAAAAATTTATTCATTTTTTAAATTGTTTATCTTTTTTATAAAACGTGTTACATAATACTCCCCACTAGAATTCAAGGAACGCTCGACACGTGACTTCATCAACTTGTCTTCTGATTTAAAAGTTGATAATTTCTAATTGCCGAATTGACCAACATAAACAATCGATGGCTCATCTAAAACTTACAAAGATAACTACTCCGTTTCTACCAAACGGTACCATTGTAATATTTGTAATAGCAATCATATTCAATGAATATAGTTACATATATGCTATAGTTTGATTGGTGTAGCTCGTGTATCACTGAAGAGGACGACCTTGTCGTTGAAACGCGTCTGATACTTAGGCGTATTTTTTGTGAGAATTGTGTTCTGTTTGTTTGTTATACTGTATATTCAATGAAGGAAGAAACCATTCCAAGTAAGGCAATATTTTCTAGCAATTTAACTTTAAAACTTTGAATTCAGCTGGAATTTAGCTAAAAGTATAAACAGATAAAGTACCTACTTAAAAGAATCATATTTCTAATGCTTTAATATGGTCGACGTTGAGTGGCCCTACTTATACCAAAGGGTAACAAAGTTGGTTTTCAGTCTTCATAAGAATAGAAATACAATAATTGTAATAATTAATTAGTTACTCATAAATTCACAATTTATAATAATAAATATTCCTTTAAATTACAGTAACATTTTTGTAACCTCATTGACAATTTATTATTGTTGAAAAAGTATTTTATAGAAAACGTTGAATTTAAGGTTGAGTAACAATATCTTAACTAGGCGAAAGATTGACATAAAAATGAAAATAGTTACAAATATCACATCAAACAATTGTGTTGAATAAGGTTGTTTATAAACTGAAACCTCTAGCATTTTAAATTTAAATCTCTCTCATTCGACATTTTATGAAGCTACATTATAATAAATACTGCGTTTGACTTGCTACAATTTAATTATTATGGCTGAAGATCTAATTATTTTAATTATTATCATCACTGAAGATGACAACTTTGTCGTTGAAACGCGCATGAATAAATAAGCGTAATATTTATGAGAATTTGTGTTATAGTTTTATTCCATGAAATCGTACATGGTGTCTACACATTCGTTGACTGCAGTCACGTTTTGTTCTAACAGATTATCAAGCGACCTGTTATATTATAGTAATAATCATTTGCTAAAACTAAAACAACGATGTATTTTAAAAATTATTTTCAAACACAAATAACTGATTGAAATAATAGTTATTTCATAACAATTACAAGGAAAACATAGTTTCAACTAATTAAATAAAGGTTTTTTATGACGATATTCTAAAAATCAAGCCTTAAGTTTTTAAACGTTAAGCAACCTACTTTTATTTAGTTGAAAAAAATAAAAGACTCTAATAGCAATACTAATTTAGTCTCTTAAATATCCATCTATTTAAAACTGAGTCATTTAAGTATTAGTGTGTTTAAAACTTTAAAACTTTGTCATTTAAGTATTAGTATGTTAAAACTGTGTCATTTAAGTATTAGTGTGTTAAAACTCTGTCATTTAAGTATTGCTTTGCTATACGCAGTTGTATATATCTCACTGTATTTGAAACAAAAGTTTTAATTTCAGATAAATAGGTTCACTATAATGCTCAATAGGAACACAGCCACGGTCTCTGACCAGTCAAACCAATTACCAAACTACAGGAAGTGAACCTCTTGCCAGTTGCTAATCAATATTTGGCTGGAATGTTAGCCACCGTGTTAAACTTGGTGTCACACAAAGTTTGTGTCAAGCAACAAAACTTTTTTATACGCCTCATCAAGATACAACCAATAATATCCAAATTTATCATAATTGCTGACGGACTGCTTGTTGGCATAACCCCTCCCCCCTCCGTCCTAGTTTTCAGAAGTTATTAGTATATCCTGCAATTAGTCCAACTTGTACACCATGAATCTGAAAAGAGCTGATGTCACCGTCGAACGCTAGACGCATCCACCGGACTGTAGACTGTACCGGACGCCATACGTATCATTCAAACTGCAACTTCTCTTATGTACTGAGAAGACAACAGTCGACTTTACCACTGGTAAACAAAAAAATAAATTCAAGATCAGCATAAATGTTTGAACCAACCGAAACAACCAACCTCCTATGACAATATTAAAATTACAATTTCCTAAAAAATAAAGAAAACTAAGCATAACATAATATTTATATCTTGTAACTATTTATAAACAAAGTGAATTAAGAATATTTTGTTTCGCTTAAAAATGATAACTGTACTAATCAATAAATTATTAGTATAATAAACAGAAAGTTGATTTAGCACACAAATTACTAGTTCTATTTTTAAATAAAGGTGCTAATGATCAATGAGATCGAGCCAAGAACAATTAACTTTGTACCTATAGAAAGAAATTAATTACAATGTAAAAATCTATACCAAAGCTAATGAAATAAGCATAGAAAATCGTACCCAAAACATGTTAATATGAATGATTCACAAAGTGTAGCCTAATATTTAATGTATTTAACTATTGTAAGCTAAAGCAATTCGAAATATTTTACCAGAAATACTTCTTTATTTTTGTAAAACATTTAAATACTATTGTCTAAACGAGTACATAGACTCGTAAATTACACGTTTTATTTCTTTTAAATTTTAAGGAACTATAAGGTAGAAGGAAATAAAACCCATTATAGCTTTAAAAGTATTTCACTTCCTCAGTCTGTATAAAAGCAGATTGTATACCTAAAAGCGATTGGAGTTCTTCCCTCTACTAGAAACTTTTTGAAATAAAATTGTTAAGTAATCCTTTTTGAGAGCCTTCTATTAAAGTTCGCACTACGTTTATTACATATAAACTACCCCAGTGTACCACATACACAACTTTCTTGTTACAAAATGTACGACAGTTTTAATCATAAAATTTACCTCTCTCTTCAAACTTTAAGTATAATTTGTAAAACAAAATTAAAGAAATACTTATTCCCTTTTACCACTTAAAAACATAGTCTACTTTATTTTTACTGAAATTGTTTCATATAACATTTCTGATTAACTATTTAAGACGAATTCTTAGACAGTTTTAACGGAGAGTATAAACAGGCCACATTTTTTTTATTTATTCAAGCCAACCTATAAAGATTGATGACAGCAAACAACTTTTTTTAAATACGGATTGGACATTTTACAATAATGTTGTAGTTTAAAAACTTACTAAAATAAGATTGTAAAACACAGTTGAATATCACTTTGAGTTGAGTGTGGTAAAATTCACTGTTTTAAACCACTTTTAACTGAGTGATTAACACAAACTAATTGCCATATTTTAATTATCTCTAAGAACATAGATAATTTCTTGTGGCATAAAATCCATTTAATAATCAGTGAGAACATATACAATAAACCGCATTTTATTATAACACTAGCTGGGCCGATAAATATCTCAGTTTCATGAGTCTAGGTACAGGGGTTTAAGCTGGACATTGATGAATCCATCAACAACTTTACTTTTACGAGTATGTACCAGGTGTCAAAAATTCTCCGGCCAGTTAAGTTACTTTTAAACTTGAATAACTTGAAAGCTGATACATTAGTAATATTTTTTAGTTTAAATAAGATATCTTTTAATATACGATAAATTCCCGCACTTTCTAAATATGGTTTTTGGAGGGTAACTCAATAACTTCAAATATAAAACCTCATCGAGTAATGTCTCATGTTAAAAGTCTTATTTAATAGGAAATAACTGGGTACTTATAGGTACTTATTTCACTTCAATTCAAAATGACGACCGGTTATATATTCAAATTTTCTATTATACTTTATAATATTATCTCTGAAATAATTGATTTTGAGATTATATTAAACTTTTAGGGTAATGTAACTTTCTGGTCAGTATAATTTAACGTGACAACAGTCGGTGCTTGATAGAATTCCATATTAAAGGAGATTTTGGCAATGGGATCTCCTTTGTCACTACTCCTTCCATAAATTTTCATGGATAAATTTGAAGACAACTATGTTTGTTTAATAATCCCTTCTTAAACAAAATCATATACTGATATTGCTATGTGGATTATGTCCTATGTCTATTTAATGTTTCTACGAGACAATTAGAAAAAAATATTTAAATTCATTAATTCTGTTCGTAAACGTATTCAATTCAATATGGAAATTGGGTAAGGAAATAACATAAATTTTCTTGATTTAAATATCAACATAGAAAATGGTGTTCACACTTTCAAAATTTGTAGAAAACCTACATAACCAGATGTTGTTATTCCAACATATTCTAACAACACAATTAGGCATAAACATGCCGCCTTCCATAGCGTGATTCACAGACTTATAAGAATTCCCTTATCCTCTACAGATTTCCAGAATGAATTGAATACTATCAAACAAATTGCAATCAATAACATGTACAGTGTCAAATTAGTTGTTAATATTTGAAATAAATAATTAAAACATAAAAATATGGAGTCTCTATATAATTCTAATTACAATGGAAAATAAATTTCTTTCATTATTTCCATTCCTGGTCAGTGTTAAATATATAACAGTTTTTGATTGTATAATTTTGTCTTCTTATTATTTTCGCTGTAAGTAAATGGGATTATTTAAATATTTTACCGGCTCAGTTTTTGATTGGAGTAGGATAGCGACCTCCATAGTATACACAGTTATTTTATAATAACTAACAACTTTAAATTTAGGTTTTACTTTATGGGCTTATACATTTGGAAATTTTGAGTTGGCCCTCAAAAACTTCGTTTGTGGTGAAAGTGAATTTACATCATAATGCCAAAATATGGGGTTTTTACACACACAATAATGTCTAAAATTTGAGCTTTATACCTTTAAAGTTTAAAAGTTACTTAACCGTCCAGGGAATTTTTGACACTTCTACATATGTGAATACTTCTACATATAAAGAGAAACATCTTATGTTAGAATCTGTGTTTTTACCTATTTTATGGGTAACCTATGTAAGTAATATTAAAATAGATATCTCACCGGGTCTAAGAGATATTGAAGAATCCGTACAAACATGTTCAAACACTTAGGAAAATTAATTCTTAGTGAGTCCAACCGTAAAACTTCTGCGTACAAGTATTTTTTGGAAGGGCTGTACTCTGCGAATCATATTTTTAGATCCAGAGCTTTATACTGGACGTTGATGCGTCAGTCACTGGATATATATAGGCATTTGGGGATCACCGTATTAAGATCACGGCATAAGATATGCGATGCGCCCTCATCGTAGTCAAGTCGAAACACAGTCGTTCACTAGTGCGCCGAAGGAGCGGACGTGGGTTATGCGTTGTTTCTTTACTTTTTGGTAATAAACCTAAATGACTGCCTAAACCGCTAATTGCGGAGTCTGGTCGACCCCCGGGTGTTATGTAGTCATTAGTAGGTCATCCGACTAAAATGAGTAGGATTATTATGACCTAAAAGGGTTGACATAATTCTCACATCACGCCTGTCCCTAACCGTAAGTTGTAACCGATAAGAAGTTAAATAATTATAATAATTAATAAGTTAGTTTAATTAGTAAATTGTATCTCATCAGAAGCTGGCTGTGAACAAAGTGGTTAGTTGGGTTGAGACTAAGCGTTAATTATTACCGTCCCAATATGTTTTATGGTTAAGTCCTAGCACGTTTTTCCAAACCCTCCTTCCGGAACCTTAAGCGGTTCAAACGTTGGTCAAATCGAATAACCAGGGCTGACGTTTGCCGCAAATATATATATATATATATATATAACAGCATATATACGTACCTTCTCCAACACCTGTCTTGTAACTGTTTTACATTTATTTCTTCCATAAGCGCTGTTCTATTAGCAGATTTTTCATGATTGTTAGAGGTTAACAATACATGTAGTTTAAGTTTGGTTCATACATCAATAATACAAACCTCTACATACATAGTGAAGTATATTGAAAACCATAACCCTCTAGCTCCTGAATACTGCAAGGTACATCGAGACTTTTTGATGTCCTTACAATCATTTCCTGTTATTTCCAGACTTTTATGTTATAATAATTAATACAGATTTGAACACCAATAATAAAATGATGTTATGGGTATTTTTGCGGTTAAATTAAACAGTATTTCAACATATTTGTTTTGTCTTCAGATGAAAGTGAATTATAAGTACGTTATAAATTAGAACAAATGTTTATATGTGTTATTATAATAATAGTCCACTTTGTTAAAATCAAAAAACACACCCTGATAATTCATTCACGTCATTGGTAAATTTTTAAAACAAAGAGTACAAAGTATTTAATAATATTCTATATTCCCCTATATTATATTATAATAATATATACATGTATGTAACTAAGCTTAAATATTGAACTATTTTTATTGAATTTTAATTCAATTAAAACTAATTTAAAATAACACAATTGGAAGATCTTCATTACTTGTAAGAATATAAGTACTTGAGTTACAGTAGTCGCAGAATTGGCTAATAGTTAAAAATACGATAATTCAATTTAAACACCTTATAACAAAAGTCTTTAGATTATAGTAATCAAAAACTAAATATATGATATGATATATATATATATATATATATATATATATATATATATATATATATGTGTATATATATATATATTATGTAGCCTTATCATTAGTGCTACTGTTTAATCTCTCAGTATTTTTACATTTTTATGTAAACTACATTTTTTGTCTATTCTTAGTTACACAATATTTTACAGTACTGTAGTTCAAGAAATAGTACAGTTTAAAAAAGATTACAATAATAAAACACAAATTTCACAATCAACGTCCATACAAAAAGAGGATTCACCTTTATATTCTAAGTCCCACATTTTGAAACATGTGAACATCAACATGTGACGTCCACTACTTTTAACTGACCTCTATATATGGACTTTCATAAAAACACACAGTGGTGCAATGCCACTTACACGCCTTTCCTTTTCACATGATAAGAAAGCTCTTACTCTTAGGCTGGTTTACCCCCCCCCCCCCCCAACTCAAGTAGTTTAGATTGTGTATTTTTTTCTGTAATAGTGTATGTATCTGATGAATTACTAATATATCTAAACTTCAACAAAATGACAAGTAAAATATAAACAAATTATAATTAAATGTTTAATTATAAAATGCAACATTTAACATGTTCATTTTATTTAGCCGAATGATCATGTTTTTTAATTAACAACAAATGTTTGCATTTGTATTTTTGTTAAACATTAACCTTATAAATAATTCAAATTAACATCAGCCCTTCAAATATAAGCGCATTTATTTATGATTATACTCCAAGCTATAATTACCTCCAGACTGTACAATTCTGACAAATAAATCTAGTGGTGAATTTGAGCTACATTTGGGGCGGAGAGTGAGGACTTTTTATAGAAATCACATTAATTACATATATATATATATAATTGATGTCTTACCGTTACAGCGTTACAGTTATTATTTTAGAGGTAGATTACGGTGTGATATTGTTTATTTAATAAAAATAGCTACTATATTTCAATTAGTTAAAGATTAAGAGAATTTTGTCTCTCAAAGGGTTAAAGCTACGGAAGTGCGAGCATCTCATTTGATTTCGCATTCAAAATATATGGCAATTTCGTAATTTAAAATAAGAGTGTCATAAGCACATTTATGACTCTCTTATTTTAACTTTTAGATATGACTTACATCTAATAAATTAAATGGAATCTACTATAGTTTAATAGCTTAACACTAAAGCTTTAAAGTTTTCATTTCAAATGTTACCAATTTTCACTTCAACAATTCATATTTACAGTTACGAAACACGATAACTATATTTCACGAAAACAATAAATCATTTTCTCGATTTCCTTTCTCACTGATAAAAACTCACGGCGGATGTTTACGAACTGATAATGTCCGTCCTTCACTTGTACCTGCGGTAGTCAATAGTATGAATATTAGGCCAATAAATAGTGCTTCGTGTGTGTGGGGGTGTCTGTGTGTGTGCCTGTGTGTGGGGGGGTTGTGTGTGGGGGTGTGTGTGTGTGTTTGTGTGTGTGGATTTCATCTAAATTTCGAGCTTAAATACAAAAAGATATAAATAAAAAACGTTAACATTTTTTTAATAATAGAATATACCATAATTATTTATAAAATGTCTATAGATTTAGTTTTAATGTATAGGTGTAATTAGAAATTAGAATGTATAGATATAATTATGTGAGCGCGAGAGAGTTTAAACAAAAATAACAGAATTTTATGTTTAACAAACTTCATAAGATGTCCACAATACTATTACTATTACGTACTAAATTATACTATTAGTAAAAATATTTTCAAAAAAATCGAAGAGGCAAGGTAATAGATATAAACGTAAACGTAAATATGCATACCAACATACATCTATTCATTTCTTAATAGACTACTTATTTATGACTAACACATACAATTTACTCTTATTTTATTATCGTGCTCTTTGCATCAACAAATAAATGCTAACTCTGCTTTTTTTAAATTTTATAGTTGCTTATTTCATAGCAGAGAGATCATACGGTGACAGTAAATTATGTACTTTTTATATTATTTTATCAATTAGATTAAAGTACAAAACAATTGTGATAATGCTCTTATTTTAATAGCATGCTATTTGTTTCCCTAAATACTTAACTACACAGTAAATCCAGACTAATAATATTAAATTACATAATTAATTCAGTAAATATGAAATGAAATAAAAGGGAATTATCAAAATGAAAACCACTAATTTATAATTTCTGTTTGGATTTTATACTTGTACTGATCACTCTATATTGAAGCACATTCAATCAAGAGTTAAATTCGAATTAAATATCTTCTTGAAGTATTGTTATTAATAAGGTATCAATATCAAAGAATATTCTTGAATACTCTGAAATGAAACTAAGAAAACTTAACTAAATATTAATACCTTTTATAAAGAATATGCTTCTATATTTATATTACAACAATTCTACTTCATTGAATCTATTTAGAAACTGGTAATAATGATTAATCAAATCATGTCAGATATTTTATCAGCGATAAATATGATATTTATTTTAAGCCCCTGCACAGAAGAAACGTCGATTTTTGTATAAAACATCGCAATCCATAAAATAAAACGAAACAATTACGTTGATTTTATTTTTCCAACTCTCTAAGACATAATATAAGGATTCAAAAGATATTGTTATTTACCTTACAAAATATTACTCTTCAAAAATTTATTTTATATATATGGAACAATAATTATCACATAATTGCCTACAAATTTATACTTTCAACTGATTAATAACAACAACTGGTGTTTTCTCCACAAACCTAAATATTCAACGAAAAATATCCTCGTAAATCAGAAAACCAAAACAAAATTTTTAATATATTGAGTAATAAATTATTTTTATTACCTTTATGGTACCGTCATGTGACTTTGTATTTGTCTTATTACAAAGACGCGTTTCGGAATCGTAGCTCCATCTTCAGTACTTCACTCCGTAGAGGTTGTCAAAACATTAAACTTGATAAAAACATAAACACTATACACACAAATATATACACGTATACATTGATGTAAACACTTTCTTACCTGCACACAGTTTCATGACGGTACCATAAAGATAATAAAAATAATTTATTACTCTATATATTATATATAGTGACTTGGACACAAAACAATGAACATTAAAAGATTTTAAATTGTGTTAAATGAATAAATCAAAGAATTGGTTTTTCAAAATAAATTAATCGCATTTATGTATAAAGCATTACAAATAAGTAAGACACAATTTTGAGCTTCAAAGTTCTAAGATTACAAAACAGTACGTTAACACGCTATGCAATTTATTGTTTGTTTTGTAAAAATTATCTGTTAAAAAAAGTACTTTATAAGTCACTGTCATTACAAAACTCGTATCTATAAATAAAATACCACTTTATTATGAGTCACAGACTAACTTTATAACTTGTGAATGGATGAATGTGAAACATTAAGTCGTTAGGGATCAATAGAGGTGAGGTGAATATTATTTGTCGTTAAAGCTTTATTATGGTACGTTTCGCTAACAGGGTGAGGGGGAGGTGACAACTTCAAATTCTTAAATTGAAAGAGGGTCGAACATTCATCATTTAAAAAGGTACGATTGAATTAAAATCATGATTCAAATGTGTTAAGAAAAGGCGATAAATTTGAAATGTGAGAGTTGCGTGTTATTATTTTCTATTAAAAAAGACAACAAACAAATAAACAAAGTTAAAATAATTATCTAGTATGTTCTACTGTATTTTTTTATATCTTCATCTATCTCAGGATAATATATTTAAAATATTTTTTTTAAAAACATTTTATGGGTCCAATTACCAACGTCAACGAAAAAATATAATTAATAGGAATTCTTAACATTTTTTAATATATTAAAACAATGTTTAATATTCGAAATAACTAATCAATCTACTTTTAGAAAATAATGTTTTACACATATGATTTTAAAGTAGAGACACTTATATAATGTGAAACAATTTCTTGTAACAGTTTTAAAACGTTAAACCCTTATCATTTTAAAGGACAGATAATTATTTATTAAATGTGAAAAGTCCTGTTAGGTAAATAATATTAAATAAATATTATATTACCTCTATTATCGGTTGTATATTGTGTGATTTCGTTTATAAATCTTTCAATGCACGTTTTGAGACCGAAATCCCATCGATAATTATACATTATATTCTATTTTAAGTAGGGTAGGAATTTTTTTTTTATCTAATAGAACTTTTCACTTTTAACGAAAGTGACTTAAATATTACAAAACATGAAGGTTGAAATATTTAGTGTGAGAGGACCACTTTAAAGTTGGAAACTGTTCAAATTTCAAGTAGAGAAAAATATTTTATGCAAAATTTAGGGCTGTCTTAAATAAATCACTTGGAAAGAGTCGATAGTACAAATGTCTCATTGAAAAGTATTGGTAAACACTTAACGTTTACTTATAAGGTATTGGTAAACATATAGTATCTTTCCACATCTGTACTTATCTATACTTTAAAATGACAAGTGTTTAAGAATAATTTTCAATTATACATTTATGCTATTATCTCTTTCCAAGTGATTTCTTAACCACACTCCCAACTCTGAAATAAAATAGTTTATTTGTAATTTAAAATGTCATTATAGCAATCCCTTGTAAATCTCTAACTGGTAAGTGTTTATCAATACTTTCAAAATGACTTTTGTGGTCTCAACTCTTTCCAAGTGATTTGTGAAGAAACATACATAAAATAATTTGTTATTATTTAAAAATGACAAGTGTTTCCTAATACCTTTCAATACGACTTTTGTGCTATCGTCATGTTCTAGGTGAATTTTTAACCCCCCCCCCCTAACTTTTACATAAAATAGTATATTTTTTAATCCTAAATTACAAGTGTTTATACCAATAAGATACCTTCTACATATAAGAGATTTCTAAGAAGTATGAATGATTGTATTTGATGGAACCTTCTGGGATAGTATGAATATTTTATCATTGCTAAATATGTTTATTTATAAAGTGTAAAGAAAATTGAATGTTAAAAGTGGAAATGTCTTCACCAATGCAGGTGAGTACCCCTTAAAATTAATAATATTCTCCTGCCTGAAACAAGTACAACTCATTTTACTAAAAGCTACATATTTTTGCGTCAAGAATGTTTAATATTGTTCCAGTGTGTCTTAAAAATTTAAACATTTAAACAATTAGTCAAAGCAGTTGAGGGTTTGGTTATTGCAGGAAAATACCATAGAATATATGTTTAATATCATAGAATAATAAAATAAAATATTAAGTTTTAAATTTGAGTTAATTTTTCCCGAGTAAATTGTAATGCACCACCATTATGTTTTGTATATATGTTTTAGTCGAAACTGCATTTCTTTTTTTATCATATTAATTAATGTTCACGAAACTCAATTTTTCCCCCTTTACTTTAAATAACCTCTGCACGGGCCTTGCCTTTTGGGGTTAAACATTTTTCCATACGTTACAGTATTCATATGTAATTTATCTTTTTTGTTTGGTGACGTGTTTTTGTCTACGTGTGTGTGTGTGTGTATAAATATAATATAGAATAGTTTTTTGTTAATTTTTTCTTATACTTTTGTAACAAAATAATTAGGATAATAATTTTAGTACAATTAAGCTTAATGTTTTAATATATTTTAATGTAGTCTATATTTAGTTTTACCAGGTAGGCAACATTTTGTAATCGTAGAAAAATAGAAAATACAAAATTATTAGTATGTATAATGTGTGTGCTCGCGCGCGTGTGTGTGTGTTCAAGTAATGTTAAGTGTAAACGAGTTTATATTTTAAATTATAGGTACAATATTTTGCATAACACAGAGGTATATTTAATAATTTATTTTTGTAAATATAATAAAAGTATGTCGTTTTAAATACAGATAAACTAGTTTGTGTACGTGAAAGGTTTAACCATAATCGTTATAACACAGAGAAAAACATTTAAAACGTAAAACTACCCTCATTGGGTAATCCAATATATATTTATATCATATGAATAAACTCGTTATATTCATCAATCGCAGCTTAGGTTTTCAAATATAGGTTAGGATTAAGTTTTATATATTCTTTGTTTAAATAAATTTCAGATAAAATTGATTACGTGTTGTGTAGGAAACGTTTTGCATGCCCCTGATACTGGTTTTATAAACATCTAACATTAATATAACTAATATTCAAATTCCCAAACCATAATAAATTTAAAATACAAATTTCATATTTAAACCGGTCCTAAGTGTAACACGTATTAGTTTATTATAATTTGTTTTCCTGTATTATTCCTGAACAAAAATATATTTGAATTTTGGATGTTACATACAAATATTGGACGGTAATTTCATAATTTCACTGAAATTATGAACAAAATTGGTACAAAGAGTTTTGAGAAATTTTGTCTTTTGTGACAGCCCTATGGCCGATTTTTTTGTTTGTTTTCTAGTGATACCTCACCATTGGTTATTACAGATTACAACCAATAAGTTTGTGTGGTTCCTTGGAGCAACATTTTATCAGAATCAATAGAAACGATTTGAAGATAATTGTAATTTTGTGTTGTTTTTTATAGTAGCTCCAGATTTTGAGTTATCGTAACAAAATTCAAATTATCCCGATATATATCTATATATTTGCTACATTTTGTTAAAATCTGTACTTATGTTTGAACTGTAAAGCACTACATACAACAGACAGAAAAATATCACTCAAAAAACTACTTTTTAGGAGGACCGCAAAACAACTGAGCATAGATTTTACTCTTTTTTTGTATACTTAGTATATTATGTGTTAAAGTAAACAGAAAAAATATTAATTAAATAAATGTATAATATAAAATTATATATATTAATGTACGGACTAAAAGACATTTTACCTAAACTAGAAGCTGTTATGGTTATATTGTTGGAAATTGTCATTGTTTTAAAGAAACGAACATAAGTAATGATTACTAAATAAACATAGATGTCATATATTCAACCAAATTGGAAGCTTATAGTATAAGTCTGACAATTTAAATTTATATATTGAACTTTGTTTAAAAAATGAGAATGCTTTAATAAATTAATTAATTAAAGCCTACAATATTAAAGCAACCTAACCTATAATGGAATGCTGAGAGTATTTATGAGGTTACAAAAGCTAAAATATAGATATAACAATATAAATTTTAGTAAAATATTGACACTAAAATTCCAAAACGAGAATAAAACTATTCAACAGTTTATGTTTTTTTAAATAATCTCAAACTGTGTCCCACCATAAAAAAAAATTGTTAATATGTATATAATTTAATTAATTTTGTACTATTTTATTTTAAATGTAGGTCTTATTGAAAAGGAAGATATTAATTTCATTACAATTACTTTTATAAAATATTGGTAAGAAATTATCATTGTGAAGTAGAGATACTCTATTTAATGTAAGATATAATAGTGATGAGTAACCATACATTTGTATGAAGTATTGGTAAGGAATTGCCGTTTTGACCTGTAGATAAACTATTTTATAATATATAAGATTTAAGGGTGTTTTATTAGTTTTATTATATAAAATATTGGTGAACGAATTTCATTTTAATGTAGAGATACAAATTTTATGTAAGATTTAAAGATGTGTTTAATAATTAACTTTTATAAAGTAGTTATAAGCAGTTATCACTTTAAACTAGATATACAATATTTTATACAAGATTTAAAGGTGTGTTTAATAATTAACTTTTAGAAAGTAGTGATAAGCACTTATCACTTTAAACTAAAGATAACATATGTTATGTAAGATTTAAAGGTGTGTTTAAAAATTAACTTTTATAAAATAGTGATAAGCAGTTATCACTTTAAACTAGATATACAATATTTTATGTAAGATTTAAAGGTGTGTTTAATAATTAATTTTTATAAAGTAGTGATAAGCACCTATCATTTTAAACTAGAGACATAATTTTTTATATAATATTTAAAGGTGTGTTTAATAATTAATTTTTATAAAGTAGTGATAAGCAGTTATCATTTTAAACTAGAGATATAATATTTTATGTAAGATTTAAAGGTGTTTAATAATTATTTTTTATAAAGTAGTGATAAGCAGCTATCATTTTAGACTAGAGATACAATATTTTATGTAAAATTTAAAGGTGTGTTTAATAATTAACTTTCTTAAAGTAGTGATAAGCACTTATCATTTTAAACTAGAGATATAATATTTTATGTAAGATTTAAAGGTGTGTTTAATAATTATTTTTTATAAAGTAGTGATAAGCAGTTATCATTTTAAACTAGAGATACAATATTTTATGTAAGATTTAAAGGTGTGTTTAATAATTATTTTTTATAAAGTAGTGATAAGCACTTATCACTTTAAACTAAAGATAACATATTTTATGTAAGATTTAAAGGTGTGTTTAATAATTAATTTTTATAAAGTAGTGATAAGCAGTTATCATTTTAAACTAGAGGTACAATATTTTATGTAATATTTAAAGGTGTGTTTAATAATTAGTTTTTATAAAGTAGTGATAAGCAGTTATCATTTTAAACTAGAGATACAATATTTTATGTAATATTTAAAGGTGTGTTTAATAATTAATTTTCTTAAAGTAGTGATAAGCACTTATAGCTTTAAACTAGAGATACTATGTTTTATATAAGAGTTAATGTGTCTATAATTTTTTTTAAATAATGGTTAATTATATTATTGTGTACTATATGATTTTATGTAAGAGAGAGTGGTCATTGCGACTAAATATCATTTGGAAAGTATGGGTAAAACTTGTTATGTGATAAAGCTGAGATAAGAGATTTTATATAAGAGGTTACAGTTTCATTACATATTGGAATTTGGAAAGCATTGGTAAACGCTTATAATTTTATTATGCAGTTCAACAATTGTATAATGAAAAAAACAAATATCTTTAAAAAGTCAATTTTTAAACTATCGATGTTTAAAAGTACAGTACATATTAACTTTTAAAGTACAGATAAACTATATTATTTTTAAGTTAGTGGTTTTTCTACTTATTAGTTAGCATTTCTACTTATTTATGTAAAGGGTTTGTTGTTGATAATCCGCTTTTACTATGTATTTCAGGTGGAGATAAACTCTTTTGGGAAAAGAATTAGGGTGTCTTTAATCATTAATATTTATGAAGTATTCATAAATTATTGTCATATTAAATTTACTAATTTATGTTGCGGAGTGGAGGAGTGTCTTTAATAATTCTTATGTGTATGTATTAGTAAACATTTATAATTTTATTTTATTTTTTTAAGAAGAAATCTTCTCGTTCATAATCGCCTTATAAAAAAAAAGAAGATAAAAAGACCTCTTCCTTCACAAACGCTAATACCGTAAGAGTCAGAAAAGACCCAGAGATGGTCAAGAGAGACCGTATAGGAAAGATGGAAGAGAAGGATCTAACCCAAGACTACATAAAAAATGTCAAGATCCAGCTAGGTACCCTCGGGGTTGCCAGGCTCCTGAAGGTACTATCATTTTAAAGTACAGACAAAATAGTTTGTGATAGAAAGAAGGGTGTATATAGTTGAGCAAGCTAAGTGTATTCCTCTCTATCATTTGACATTTCGTATGGATTTTGAATGCGTGCGAGAGAGATGTATTCTTGATACCAAATTATGGCCGATCACATATACCAATCGTTATGAAATTCATACCATGTTTATCGGTATGAACATGGTTTTTTATTGTATTTTCTGTTTTGAAATGACACCCCATCATAATTAATGCGTATCTCCAATTGGAGATTAGTGCTTTGACTTAGAATAAAAAGTGAGCTACGAAGTATTAAATATAACGATATGAAAGAGGCAAAAGACCTGTCCTAATGAAAAAAATGTTAAACTATAACCAAATTTGAACTGTTTTTAAACTTTCACAGTAGACTTTTTAAGTTACTAAAAAATATGAGTCTTCCTTACTTACTATTTATTTATGCTTGAATTTACATGGATCAAACCCTTTTCTAGTTTCACAACATTAAACAAAAAATATCAAATGCTTTATTATTTACCTAACAGTTACACTGTTTTCTTCTCTGTAATTCTTTAATACTTAAAATAAATTTCATGTAACTTTTACATATCCATCAGTATATATTAGAATAAAATTTAAACAATAATCGAATCGTCTACACTTTCAACGAAGTGGGCTAAAATCCAACTAACCCTATCAGTTATGGGATTATAGGTTTGTTTTGGTTTTTTTTTTCAGATAAGGCAGTCAAGATTAAAGACTATATGTACTTCAATTAATGAGTGCAATATATTTGATACCACTGTGAAAGCAATCACAATATAAAAGACCAAAAAACATTCAATATATTTATTAATTATGTCTCGTTATGAACTGTATTTTGTTTAGTATAGTAGCCAAAGTCTGTTTATTTTATCTATGTGAATATTGTTGTGTCTCGCATTAGTTTTACAAGGAAAATGTATTGAACAGTCGTTTTAGTCGTAAACAGTCGAAGAGCAAGGTCTATTGTTTATTATGTTCACTCTACTATTAACCATTATTGATAAGCACTTTTCATTTTAACGCACATATTCACTATATCATGTAAGATGATGGGGATATTTTTAATAATCCACTTTTAAAAAGTATTTGTAAACTCTTATCATTTTAAAGTAGAGATAAACTATTTTTCGTTGTTAAATGCACGATCTTATATATATGAAAACGTAATTTCGAAGTGTCAATTTCGTAATTTAGATTATTTAAACTTTTAAAAGTATTATGATCGGGTCCCATCGATTACCTTCAAATTTTAAAATATGATTACATGCGGTTAATTCATAAAATTATCAAATTTTGAGGAAAGTCGCATAAAGATTAGAAAAGTGACATAAGTAAATAAGTAGAATATTGAAAAGTGATCACGAATTTTCTCAAAACTATTTTTCCCTATTTACTCCAATTTATTAGCTTTAATGAGATATATTTTCACCAAAATGATTACATTTACTCCGAAATGGTTGTCTTTTGGGTGAAATAGTGGTAAATGAATGAACCTTAAATTGAATTAATAGGAAGGTTTTTTAATGAAACTATTAAATAGTTTACACATTTCAATTTTGGAGCATTTATTTGGAATTGGTGGTTGCTGGGTCCTTGAATTTCCAAAAATATAAAATAAACCCGATATTTTTTTTTTATTGACCAATTCTCATGAAATTCATTATTTTTCATATTTTGAAGCACTGAATTCCAATTTAACATTAATATTTACCTAAATAATTATACTGACAACAAAATCACTGTAAGTTGAACTTGGAAATTTTAAGTTACAACTTTATTTTCTTTCCTTTATTTATAATTTAATTTACTTCAATTGTGAAATAAGTAAAATTGTTCATTTTAAGTTAATATATTTCACCCAAAATAAAAGTTGAATGCATTAATCAAATAATAATATTTTCTGGTTAATTCATTAATCACAAAATACTATTTTCTGATATCAAAGCACCTACATAAATATAAGAATTTAATTACTTAAATTTCAACAATGTACTATACTGAGTTTATAGTTATACAAAATATAACCTATTTTCATGAAAAACGGCAATTAATTGTTAAACCGGTAACATAGAAGTTTGACATAAAGATTTGTTTACCTAAGCATGTCACTAAAACAATTATTCTTTGGATTGAAAATAGAATAGAACAGCTACGATAAAACGATTAATAAAATAATAAACCGTTTAATTTTAGTTAAGTTTGACTTCGTTATTTCATTACGTGAATTCTGAATAAAGTCACACTTTGACACCAGCACTTAAAGTGAACATAAATAAACTCATTAACAATGAATTGTAAAGTATTTAAACGCGAAAGTGTTATAAAGTTATTCAATAAAATCTTGAATAAAATATAACAATATAGTACCATGTTGAAACAGCTTGTATGGTTGCACGTCACAATTACGTCAACACTAATGTCTGATATAATTGTTTATTTTAGATTGGCAGCAAAATAATAATGAGTTTGAATATTAAAATGTTGAACTATTCTGATAACTAAAACTAACTCTTTATATGCTTCTTACTAATCATAAAGTAGGATAAATAATTATCTTTTATACAGATGGGATTCAACAGTTTTAACGAAAAAAAATTTAGAAAAAAATTAAAGTTTACAATGGTATCATATATAATTTGTTTAAGGTTTGATACCAACTAGGCTATATATGATTAAGTAGGTGGTCTCTTAAGTACCTACACTTTAATCTTTCTTAAATTAATTTTCAGCTTTTATTTAATTTAAAATAACGTACGGGAGTTTTTATATGGTGTTGTTTTATTTGTAATTAGTTATCTAAAAGTGTTAATTTAAATATATTTTTTAATTTACTTACATGAAACATCAGTAAACCAGATCCCATACCTCCATAACTGCCAATACCACATGTACTCTACGTTATTAATATTCGCGTCATTTTCAAAAGATAAAAAGAAAGTTCCCAACAAGAAAAATATATCTACAATAGCGAGAGCTGTTAAATATGTATTTGTAGAAGAGGACATACGTCGACGGGTGAGAACAATGACAGTAATAAAGTTGCCAGTTACCCCCACCAGCACTACTATCGGCACTAAAACACGTTGAATCCAAAATCTCGAATTGTCCTGGAAAGCTTTAGCCACTTCTACCGTGCTGTTGTCCATCGTGTATGCTGTACTACGCTCACGTCTATCTCACGGCAAACTTCTCATACTACTGCGACGGCCTCAGTTTTGTGCCAGCGCGTAAGCTTTTATTTAGAACGATTCGCGTGAATATTACAATCTATTAATATAACTATCTATTCACTTCCAACTTTTAAGTAAAACAAATATAAATAACCAACATTATGTTTTCTACAGATAAACATTTGTTTTTATGTTACTTCAAAAATAATTACATAAAGTGTCGCTTAAAAAATAATAAAACTTAATAATAATTGTATTTATTACAACAATAATTTAAATAAAACCATATACTCTGTAATAATTAATTGTAGAGATAACCAAATATGCTATAAAAAATATTTCACAAACTTGTTCACTCTGGCATATGTACAGAAACAAAAAAACGTATATGAAAATATGAAAAAGTTTTCCCCATATCATCATACTTTCACTCAAAGTAAATAGAGCCTCCACTCGCTTCGCTTAGTCGGTCCTGAAGTTGATAAATCCTGTAGTGATAAATCATCACTTGTTTAGTAGTCTAATAGCTGCTGCAAATCGCTGCCGCTTTCTTGACTTATTTAACTGGTAACGAACACTAAAATAATCTATAAATATGGAATTTGAAAGGCGGTAATAAAAGTTCATTCTATATTCCTCCCATTTACTCCCCGTTTTTTGTTGTTTTTTTTTACCTACTATTCAGTTAACTATTTTGTGTGTCTACAAAAATTTATACTAATCGATAACTTCAATTTTAAGATTTTTTATTTTTACTAACTTGGTCATTGTTTTTTACAAATTTTAGTAAAATAAAAAGATTAGAATTCTGAACAAAACGTACTTTTCACCATATCCAAATATCCTGGTTTTGAAGTTACTAAAGCTAAAATGAAAAGTCAAAATATTTGAAAATAAGTCTGTGCTTTTGAGCCTATTTTGAAACAAGAACGTTTATTACAAACAAATATATAACATGTCAAACAGTATTAAAAAAAAACAAATGCGTTTCTACGTATTTGTTTTTAATCCACTACGATAAATTAAAATTAACAAAATTAACTGCAATTTTCTATTTACGCACATAGACACTTTGGTATAGGTTATAAATACAATCATTTATAGCTCTTTCATCAGTGGTTCAATTTGTTGATCGATAACTCCTGACTCTTAATTTTCGAATAGAGTTACGTTACATTTTTCTGAACTTAAACTACAGTTTTAGTGACAAAAGTTTTACATTTATATACGAAAGAAATATCTTCATTAAAATAAATATAAGAATGTTAAACAATGTTTTATTTTCACTTAAAGTACATAAATTCTGTACAGCCTAAATAAAATATGTGATCAAACTTCACACATCATAAAGTATGATTAACAAAGAAAAGGAGAGATTAACAATTACGATGCTATAAATTTAAAAGTTTTTTATCATTTTTTATGTGATTGTATTTAAGAAACGCTTAATTTTTTTCTTTATTTCATATGCTATTTACGTGAATTTTAATGTTATATAAATATTTTTTTCATGATAAATTAATTAATATTACCCAAATAAAATAACTAATATATAGAAAACTATCAAAACATTAGCTAATAATGTATTTTCAATGTATGTTCACTAATATATATAGCCTAATATTTTACTGAATTGTTACAATAGATCAGCCCGACGTATAAGAGTATGTAAATATGGACATTTATAAAATATATATGTATATATATATATATATATATATATATATATATATATATATATATATATATATATATATAAACTTTGAAGAAACGCGATGTCTTATTTCTAACAACAAAGCAATTAGTAATATAAGGAACGACTTTTCAACGACTAAGCAGAAGAAATGACTAAGTGTAGTTTAGTAAATGTGTGAAGTGTGACTTTTATTACGTCTATTATTATTATTTATCGGCGTCGTTTTATACAGACTACGTAATTTATGTGTCATAGAAAAACGTTCCACTTTTTACGAGTTTACTTCAACAGGAGAGTACATTATGAAAATGTAGTCCAACTTCTTTCTTCTTAGTTTGGAAATGTCAAGTTGGGCACTATAAGGAATAAAGCTAAGGTGCAATAGAAGTTTAAACATCTAGGATCTGTATCTAGTACCATATCCAATCGTGTATATTTAACACATTATTTCGGTTCCTTCTTACATAGCTGTTTTGCAACAATCGCTCAGTTTTAAAGACTATTTACTTCTATTACACAAGGTATACATCTAGTATCAAAAGTAGTACATAATCTTTGGATATAATATCCTCTTCCACTCATTCATTCTCCTCCGCTTAAAATCGAACCTCTGTTGTGCACGTTTCAGGAATTGATGTGGGAGGGGGGAATTCGAGAATTCATGACAATTTATTAAAACAACCCTACAATATAGTCGCCAATCATATTCGTCTCCTCATCCCAGCTTCTATAAATTAAAGAACTCCATACCTAAATTTCAAGTAAATATCTCATTTTACTCACCCTAAAAACTGAACAATAAGGCCTGGTCCCCACACTGTCCATCGAGTTTACTCTTCAAAACTTTATAAGAATGGTTTAAGTTTATTACAAAAAGAATATCAAGGAAACTTTGAGTTTCTTATTAATAAAACTGAGAGGTAATTAAATTTCACATTTGTGTCAAATCTTTTTTTTTTTCTTTTTTTCTTTTTTTCTTTTTTTTAGAGAGATTCGTTGAATAACTTGTACTTTCACAAAAATGAGCAAAAGATTTTAGCAAAATAAATCAACAAGTGAATTTTTAATCTGGCAAATATGTGCAACGTTCCCACCTACAGATTTTTCTTTTTGTGTTTTGATTTGTGTTTGTTTTTTCCACTTTTTAAATATATTGTTCGTTTAACAGAGTACAAAAATAGATACAAAAATAAGAATTGGCGAGCCCAAACCTAACAAGGGAATTGTGATAGTTCCTCTAAATTATCTAAATGGTTAGCCCGGGGTTTGTGTTTTACAAGACGGTAGCAGCATAGCAATACCAAGCCAATACTTCTGTTATTACTAGTTAACAAAAGGCGGTATTGTGTGATTTTCAAGCCTGCTAAATTTTGTTACAAATAAGACTATTTCTAATAACGATAATTGTTCTTTGATTCTGATCCACTCGAACAACTCCAAAAGACTTTTCACTTTCTATGATGGTTTATCAGATATTTGTTAAATCCCAGAATTCATATTGTCTTTCCTTACAAGTGAAGAATTTATTAGATAATTGTTAAAAAATTCTCCTTCATTAGACTATGATTCCTTCATACATGCAAAAGTATTAATGTATCTTATTTCACTATCTCATATCGTCAAATACCAGTCGATGCGTTTTGGGAAAATTAAATCTTCAAAAGCAAATTTTTGTGTGAGAATATATATCTTATTTCTCTAGCTTCGTCAAATAGCTCTCTGATACATTTCGGGAAGAATCCATCTTCAAAACCAAACATCTATGTTAGTATATTATGTATCGTACTTCTCTAATTTTCGTTACAATTTAAATCTTTCTTTAGGTTTAAAGATTTCAAATATTTATGAGATCAATAATAGTAATGCAAAAACGTAATTGAAAGTAGTATAAAGTACAAAATTTCAATAATTAATTTTTAATTATAAATTCAATTTTACGTGAAACTTTTTCAATTATTGAAAATAATTTAAAATTCCTTAAGTTCGTTAATTTAAATTATTGGTTACCAATTTCGTTAAGCAAATCTGTCTACAAATATTAATTCACACGGCCAGTAGCATTTTATTACAGTTGAGCACCTTTACCAAACAATTAAGCGCCGGGCTTTTCCCCATCCCCAATCTATTGACGTTTTGTTACAAAAGAAAAAGGTTTTAGTATCATTATGAAGTTTAACGTTCTTCCAATAAGTTTTAATTGGTTTTCTTTATATCTTCTCGTTGTTTAACAATGCAAAGACTGTGTTAATTACTCTTTTCTTAAATAAAAAGTTTTAAAAGTTTTCATTCCATCGTTAAAAAAAGAAAGAATGCTCTTATTTTGGCTACAGATTGTTCTTCAAATTAAGTAGAAGATAAAAGGTAAACAGTGAATTTAAATTAAATATATCTACCCACCACGGTAAGCGGATTGTCCACTGTTATAATAGGACACAAACCTATTCTGCAGAGTGGATTGGACGACTATTATAACGGATTGGATAGCTTATAACATATAAATAAAATTTGATGCCATTTAAATAAAATCTATAACGTGGCAGAAAATAAATTGACATCCTAATCTATATAAATAAAAATGTAAATGTGCGTTTGTTCAAAATCTACAATCTCAGAAAGTTCTTCACCGATTGCTTTGAAATTTGGACACAATATTCCATTCGAATCCACGAGTGTTTTTATATACTTTTTGAAAAACTGTAGCATCTAATGAACATAAAAACAACAAAAAAAATATGCTCAACATTTAACAAAAATGCAAGCGCCATTACATATGTTTATGGACTATAATAATAACAGCTGTAGTCAACTGTTTCCTATATTTCCATTATCAGCTGATTTCAAACTTCAAACAACTGTATATTGGGATTTCTATCTTTTAAGATAGGTTTTTGTGAACAACGACATCTGTTGAAGTAAAAACAAAACACACTATACTAAAAATATTTTCAATGTTTCCAAATGTATTGTTGTTAAATAAAATGTTGATAGATTTAATTAACAAAGGTTTAAATCAATTATTTTGTAAGACATTCCGTTAGGACAATAACATTTACCATAGCATTAATTTCGTGAGTATAAATAATTTGTTGTATTTTTTCACTGTCTTTCATTTGGTTAAACCAGATTAAATAAAAAAATTACAATAACTCAAATAAAATTTTTTGTCATAACCTATTTTCATCATTATAATATTAATAACTATTATAAACCATTTGATTTATCAATATAAAATTAAAAATAATTAAAAGGTCATGTTTTTATCTTTCTTTTAAGATTAAAAAATCTTTATAAATACAAAACATAAAATTGTAACAACTAGACCTACAATTCAAAAAACCCATTTATTTTATAATCTAAACTGTATTACACTTCCAAATTTTATAATAACATAACTATATAATTAATTACTTCTAAGATAATTAATATATAAATATGAAATAAAAAACACTTAAAAGACAATATTTATATCTTTATTTTTAAATTAAAGAATCTTTATAAATACAAAATATAAAATTGTAACAGTTAGGCCTACAATTTAAATAAAAACTTATCTAAATGTTACATAAATAATAACTTTCTTAAAACAGGTTATTGTACACAATGTTATTTTCTCGGGAATATTAATTAGGACAGAGATTTTGTATTGTTATAAATAAAAGAGGCAATTTTCAATTTATAAAATATATCATTTACCATATATAAATAGGCCTAATATTAAATTCTAATATGTCTTTTTTTAAATTAGATTGTAACATATTGTTTTCTTAATTTTAAATATCTTAGCTCAGGGCCAATCTTTAGAATTGTGTGGCTTAGATCTAGAAATGGATTGCTTCTCACATGGACAATTAATTATATGTTGCATGTTCTAGAGTCAGCAAATCAGATAATCTGTATATATACACAAACAATGGAACTACAAAAAATATTGTGTACCCACAAGCATTGTTAAAATAAACATATTTTAATTAATGTCTTTTATTTATTTTTCATTTAACCAGATGAGCCACAGCAACGCGTGGCCGGGTACAGCTAGTTAATAATATAATACTTATTTCTTATAATTAGCATAATTATTTATTTACGTAAATTGATTGTTTAAAACAAAATAGTTTAAACTTGTATTTCTGTTAACCATTATCAAATCTGGTAAAAATAATAATTATTATTATTATGCCACTGTTGTTAGGTTTGAATAACTTTTTTATTTAAGTAATGTCTCGGAACAAAACAATATTTGTACGAAAATTTTGATATGAGAACAATACTGTGGGCTTAAGCAACAAAGGAAAGGTAAAAACTTGTTAATTTGAATTAAACGCCCTGAATTATTGACAAAAATTATTTATATTCGAATTGGAACTTGCAAGAAAACTAAACTGAATATCATTTTATTGCTAAATGCTCATTCCTGTCATGAATAAAATTTAAATAGTTGAATAAATCAAAATTGAATAGAACAGAGTTTGAAAATTATTTAAACAGAAGGGATTTGCTATGGTTTGGGAAATATAATATGTAAGGCAGTATAGTTTTGTCCTAATAAATTTCTGTATGGTAAAACAGTGATATTTTAGTATTGTAAGACTAAGTTTTAAATTATCTATCGCTACATTCTTATTTATTCTAATAATTGTTGTTTTATTTAGTTTATGTCCAGTTGTAAGTTGCTTAACGTTAAGGTAAAGAGATCCATTTACTTTCTCACATGTTCAATGATGGTGATGAGAAAAATCGACGTCAGGATATATCGTTTAGAGGTCCATAAAAGTGGCTTTTGGAATCAGTTTGTTGCCTACAACTACTGTACTTATTTTCAGTGCTCTAAAGTCCAAACACGTTGACCTATTTTAATCAAATTTGGTGTGGGCAAATTTTGGTCATATCTTGGGACGTTTTTCTAATAGCTCAAAATTTGAGAGAAAGTTATGATTTTCTAACAATTTTAATCAAATTTTACTCAAGTTTACCTTTTAAGGAACAAAATGAAACGTATTGGTCGCCATTTCTAAAAAATATCGGATAAAATTAAAAAATTTATCGTGGACAGTTATAAAATACTTAATTCTGAAAATATCCTTTACCTATTTCGTTAATAGTATAGTGATATTTAAAGATTATTGACCCAAAATATATGAAGTGTGCTCTATCAAAAGTAAAAAATTATTACACCGCAGGAATAATTGGCAAAAAAAAAACAAAAATGGACGCGACAGTAAAAACTTTATTTTAATTAAATGCTCTACGCTAAAGACACTTTTATAACGCAAGCTAAGTTTAGACCCTAATAATTAAACGTATTAATATTTTTTTCAGACGCCGTTCAAGGTACATTTTCACTTTTTGACTCACAACTACAGAAGTGACATTTTTGGTGACAAATAATTTTGTTGCTTTTTAATTGGTTTAACAGATGTGTGAGTGAGAACATTTGTGCAATGTTTTTGCAAAGTTCATGTTTAATTTTTATTAAACCAAACACTGTTAAAAATAATAAGGCCGGAGTACTATTTCCAGTGATTTTATTTTATTTTGTTTTATTATTAGTTTGGATTATTTTTTAAAACATCTTTAATAAATCATTCTTATTTTATTATAGCATTGTGGTGGAGAAAGGCAACAATGGAAAATATGGGGAAAGTATTGACCTTCATCTTGAAAACCAACAAAAGTTATATATACCTATACAGTCTGCATTTTATATAGCTGGCAGAAATAAAAGTATAAATCTATGCAATTTATTATATATAAATACACATCAATTGTCTTAGTAGTTTAAAAGAAATTATGATTATTACGTTCATCCAAAAGTGGTTAATTTTATTTAGTGTATACAATTTTAAGCCATAATTGGTACTTTCTTCCCCAGGCGTAATACTTCTTTGGTTTTTGGTAGGCTCATCATAGTGTATTAATTTCAGATGTGTATGAATTATTTTAATTCTACTTTCTAAATACATTTTCGTATATGGTACATTACTGATATTTATTTTATTTATATGTGCTCATTGTTTGAAACATAAACTTTACTCTAATTTTCGTAATAATGATTTATTTTTTAATTTAAAGTTTTCTTGAGTTGTAAAGAAATGTAACATTACTTATTTTTCTTATTACAAATATAAATGTTTATGTTAAAGTTCTTCAAAAACTATTTAGATTTTAAATAAGTTTAAATTTACCCACTTCATAATCTACGAAAGTGATGTCAAGTAAGTTTTAAATGTAAAAGTTACCCATAAAGGACAATTGACAACACGTAACGTAGATAACTTTACGTTGTGTTATGTTACATTTGGAATTATCACTCACTATTGTTTTAAATAAAGGAATTCATAAATTCAACAGAGCTGTACAGGCGGTATCCGCGATATCTGTCAGCGGACGAAAAGGAGACTATAAAAAGTAACGCTTGACAGAGTATGTGTTGTCTGGGTTTTCCTACTTCCATTATGTTTTAATTTGTTTATTCTGTTTTTGATAGTATGATGTTCACTGTTTTTTTTAAACGACTCGTTAAATAAATATTATACAAACACTGCATTAAATAACTTTCTGTCTCATCATGATACAACCAAACGAAGAACAGTGAGAGAAAGGAATGTGATATTACGAACCCGGGTTGATACAGCGTACGTAACGTCGTGCATCCTTTGATGGCGTTATTTTATCTTTATATATTTATAACTCCGCTTTTCTAATAATTCAAGAACCGATATTCCGATTTGATTAGTTTACAGAGTGAGTTTGATATCGGTTCAGTAGTTCCCAAGATAAAACGATAATTGTCCTCAAAAATTAATAAAATCAATTTTCGACTTATGTTACTAATTTATTTAAAATGTTCAGTGACAATGTATATGTTTCCGATGACAAATAATGTGGCATATAATATAAATGTTAGGTTTGGTTAGGTTAGTAACTGAAAACTTTTTGTTAAATTGGTTGAGTGGTTTTATAGTATTTTTTGTGGTACCATTTTTTGTGGTAAAAAGTAGGAATCACAGATTTTCTTAAAATTTTCAGCTGCAACATAGGCTATATATTGTCACCAACGAAGATAGTATATAATGTTAGCGTTAATTAGAACTGAACACTTTTAAAAATTTGTGCAGTATTTCAGAATTAACACTTTAACTAGTTTTTCTAGCTATGAAGAGAAAATATGTGTTCCTGTTATTTTTGAAATTTCAGCTACAACATACATTTTATCAATAACAAAGTTCAAACAAAATAAAAACGTAATTTAGAATTATTAATATCGTATGAGGTTTCCAAGTTAAAGGTGGTTTTAGTTTTTAAAACGAAGTATTTTAATTTGGGTGCTACGAGTGCACTTAGCTCCAAAACGAGGTTCCTGGCGTTGAATGCTTCTATTATGGTCACATGACATTTTCGTATGCAAGTTCTAGCAATCTCTACCTGCTGGCACTTAATAACAAAACAAAAATACTATTTACAAAGAAATCATCAGATAAAAAGACATTTTTATTAAGTCTTCTCATTAAAGGTTTATAATTACTTGTAGTAGTTCGTCGCGTGATCCATTTATAAATATACCGCTGTTTCAGATGTCTCAGGCCTACCATCATCAGGTGTGATCTCATTCACAAGATGTCGTCATAACATTAAATAATTGTTATAAACACATATAAAGCACAACATAAACACAAACGTGTGCGCATGCGTTAGTTGTTATTACCGGTACTGGAATTGCACTGAGGAGGTGTATCTAGTCCTTTAGTCAAACTCTTCAGTAACACTCACGTACCAACTTCTTTCACAGACGAATGTGTTTTTGTTTCTGTTGTGTTCTATATGTGTCAATTATTTAATCTTATGACGACTTTTCGTGGATGATATCACATCTAATAATGGATCTTTGAGACATTTAAAAACGCGGAAGTGTTTCTAACACAAAAGTAGATCACTTGAAGGATTTTTACAGGTGATTATAATAAGTGATCCAGGGACCTTTCCACAATATTTTACCTTTCTTCTCATTTTCTCCTCTCTATACAGCCTACTGTACGTTGTGAAGGATAAATACAATTTGTTTTTATTGTTAGCAGATTTAATGCAATAAAATGTTCTGTACTTTATCAATTTAGCTACAAAAATTTTAATATATCCATAATACGCTTAGAGCCTCACACACTAAATGATGTATATTGTGTATTTCACGTGGGTGAGGCCGAAGGATATGCACACGCCGAACCAAATATTCAAATGTTTGGTTATGGTAATAGCATTCGTCATGAACGGGTGCAGTTATTCCAAAGAAAACAAATTACAACAGTTCGGATTCAGTTTCTATTCTTTGTTTATCTATAAAATTGGGGAGACAGTTATTTCTGATAAGTAACGTTAAGATCTTTTCATTTTCAATGGTAACTCAATTCTCTTCTAATAATTTTATCTCTTTTGTAGAACTGAAAGAATAAGTTATATATTTAATATTGTTAATTGTGAAGTGTGTTGGAACATTTTCAACTTTATAAACTATGTAAGTATGTTAAATATTTGGGTAGTAGCCTATTATCAGTAGCCCATTCAACATGAAGTTACTACTACGTCAATTAAAATTTTTGATTATAGAAATATTAGCATAAACATAAAATAATTTATAATAAAGAAAATATTGATACCTGGAATACCACTTTGACATTAAACCTCTTCTTAAATTCTTCTACGATTTAAATATTTAAAATGTAATTCTTGAGATATTAACCCTCTTCTTGGCAAATATCCTTTTGGATACATTTCGCAATTCTATTCTAAAAGGCATTTTATTGTGTCTAAATCTTAGTATTATTGGTACTGGGTCTTTTTGGATACGTTTTTTGAGAGAACTCAAAAACATTTTAACCTCTATGCCATATGAGAATAACATAACAGCTGTTGAATTCCAGGTTTACATGTGGCAGTGCATTTACTCAAATTGTTACTTTCCAAGCTTTGGTTTTATCATTTGTTTTAGTTTATTGAGTTATTGGATGTTGTATTCCTACTTTTGATTTCTTTCTGAAGGTAAGTAGTAATACAAAACATAAAATCTACCTTCTGATAAATTATAAAATGTTATTTTCTAAGTGTATCTAAAAAGATACAGTGCCAAGGATATGGCAATTCTCTGTTTTTAGGTTATGTATCTTTCTAGATACAATGTCAAATATGGGGTTTTAGCTAGCAATGCATTTCACTATTTGATTACACATTTTTACATATAATTATTTAAAATGTCTTTTGTTTTTACTTAATATATATGTTCAAATTATTAGACTTGATTATTACCTTTATATGCAAAACTATTAGGCTAGGCTAACAATGCATTTCACTATTTGATTACACGTTTTTACATGTAATTATTTAAAATAAATGTATTTTGTTTTTACTTAATAAATAAATATATCTTCAAATTATTAGACTTGATTATTACCTTTATATGCAAAACTATTAGGCTAGCAATGTATTTCACTATTTGATTACACATTTTTACATATATAATTATTTTAAATGTCTTTTGTTTTTACTTAATAAATATATGTTCAAATTATTAAACTTGATTATTACCTTTATATGCAAAACTATTAGGCTAGCAATGCATTTCACTATTTGATTACACATTTTTACATATAATTATTTAAAATGTCTGTTTTTACTTAATATATACCATGTTCAAATTATTAGACTTGATTATTACCTTTATATGCAAAATTATTAGGCTAGGCTAGGCTAGGAATGCATTTCACTATTTGATTACACATTTTTACATAAAATATAATTATTTAAAATGTCTTTTGTTTTTACTTAATATATATGTTCAAATTATTAGACTTGATTATTACCTTTATATGCAAAACTATTAGGCTAGGCTAGGTTTATATTGAAAGATAGGCTTAGGTTAGTTATTCTTCAGCATTGAAATAATGGAAGCTTAGTTAGCATACCTAAGTCAATTTGTATGTTCATTTCAGATAATGGACAAATTTCGAAGGAATAATATAAGGGCTACTCTGCAGAGGAACTTAATTCACAGTCGTAGAATGCCTCAGAAGTCCAAGATATCCGTTAATGAAGTTAGTTCTCGAACCAAGAAAATATTTGCTCTGATTCCACCAATTGATTCTGAAGGCCCATCCAGTTCAAGTGATGAAGAAGATGTAGGTGGTATATCGAATCACAACAATGAAAGAGAAAATGTATTTTTTGAATTTGATTGTATTGAAAGTGATATGCAAGCTACATTGGCTGATGTAATGAAGGATGTTCCATGTACTACGGAATTTATTGATCAGCAGGAAGCTCTGATAATAACTGTTCCACATGTTCCAGATTTTCTGGAAAATAGTGAAATGGACCTATCTGATATTGATAAAGAGCATTCATATGCCTTGGAAATAGCAAGCACTTCTTCTGATTTTCAAAATAAAGCTCCTTCTCAGGTTCCTCTAAGTGTAAATGACTTAGGTTTACAAGATGAAGTTGCTGAGGTGTCTTTGGAAGCTGATTGTGATGTCATTTGTTAAAATGTTCTAAGTATAAATTCAGATAGTGGAATTAATAAAGAACAGTCTTTCTTACTTTCCTTGGAAAAACCATTGACAAACAAAAACGACCCCCAAGTTAAATTGATAAAAAATAGTCAAATACGGTCAAAGAATAAAAAGTTACCTGTAATTTTTAAGTGGGAGAAAAACAAACCTTTTTTTGGTGTTGTTACACAGACTACACAAGAAAATAGCAAAGTTCCACTAGGCTTTGATGAAATACTTAGTCCAGGAGATTATTTTTCAAAGGTTTTCTCGAATGACATTTGGAACCTTATTGTCGAACAAACAAACCTATATTCTTGTCAGTTAACAGGCAAGTCTATAAATGTTAATCTATCTGAGATGAAAGGGTTTGTTGGAATTCTGCTTCTCATGGGAATAGTTGATATGCCCTCCTACGTTGATTACTGGTCTAATGATCTGCGTTATGAGAAAATTGCCTCTACAATGTCTCTTAAAAGGTTTCAATGTATTAGAAGGTATATTCATTTTTCAAATAATGATCTAATGGCAAATGAGACTGATCGCTACATCAAAATACGCCCACTTCTAGATCTTGTTCGTAAGAACTTTCTATCTATTGATGAAGAAGGGCAGTACAGTATAGATGAGATGATGGTGCCGTACAAAGGGAAAAGGGCTGGCACTAGGCGTCAGTATGTTAAAAACAAGCCAAAGAAGTGGGGGTTTAAGATTTTTATTAGAGCTGGTGTTAGTGGAATGATGATGATTTTATAGTGTATGGTGGAGAAGACACGTTCAAAAGACACACATTTTCAGATGCAGAGGAGCTTCTGGGAGTAGGAGCAAAGGTAGTTATTGGTCTTTGTAAATCCATAATTACACCAACTTGTTCCTTTGTATTTTTTGATAATTTTTTTCTGCTCTTTAGAACTGCTTATTCTTCTAAGAGATAAGTATGGTATTTTCTCCTTGGGCACAATAAGGGCTGATCGTCTGTCCTTTAGTTGCTGACAAAATTTTGGTAAAAAAGGGAAGAGGGAGTTATGATATGTCAGTAGATAATGAGCTCAAAGTTTGTATGGTAAAATGGGAAGACAACAAGAGCGTCTGCCTTGCTAGTACCTATTGTGAAGCAGAACCAGTAGGATCAATAAAAAGATTCCCGAAGAAAACTAAAGAATCAAACAGAGGACCTCGATCTAAAGTAGATGTAACTTGCCCAAATATAGTAAAACAATATAACTCATTTATGGGCGGAGTAGATTTGGCAGACATGTTAATAGCACTGTACAGAACAGAATTCCGGACGCACAGGTGGTACATGGCAATCTTTTCTCAGATTCTTGACATGTGTATTTCAAACGCCTGACTTCTTTACAGAAGACACCACAAGGTATGTGGAGTTGGCAAACAAATTCCACTAAAGAACTTTCGCCGGCAAGTAGCTGAAGTCTTGATCAAAACTGGCAAGCGGTATGCTCCAAGTCCTTCCTGCTCATCAAGACAAGTTGAGACCAAAAGGCCTAGGCAAGCTCCTGAAGAAGAGTCAAGATAAGATGGTGTAGAACATTATCCTCAGATGACAACTAAAGGAAGGTGTGCTTATTGTAAGAATGGACAAACTAAAATTGAATGCATTAAGTGCAAATCACGGCTTTGCTTGACACAAGAAAAAAATTGCCTTTATCAATTTCGTAAAAAGTCATAAATTCAAATACATGTAATAGCTCACAGGTCCTACAAAAGACTTAAATGTTTGTAAATTATGTTTTTTATGTGAAAGTTGAAATAAATGAGTTTCTTGTTATATAAATCTTTTATTTCACGCATTTGGCACTGTATCCTTTTAAATACGTTGTTAAGTAAAGGGTATTACCTCAGCATATGGTAATGTATCAAAAAAAGATACATTTACATTTTGGTAAATAAAAATATATTAACATTAGGAAAAAATATTTTAATATTTTTTTGAAGCAACTAAATAGTATCTTAAGCAAAAACTAACAAAATATTTATAATTTTGAATTTAAAATTTACTTGCCAAGAAGATGGTTACTAAGGGTTTTCGTAGGACACCAAGTTCCTGATGACAATCCTCAAGGTTCCAACTTATATCAATTGCAGTTTATCTCATTTAATGACGGCAGAGTATTTTTCCATGCTTATTAAAACAATTTTTTTTCCATATTTATTAACATGTTATTGTGTCAATCGGATTCCTTAAGTATGTTTGCAATCTAAGATTTTCTTAAAGATTAACAAATAAAATGTTTTAACACCACCTATCTATTTTTAAACATAAATCTAAACAACAAAGATATTTAATTAAACTATTATAGGTGTACATAATCTAAAAAGAATACCACGCGATCATGCAGAGAACGAGATTGAATATGAATTTTCTATGATTTTTCGTTTTTCATCTGCTTTAATTTGATTATTTTCGGTTACGACAAAACCCTAACGATGGAATTGGCTACCAGTTTTCTGCTGCTCATTCCATAGTTTGTCATCAATCACTCCAGGGGTGTTTTTTTGAAATTTAGAGAGTGTAAAAAATATGGAAACGGGTTAATATTCCAAGAACTATTTTAGAAAGAAAGATATTAAACCTCTCATTTAACCTGACCTATCTACAGAGTGGTACAAAAGTTCAGTACGTTATACAGGTTGTTCCAAAATTAACAAAACGTGACGCTTCTCGATTTTTTAAATCTAATGCAGTTAATGTTGCTACATTTTCTAGGTCAATTTAATACTTTTTAATTTATCTCTAATAACAACGTTTTTAACGTATTTTGACTTCTGAGTGAATAATGATTTATTATTTAGTTATTATGATGTAAAGTAAGCCTAGCTGTATTGGAAATTACATATCAGGTATCAAGTGTTCAAAAAAGTGTAAAAAATAAACCTACATATTTCTTATTTACACAAATTATTAGAACCAAATGTTATTTTGTTTACCTTTTATTGTCCAATACGTTTTACCAAATTTCTGTAACCGAACTGATATATGGATTGAAAGTCCAGGACATAAATTAATAAACATAAGGTATAAAAATAATTTTCCATATACAGCATGATCCAAAAGTTTATATTTTTCTTACCATAGACTTTTACAATAAATGTTCAAAATGCTTTCCTTGTACAGTTTGTCAGTGTAATAATCTTTTTAGTAACCTCTCATCACATTCCCTATCTCTTCAGTAGTAATGACACTATTTTCTCTAGTTATACGATTTGTTAATTTATTTATGTCACTTACTAGGTTTAGTCTAATAAGCCCCTTGTTATAAAAAAAAACTGAAAGATATAATCAATTTGTGACAGTTCTAGTAACCTGGGAGGGCATTCAATGGTCTTCCCCGACCTAGTCATCTTCCTGGTTATTTGTTGGGAAGTGTTGAAAATTGAGCCAATAACATTTTGATTTTGTGGCATTACTGTGTAAACTAATAAATTGTAATAAGAATCTGCTGTTAAATCTCCATATATTATAAGGGGTTCAATTATTTCATTACCAACAATCCCTGCACAGATGTTAACTTTCTGGGGATGTTGGGTGTGAACCTCAATCATCCACCTGGGATTCCAATCGGACTCGTATGCCTTTTCATGTGTTAATTTAGCATAAACGTTGCTTCATCTGTCAACATAATAATGTCGCAGTACTCAACAGGAAGCTCCAAATCGTCTTCTCATAATTCATGAACCAGGTGTATTTTGAATGGAAAAAATTTATTTTCTTTAGAATGTTGTGAAAAGAGAAATTAATTATGTCATGTTGACACTGAGATGTGGGATTCTCAATGAATGACTCTAAGCATTCAAATACATATCTTCATTGGTAGCTGATTTTCGCCTACCAAAGCGACCGCGGTCCTTTGTACTTCATTTTTTTTTTAAACGGTACACAATCTTGGAAACGATAGATTTGACTATTGGAAGTCGGTGAGGTAAACAAATCACACTTCTTGATACGAACGTTCCCGATTACCAGACTCTCTCATTTGAGCAAAGTAATCTCCTCAGTTTCATTCAAATCCATTGCTTATCAAACTGTAAATAACTTTACTTCAACGTTGCAGTAGCCTACAGAATCAAGACTTACTCATTCCTAGTTTTATAAATAGAGACTAAATTACGAAGTATTTAAAAAGGTATATAGACCTACATGTTACAAGAACAAACCTACATGCTTTATCAAAGTAGATAACTAGTTTGCAAATTTCAATTCACCAGTTTTGGGGATTTTTAGCTTTATTACGGATCTGAATAATAGCTGTCTTATTTAAATAGATTAAATTTGTACTGTTTTAGAAGAACTTCATTATTGTTTAACTCATGAATAGCAAAGTTTTAAAAACTTACGTAGTAATGTAAAGTTAGTATAGTAATAAGAACTTAATATGCCTAACGTTTTTGTAATTGATTTTAAAATACCCTTTTTTATCATCCCGAACTTGGAAAATTACTATTACACCTTAAAGTTTATAAATTTATCTCCTAAATATTCAATCCATATATATATATATATATATATATATATATATATATATATATATATATATATCAGTTTGGTTACCGAAATTGCGAATTTTAAAAAGCCATAACTCGTTTGTTATTAGAGATAAATTAAAAAGTAAAAATTATTTTTAAGTATCTTAAATTGGCCAATTAGAATATGTAAAAATATTAACGTTAAGTTTAAAAAGTTGAGAAAAATCTGCCTCGTTACGTTTTGTTAATTTTGGAACTGCCTTTATGTCTTACTAAACTTTTGTACTACCCTGCAGATAGGTCAGAGCATAAGAGGTATAAATGAGAAGTCGAACATCTTTCTATCTAAAGCAGTTCTTAAAATATCAAGCCGTTTTCATATTTTTCTAACATCCTGTATATAAAAAGTAGAAAAAAAGAATGTTTTTATTTAATTATTTTTGTATGAAACATAAAAATTAACGACTATGTCAGGTTTATATATATATCTGACAAAAATCTCTCATGAGATGAGATACAACCAAATCTGAATTGCTAATGTAATTAATAAATACCCCAAGAAATGTGTAATCTCATTTACACACAGGAGCATCAAGTTACAAAAGAGACTGTAATATTTTCTCCTCCCAAAATGTCTCAACACAGTAATTGGCATCCGATTTTCTTTCTTCCTGCAAATTGCAATTAGTGATTAAATTGAATCTTTCATAAGAACAAAATATTGTTGGCCCATTACAGATATTATTTTGTTACAGTAGAGTGCTTTCATCAAACGATTAGCAACTCTGTCTCTACCCAACCTACTGAACCTATTGTTCAAATAAAAACGTTTTACCTCTTTAAGAAGGTTTAGAATTAATCTTTGACGTCAAATTAAGATCAAATTTCCTGTGGATATACAATTCCAAAACCAATTTTTCAGGAATTAGAAATCCTTGAAACAAATATTACCGGTAAAACAAATATCGAATTATAATCTTCACATAATTCATGCATACATAATACAAGAGCCTCATCCAAGTGGCCGGCTTAGCTAGACAAGCTGTAGATCAGTCTTATACTACATCGAAGAAGATGTTGACTACAACTTTCAGCCAGTGTCAAGAACATCGTATACAACGCTTGTTGGAAGAGACAGTTAGGAGACTTGAGGCCCTCTCAGCTTTTACGCGAGATGCAAACCCTAGCGAGAAACACCGTGACCAACGAAGTCCTGAAAACCATTTAGATCAGGGCCCTCCCAGCTCAGACAAAAAGGATTTTGGCAGCCATCTCAGAAGACAATCGTGAAGACTCGCAGCAGAAGCTGACACAATCATTGAAGTGAGCGGAGTCAGCACAGTGTCGTCAAGGTCCAACAAAGCGAGAGAGTGAGAACCCGTACGAGACCCAATGGAGATAAACTAATCAGCGGCAGTAAAGATGAATCCCGTCGTTGGAACACCTCACTGCCGTCTTTTCGTTACTGACCATCAGATATACTAAGCATTTGTCATAGACATCAGCGCAGTCATATCCATCTTACCAAATCGCAACAAGACTAGCCGGAAATTAACAGAGAATTTCTTATACGCCACCAATGGGACACGAATAAGCATCTACGGCTCAATACACAAGGAACTTGACCTAGGACTAAGACACCTTTTACCCTGGACCTTCGTCATCGCAAATTGTCAAACGACATCATATGAGCTAAGATCTATTCTGCCCTAGACTTTGATCGTACCTTCCATCACATTTTAGAAGCACCCGAAGACATCGACAAGAAAGCTATTCTTAATCCTCAGTGAATGACTTTCGGACTCCGAAACGCAGATCGGTATCTAAATATGTTTCAACAAGGAACAGCAGCACTACAATGGACTCCTCCATACGTTCCAACAAATAACATAACAATGGACTACATGCCGACTCCAAAGAAATCACGAAACAGCACCAGCAAACACCAGCAGGCAAACACCGGCAAGGTGGAAATTGTCTACTTCAAAACTACGCCATATTTGAGGACACAGTCAGTTCATCACGAGACAAGTCAACACAGACAACTAGCTTCAACTACGGCGGGGGTATGTTAGTGACACGCAACCCCTTTGCATCGTTACAATAAATTGTTGTGCATATGTAAATGTAATTGCATTCAATTGTGATGTTTAACTTATACATAAATGACGCATAGCAGAGAGAGAGAGAAAACAATGGACTGACCAAGATGGGCGCAATCCCAGACGAAATATAAAAACGAGCCTTACCTACTTCAAAACCTTTCTGCAACACTCTCTCACTCTCTCTCTCTCTCTCTCTCTCTCTCTCTCTCTCTCTCTCTCTCTCTCTCCCCCCCTTCTTATTAACTAAATTATCTTGTTTTCTTTACTATTCCTTAACTGTCTTTCGTTCCGTGATCTGTCGGCTAATCCCACCAGCACGGACACCGCGTTCGTTGTCTGAAAGCTAATCCTCTCGGGACGAACGTCACCTCCGTGGTTTGTTTACTGATCTCAGCAGCACGGACTTAACCGTTCGTTGTCTGAAGGCTGATCCCTCCAGGACGAAAGCTCCAACCTCCGAGTGGTCTGTCGACTGATCCCGACGACACTTTACCTCATTCGTTGCCTGAGGGCTGGTCCCTTCGGGACTAACTCCTTTTTAACTCCTACCACGTCATTTCCTACCCATATTGTCCAAGCCCTTCTGATATATAAAGGATAGTACCTCTATCCTCAGTCTTTCACACAAAACTCAGCTCCGACAGTTAGATTTTACTCCTCATTAAATTCGTTACTAAGAAATAAAAGTCAGTAAATTCGAAATGGCGTCTGTTTTAAACGGTTTCTTGGAGATTTTTTGACTTTTTATACTCGTTAAGATAAAAGGACTCTGAAAAGAGGTGCAAACGTCAAAGTGACTTTCTTTTCAGTAAACAAATAATATTTAAAAAAAACTTTTTTACAAATTTAACCTGTCTGAAAAACAATTGCAACCTAAATACTGCTAATATATACTAAGTACAACTGTGATCAATAAAATACGAGTATACAACAAATTCATCAAAAACCTTTTAGTAAATTTTAATTATCAATTTAGAAAAATAATAAAATGTTATTTAATTATGAAACAGAAAAAAAATTTATTATCGTTTATTATTTTTAATAATTATTTTTGAATATTAGTCCCTTAGAGTCTATTTGTCGAAAATTTAGTTAGACTTTTGAATATTAACTTAAGATACTACTATTTACTGCATTATAAAATATCACAATAGCTAACAGCTAATACTGTAAACAGTTTTTAAGTAATGTATGAAAATTGAACATTTTTAGAATCCTTGTGTGTGCCAAAGTAGACTGTTTTGTTTTATTTATTCATATTCCTTGGACCAGTAACAATAAGACAGAATCTAAATGCATGATTCATTACATTGATATTTTTAACCAAAGTTAAAATTGAGATTTTACAAATCTTTAATAATTTGTAAAATTTTTAATGAACAGTTAATAAATTAATGTTGAATAATTTTTAGAAAAGAAACCTTAATCAGTTATATTATTAGTTCAACGAAAGAAATAATATTTAAAGAGAGTTATTTTTTTAATTATTAATTTACATCAGACAAGCTTTGAATATAGTCGTACTCCACCCATCTATTTATTTTGCGTGGGTACACATTTGCCTTTCTTTGTCTCCCTCTTGATAAAACCTAATTAAAGTGAAATTTTCACTTCTTCTTATAATAACTTAATTCTATACCTAAAAAAATCATGTTTTCTAACTCATATGTGTATTGTACGCCGGCCGGCAATTATTATTTATCAGCTTACAAGTGCTTATTTTTGGTTAGGATAATTTAATTAATATCGTTTTTTTTCTTTTAGTATCAAATCTTGTTGAGAGGACATCGGGTGGAATTATTTTTATGTCAGGACGGGGTGATGATTTTATTTATGTGAAACTCTATACAAACCAAAAAATTACGTCAGGTAGTGTGAAACAATAGTTAATAGTTGTAAGAGTGATGCGTGCCTTAAATTGTAAAGATCCTAGGTTTGTGACAATTAGATCAGTATAGTGGTCAAAGATAAAGGGGGGTGGATTATATATGCAAATTAAACCTGGTAAAATTATAGACGAGTCCAGCTTCATTGTTTATTCCAATTAAGTAAGTTGTTATTTAATTTATTGAAAATAGTTGATCCCAAAACGATAAAAAATGTGAAGAGTTGTGTAGGTTTAACAGGATTTTACCATAATCATATGTTAAAAAAATTTCAACAATAGTTATACCATTTTTCGACCTAACCAAAAACAACGTAAAATTTAAATGGACTGAAGAGTGCCAGACGACATTTGAGGAACTGCGGAGGGAATTAATAAAAGCACAAATTTTAGTATTTCTCGATTTTTAAAATGATTTTGTTTTATCAACAGATGCATGTCTTATAGGTTTTGAAGCAATATTTAGCCAGAGGGTTCCTGTTCGTGGTATATTCGATAATTTTCCCTCTTAAGCCAAAAGGACATTAAGTTTAAAAAGAAAAAGGACATTCATCTTTCTACTATTGGCTTCTTTCACAAAACGGACCACCGACTCATTCGCGGTTTCTATTATTTATTTGTAGTTTAGGGATATAATTTTGCCTACAAAATGGCGCACCGACTAGAGTTTTTCTTGTTTGAGAAAACCAAGTTGAGCAGGCAGTATGATTTGAGCAGAGTTTAAGCTTGTTTTGAAAGCTTATGTTAGCTATCTGAAAGTTACGCCTATGAACGTAATGTTGGTTTGGATATACACCTAGCGAGTGCTGTAGTCTTAAATTTAACTACATTTAATTTGTATTCCTGTATTACACAATTGTCCAGGTCAATCCATCGCGTCAATAAAATCGGAAACAGGTTTGTTCTCTTTCTCTCAACTGAAATTAAGTAAGCCTTTCTCTCAACTAACTCTAAATGTTGGTCTGAAAATTGTATTGTCTCGTTAGTAGCCCGAGTTAATCCATATCTCGACTATCTAACTCCGATAATCGCGTAGTTAACGTTACATTTATTTCTGTTACAGCTTGTAATCGAATAGATAACAAGGAAAGCGCTTTTTGTATATCTAATCTTTCCCACCCGTTCTGAAGGTATCCATATTTATTCATTATTTATTGTATTATTTTAATAATAATGCAATAAGTAATTATTATCTTACTTTTTCTTTTAACTATTGGGCCTAAAAATTATAAAAATCTCTATTAGTTAAGATTTTATCATCCGCGTCGAAATTATGGTCCGTACTTGTCTCAATTTTGTTATAACTGGCAACTATGTTTTTATTGTTTCCCATACAATCTATTACTAAGATAGCATCGTTTATTCCGTGTTTCTCGAGCTCTCTACTATGTTTTAATAGGTTAATTGCGTATATTAATGTCTTTATTAAAATTGATCTATATGGTCCGTATATTTGTTTTAATATAGCTACATACTTATTAGAGTCCATTATATTATCAGATTGTTGGCACTATACCAAAATGTTAAAACTATTAAACAACCTTAGACTATTGGTCTACATGTGCTCTTTCCTATTGGGAGTTTATCCAAAACTCACTAATTACAGATTGTCACCCAATAATTCGGAAATATATCTAGAGCATGTCTCCCTCGTACGAATATTTTATTTATAGATTCGTAAGGTCAGATGCAATGTCTATTTTAAAAATGAAATTTAAAAAAAAAATTGTTATTTCTTATTATTGTATTAATTGTTTCTTTATTTAATTTTTTAATTCTCATTCTTAAAACAAAACAAAATTTTATTTAGGATCTTAGGTCTTCTAGAACATCAATAGTATGAAAATTTAAAAAGTAAATGGATTAATGAATTCATGGATAACTTCTCCGCGAATGATACAGGAATTCTCAGATAACAGTTCGGAAAATCTCGTTAACAAAATATTGGTCTTGTGGAGAAAATTTCACCCCTAGTTGGATGGTAGATTGACTTTTTCCAGTTAATTCAACTGTCAATAGTGTCAACGAGCGCCGCCATCGGTAGGTCATGTTGTGGGGCAGATATCGCGTGAGCGACCCGACGATGACTCATCTAACGTATCTTAGAGAACCTTGCCGACCTGAGTACCATGGGAGCATGCTCAGCCTGTCCAGGGGTTTCGGCGTCTGGGAACTTGCACTGAGAAATGGTTTCATGGTTGTAGCAATGACTACATAAATACTATAAGACACGACATTGCCATGTTAAAAATTCTACGCTTATTCTTGAGTTGTCCATTACCCGCTAGGGTGTGGAGCTGTCGCTCTGCTAGAGCATCTGAAGTTGACGTGACTGGCGCTAGGTGGCTCTACAGTCAAACAATGTTTCATTTGCTTTGCGACGTTAAGTAAATAAATAATAATCTAACCTACTGCACTGGTCATTTCTCTGCGCCCGGACTCGTCACTACTAACAGCACCAAAAACATCTGCTTTTGCTGAAAACATTTTCTAAATACTCATACTATCATGCAATTATTCTAGTTAAAAGAACAAAAACGTTAAAATAATACTTTCCCCAAGACGATCGTAATTATGAGTAAAATATCCATGTGATCTTATACATTTTTAAAATCTTTAAAAAAAATTGTTACGGAAACACTGGTCGTTTATAGTTTTAGAAATATTTTGAAATATATTGAAAATATTGTAATGAAATATTTTATAAACCTTTTCTCAGCATTTTTCTAATATACGCCGGAAAATATTTTTTAAGAAGTTAAAAACATATTTGATTTCGGTTTATGGGAAAATGTTTTGCAATACTGTTTAATGTTTCGAAAATATTAATAAAATATTGTTTGGATACTATTGAAAACGTTTATAAAAACCGTTTTAATAATATTTGTTACAATATTTTACAAAAGAGATTTGAAAACTTTGTTTACATACGTAGCAACATAAAATAACAACCTTAAGAAAAGCTTGATAAATTTATGGGGGGGGGAAGTAAAGACAATTTATAAAGTCACCGTAGAATTAAAACATAGTAAAATTTTAAAATATATTCTTACATAAAAATATGACAAGAAATAACATCATAGGACTAAGAAAATTATTTAAATTGTAAAAATCATAAATATTACAGATAAAATTCATTTGTAGTCAAAATAATAAAATAAAAACCTTAATAATATAGCTTGATAAATTTGTGAAAAAAAGTGAAACTAATAACTAATTACAAATTTATAAAGTCAACATAGAACTAAAATATCGCAAAATTATAAAATATATTATTACATAAAAATATGACAAGAAATAACATCATAGGACTAAGCAGTAAGAATATTTGTGTTCAATTTTCTAAGTTTGTTTTTTTTCTAACTGCTGCCCTGTCGTTATCTGTTTCTGGCTATAAAACAATTTGGCAGGATAAAAATAAACGTTTATAAGTGTTGGTAATAAATAATTAAATTACATTCTCAAAACGTAATATTCTATTATGTTAGCCATTATATACTTGCAACATACAATGAATTTATAATGGGATGTAATATTACATTAACCCTTAACTGGTACCACTAGTTTTTCAAACGCAAATGATAAAATGGGTGAAAACGCAATTATGACTGATTTCACAATCAAAAACATGTTTGCATAACAAATTTTACAACTCATGTTTAAAATTTTACAACTCACAAAGTAGATATAAACGTTTACACTGACCAAACACTCCTTACTTCACTACATCAACATTGAAATAAAGCAAAAAAAACCTAAAAACAGATAGAAGAAAAGCAGTTAACAGAAAAGCATTAGCAGCTTCAATTTAACACCTCACGATATTGTTACAGTAAGATGTGGGTATGGTATTGGGGTTTCCCACTATCCTTTCCTTTTTTAACAAATCATAAATTAATTTGTTTTCAAACGATAATTTTACACACAACAGATTAAGAAATACGATAACGGAAGTAATTTAAAAAAAATTATACTAGGCCTAATTATTTTGAGCTCAATTTTTCAAGTTTATTATTATAACCAATTTAGGCATTTTCACATTATTATAACCAATGTAGGCCATCGCAAAATCACTAAACCGCCCGATTCCGTGGCCCCAACTATAGACAAGTCGCGACAAAAACATATTTTTGTCAGACAAAAACATATACAGAAAAGTCGCAGGAAAAATAATTTTACAGATTTGTGTTCACAAGTGAATTACTAAAATTTTGTACATCTTGAAAATAATTATAAAAATTATTCTGCTATGTTATATAACTTTGTTAATCAAAAAGTTTTGTAACGGTAAGACATATTTTTGTGTTCATGGCTTTCTTTCCCCAAAATATATTACTATACCATTTTTTTCAGTTATAGTTCATAACGCTGCTTCTTTTTTTATGATGTGGTATATTTGAAATTAATTTTAGGGTAAGGATTTTTTTTTTAATTTTTATATATTTTTTATATTTCTATTTAGACTAAATTACTAAACTTTTAAATATCTTTTAAAAAATTATAAAAATGTTGTAGTATTTTTTAAGTACCCATAAACATTGACAATTTTTGAGAAATTTAGATTTTTTCAGTTTTTAGGGGTTTTGGGGGAGGCCATAAACCCCTAAAATATAAATATAAACTAACGTCTGGAATTGTGGTGAAATTGTCAATTAAATATTGGTTTTCAATTGAATAGATACAAAATTTCATCTGAATCTGAAGCTGGATATTTCTGACACACACAGACATACATAACCGTGAAACCAATTTTTTGTATTCAGAGAGTAAGAAAACGATTTTTTATTTTTTTAAAAAGGCATACTATACATACATGTAGAGGGATGCATCAAAACCATGTCTATGCATTAGGCCTATAAATACTAAATTATATGTGCAAATTAAAAATTATCTTATCAAAATAAAAACATGTACAAACTCAAGACTATAGAAATAATAATAAACCTCCAATCTACACAGCTTTGGGCGAAGCCGGGTAAAACAACTAGTAAGACGGAAGTAAGTGAGAAGGTTTGTGAGAGAGAGGTCAACAGTTGTACAGTCTCAACCAAGTGGGATGCGTACAGTCAAGCACCTGCTGCTAGCGCTTTCTGATAGCTGTGAGTCAAACTTGTGATGAACAGCACCCGTAAAGCGTAGACTATTTCCCTATCCTATGTCGTGTCTTATAGTATTTATGTAGTCATTGGTTGTAGTGATGTGATAGTGATAGATTTCTCCCTGCACCTTTCTGGGGATCTGGTGTCGTGCCGATCTAGTTCCTCGGAGTTAGTTAAGTTTTAAATTTCAACATCACAAGTACACATATCAGTAGTGTCGCCAAAAATAACGATTTATTGAACTAATCTGCAAATTGTCACAACTATTTGTGATAACAGAGAGATTTTAGTGGTCATCAAACACCAAAGAGACAGATTTGAAGAAATAACAGCCACTAAAAATCAGCTGTAAACTCCATCAACCCCAGTCTCATTGTTCAAGGCTTGAACAGCTAGCGACTATATTCTTTATATACCAAGAAAACTATATCTAAACTTCCAGCCAGTAATAATACAAAAATAGTCACAACTTCAGTTACCTAACCTTTTTAGGCAAACGAGTCTGAAATCATTCAAGTTTTCCTGAACAAAAATTATTATAATTTAAGATACTAATCATGAAAAATCACCGTACATAAAGCAATTCCAATTAGAGGCTTCCACGCACCAACACCTACTTATTACAGAAGCTTTTTTTAAATAATATCTTGGATCAACTCATCACCAATGTACATTTGATGCATATAGAGGCATTGGAGCAAATCCTGTGAGATATCAATTTAATTCCCTTTTCAGGATCAACATACATTACAAATCAGAAAAAAGCACAAGCCAATTGTGTATAGTGGAACAAATGAAACTGTCCTTTAAAAAATTACAAACATCACAAACAAGTCATATTCCAGGGAGTCTTCCAAACATATCATATTTTATTGGTTACCGGATTTCCAAGAGCTTTTGTTTCCATTTAATCTTTTATAGATCGCATTTTCCTCAACCTTAGAAAATTTAATTGTTCTGAGTTAGTATTTAGTTTTTCCAATTTTATACTAAGGATTAGGGATAGTGACATTTTATTAAGAGGGGCTGCTATCAGGAGAGGACAAAGATGGTGTCATTTGAAAATGTGTAGTGTTGTGTTGTGTTGTGTTAGCCTAAGAAAACTGAAAGGTTTGGCTTTTCTAAACCTTAGAGAAAATATGTCTTTCGCCAAGCTGCCAGTAGTCTGATTGCCGCATCTCCGGTTAACAATAGTCAGAAGAGATTGGCAGGTCTAGTGCTTTTCCACTGAACGGCACATATTTCTTTTAAAAGAATTTCTATGATACCTTCCCTTATTTAATTATATAGGATTAAAAGTTGAACATATCCATAAGTCATAATTGATTATTTGTATATATCTTAGAACAAAACCAACATTAATTATTGTTAAATCTTACTGTTCTGAACTCCATTTTTTAAGTCTATAGAAGAATAGTGCGACGATTTATTGTATAATATACAGTTACAAAATTTCGTTTTATTTTCTGCGAAATACGGGTAAAAAGGATTTTTTGGGAAGAAAGTTGTATTTCTTTACAACATTCTATGTTTATAGCATTCTGCGTTATTGTTAGATCTCATATATTAAGTGACAAGAGTGGAGTAGTGATGTGGTACTTTATCAAAGATAAAAAGAAGAATTTTTATTCAAAGTTAAAAACTAAGAACAATAAAATTATCGAAACTGTGGGTGAACATCTTACGTGCGTTCTTGACAAGGCGGCGTTGGATCTATGGAAATCCGTCACGTGGCCAAGAAAACGGGACCGCGAAAATACAGGTTTTTAAGTTAATCTGACAGATCAAGCATATTCTGACACAATCTAATAAAAATACAAATAAGAAATAAAAGAATTTTTTAATTGTTTTAAAAATGACGAAACAAATATCCTAATGAAATTAAGGCAAAAAGGCCAAGTGCAATATTAGTTGTGCGGAATTATGGCGTCCGCTAGTATCGTGACTCCCTGTAACGAAATTTTGTCTGACAAAGAATGTACGTTATTTCGCGACAAGCCAACCTCGATATTAGAGGTGCCACTGAATAAGAGTGGACACGCAATCCTGGCTGGAACTAACAATGAACCTTTTTGTATTTTTTCTGCTACTAAACAAATGATGGGAGTTGTTAGGAATTATGATAGTTTGAGGTAAGAATAGAGTCTAGGTTCTTTTTAGGAAGCCTGAAAGACAACAATTATTATGACAGACTTGGAAAACTGACGAAATTGCTTACCTTGCAAGCAAGGCAGACGTCATTGATGCTACAATGATATATAAACCCTTGGGTAGGAGGAAACTTGGTCAGTAGGCCATGACTGATCAAAGAAAGGTGCTGCAGGAATTCTTCAATATAGCCAGATGGACTAGGCGAGTAAGAGCTTCCTGTGATAATTGAGACTTCTCACGAGCATCCATCAGAATTGCGAATAGGGTGAGCAAAACTTCGTGTACTAAGAAACTTGTAATTATTTCAGAGCCAGATAAATAAACTATAACGTCGAATCAGATCTGTGTGTCACAACAATTAGAGTCATTCAGGTTTAAAAAGAAGAAGAAGAAGATGTTGAATACTAAAAGAGGTTAATTATGTACTAATCCATTCGATTATATTGAAAATTAAGAACCCAGTCAGATTGAAGAAACAAATCTTAACAGAGATCATATTTTGTTTAAACTTACACTGTTATCATTCAATAATTATGTTACATTAATTAAAGTTGTACATTAGCTATTTTGTTTGCTTTGCTCAAGTAATCTGCTTATACTTTGATTTTACTGCTTTACCTCAAGCTTTACATTTTTTTAGTTACCTAACTTTAGTCTTAAAAATTAACACTTTGATGATTTAAAAAAAAAATAACATTAATTCAATGTATAAAACCGGTATTTTTTACGCTTTTTCAGAGAAGGTTTAATGGAACATGTTTTATCGTTTATTAATATTACCATAAATCTAAGAAGTAGTCATGTTAGCCTATGTAATATATCTTTAGGTAGGGTGTCAGTTAGCAACATGTATAAGAGTTCTTTGAGCAAAAGAATGTAGCAGAAAAATATGCCGCTCAGCGGATAGCGTCTACACTTGTCAAACCCTCCTGACCGCTTAGACCACTTTTCCCATAAGAAAATATGTTGGCACGAGTTCAGTAACAGATCAAAATGAACTTTTTTAACAATGCATCTTCATTTTGTTATTTGTGGAAACAACTGAGACAACAAAAATATCACCTTTCACAACTGAAGGTCTTCCTGGTTACCACCTTACTCTCGCAGAACCACAGTGTTTAAACTTTTTACTATCATTTAGTGGACACACAAATTGCAATGGCAATTGCTTAAATCATTGTTTGTACAGATTCATTTCAAATCTACTATGAAATTTCCGGTTTATTCATAATAACGCTGAACAAGGCCAATCCATGCGTGTTTAATTATAAAATCAAACAACACATAAAAATTAATCATCTAATTAGTCACACATCAAATAAATTTTAATACACTTTGAAATCAAATTGCTAATGTTTGTTTAATGTCCAACAGATGGTATTTAATAAATTCCATTTATCATCATGTTCCCTTCTATAATTGTAACAGAAATAGCTTGAAATGTGTTCATATCAAATTGTAGCTTACTTTTGAAAGACCTTGTACAGAGAGTCATATTCAAGTCAAAGAATTTTTTATATGTTTGAAAAAAGACATTTGTTTTGCTTGAATTTTAATTAACTCAACTTTATTTCATAAAAGCTTTAAAATATTTCATAATTACACCAACCGAGAAAATAAGTCATTGTATCTACAAACTGAATTTTAATAAGAAGAAATAATTGGGTAAATAATTTTGCAGTTAAGCCAAATATAAAATTCATTTTAAAGTCTGTGGATTTTGTTTAAGTTTACATTAACTGGATCTTGAACATAATTACGTGACATGAATTGCAATATGATTTTTAAAATATATAGGAATGTGCAATAAGTTGATCGCACATTTCATAATATTTTATGTATTGGTATTCTTATGTCAATGGCTCTGTTTTAAATAGTCATATAAATTATTGTCTTTGAACACAGACTCTAATCACTAAAATCAGTTCTTTTACGCTGCTTTGCAGTTATTTATTCTTGGTATGCTTATTCGAAAGGCATAGCTCTTCCAGGCTTTATTGTTGATCGTCCTTGAACAGTGCAACATATCCACGGTGCTTTTATCTGTGACATGTAATTGTTCCTCTTTAACACATTTTTTTTACACTTGAGTTAGTGGCTTTGTGGGTCTTAGATCTTTTCACACAATCTACACTTGCTACAAATACGTTAGTGAGTTGGCAATGAGGTTTTTTTAGTTTATGCCTTATACTGTTAAGAAAATACTTTAAATATGATTTTTAGAAGCTCACCACTAGACTTTGCACATATTGCCCTTTCAATCAATCTTTCAGTCTGAATCAATTATAAGCTCTGATATTTATAAATAATAGATATTTGCTTATTTATAAAATGGAATCAATTGTAGCTATATTTTACTCTTAAACTATAAATCAACAGCGGCATTTATAAAACTTGTAATCTAGGCTGTAAAATTATGGGAGTAAACTCTATTCCTCGTTATTTGTATTTAAACAAAATAAATCAATAATTAACCTTCAATGATAGATAAACTTATCAACAAGCTCTAGACCACTATTACATGAAAAACTTATTCAAAAGATTTATAGTTGTTATTTTTTAAATCTGTCATAGAAATTGTAATAAAATATATTGTTAGTTTTATCTAGAGGTATTAGTAGAGCATGTTTCAGCAGAGTGGTCCCCATGATCCTTTTTCACACATCCTGGGACTGCTTGAAAAAGCAACACATCAAGGTGCAGATGTGCAATAGTTCTGAATCTGATTATGTCGACCAGGACTCTAAGTCTAATCTCATATCTTCATACTATTGTATTTTGTATATTATTTATTTTGTTATGCTTATATTATCTTGCAATCTGGTTTGTAGCTATAAACTTGCACTCATCAACCTTTTGGGTAATTACTGATTTTATGATCTTAGCCCCAGTATACCAGAATTTATTGCTGTTCAACATCTATCTCACCAAACTGGAGGGGTTGATCGACCACCTTTCATCTTATGCAATGAAAGATTGTGTATTCCGAGCAATCCAATTCTCTAACGTATATACAAGGGACATTGTCTCTTATCTTATGCTCAGTGAAGGCTTGGGTGATGTAGAAGTCACCTTCCCCATATTTCCGTGAAACCTGTTTCCTCAGGACCAGTATAAGTCTGTTAGTCCAGGTTCCAGTCCTATCGCCCATGGATCATCTCCATTCCCACACTTCCAGTGATGTACATCAACACTCTATTGGCTGGATCTTACTAAGGCTATGGCTTCATTTGCATTTAAAGTCCTTATAGCCACTAATATAGTTATATTATTCTCTTCTGAAGTTTTATCATTATGCCCTTGTACTTGGCAATTTAATAGAGCTGTCTTAGATTGGGAACGCACATATGAGGTTCACTACACTCTTTATAATAAGGTGTCACTTGTTATTTGTCCCTACGTAATGTTCCACTCCCGGTATCTGTGGCTAGCACTGCCATATCATCTACATATCCCACCTGTTCAATCCCTTCTGGAATCTTTAGTTGGAATACACCATCGTAGTATATATTCCATAACATTGGTAACAAAAGAGATCCCAGTGGTACTCCACAAGCCATGACAAATCCTGGGTATCACCTCCCGGAGCGTTTCTATCATGGTAGCTTATTGTTATCGATGTTACATATTTCAGGATTTATTTCTTCTCCAAATTATCTATAATGCCCTTCCTACAGGGCACTAACAAAAGCTTTCCTAATATCCAGGGTCACAATAGTAAAGAACTCCTTGTTATTGTAAAGTCCACTGTTCACTTCTTTTGTGAACTTCTTGACAATACGAATGGTGTTTACTAAGAACAGCTTCTTGTAAATGCAAACAATATCTCAGCTAAACTACCAGTTCACTCAATACCTTAATCAAATCTGGACGCAATGAACATCTCCAACAACTTTTCAATTTTGTTTAAAATGCACTTCAAATGTCTGTAAACAACCACATTGTATTCCTCTATTCTATCAGTACCTACCTGGCTACTTTCCAATCAACTATAAAGTAGCCTATAGATTAGTGTCAGCTTAAACATGTTCTACCTTTCAAGACAAATCTAAATAATTAATTTCTTTAAATGATCAAGACTTTGGTATTTTTTACTGATCTCTACAGTACATATTAATGAGGTAGCTCTCATTGAATTCTTTTTCAATTTCTAATATCATATTAAGATATAGGGTCGGATTTAACAAATTTGCACCATAGGCAGGAGTTGCATTGCCACCCTATAATTTTCGGTTTTTCCTAAGGGAGGGTCATCCCAAAAACTTCTTTTTTTTCTTTTTTTTTGTTTATTTACCTTTAAACATTGTTATTAAACACCAGGAAATGTTTCTTTTTTATGAAATATCTTGTCCTTTACTAAGTAAATCTGTAAAAAAATAAAAGATTTAAAATGAATTAAAACTTATTCTTTAAAACATTTGTACTAAGTTGTTTTCAAATGCCTATTATAAACCGTGACATCTGTTTATCAAAATCTTCAATAATATTTGACACCTACATCTTCAACAATATCACCTTCTACGAAGAGTTTAGCCAATGAATTTAATGGGTACTCTGTCATATAAATATTTTTTTAACTTTTCGTAGCCATGAAAAGACATGTTACGCTAACAATTCAAACTCGGATAATATACGAATAGCTGGAGAGCAACGTCTACATTACCTGTTGGTCCTCTGTCTGATCACACAACAAAGTTCAATAAACATTGGCACTTTTGCTCTTTATCAATGTTAGTTGAAAAAATATATAAATAAAAAGGAGATTTGAATTTAATTGACTTTAAACATAAAGAAGTTAAGAATTTGCTGAGCTAAGGGCGCCAGGAAGCTTTTTCTGAAACTGAACATTACTGTTTATTAGAACATTTATCATTAACACATATACATCAGTTTATTATTTATAATTATATCATATTTAAAGTAAAATTAAAATATTATTTCGTCTTGAAGAGACCAAAGAGTTTCTATAAATGACTCTACGTTAAATAGTTGCAACTTGTTTAATTATTTTTTTAATATGAGTACCTTTGTCTCATTAATTTTAAATTATGATTTATTATATCAAATTTTAATTTTTTTACAAATATTTTCTATCTTGATCTAGTTTAACAAATTTTTAACATTATTATTTATTATTAAAAATTCATTATTAGTACTTTTGTACACACAAAAATGATATTGTCTATTGTTCATGTTACCACATTGTAGCAATCTCCAGGGTAGTCTTTGATGCATAGTTGATATGTCGGCCTTAGGGTAGAAATCCGCCATTGTCTACGTAGCATTGGAGTCTATCGTCTCCGGTTTATCTGTACGACTCCCATTTATCGCACATTTCGTCTTTATCACTGATATAAAGTTTCTATTTTATTATTCACAGTCTTTCAGAACGAAACTCATTTAAACTGTCTATGCAAAGTACAAAGTTCAATTCTCACCACATGCTTCAATGTTCGTACAAAAAAACCAACTGTTTCACAATGAAATATAGTCCGTCTGATCCCGATACTTTTTCTAACTGCACGACTGACTCTAATTAATATTCAAACAACGTATATCATTCTTTTACTTAACACTTTAAAACCGTCTTTTACTATAAAACACATGTTTCTACATTGTATGGGACAACACGTCCATCTAATTTGAATGCTCCCTTCCAACTGCACAAAGCTACTCGTATTTTCCAGATCTAGCATACATCTATCACGTGATTTTTAACCTTGTATCATGCCCACATGGTAACAGGTGTTTACACTTTATTTAAATATACTTTCACATAAATATTGAATCAATCTTAATACTAAACATTACCTTCTTGACAAATATATTTTTTTGGAAATCTATTTTAATTTCTCTTTCCCTTATTTCAAATGTTATTTACAGACGTCAACTTGACTTATGTCGTCTTTCTTTCAACCCATCATAAAAATTCCTTTTGCAACTGGTTATCAGCTGATATTTTGGTACCAAATCAAAATTCAAAAATTGAGTATTACATAGTGTCCTAAAGGGAAATTTAAGGTGCATTAGTTTTGATAAAAAGGAATCCTCAATATCCTCATGTAACTGGATAGAAAGATATTCTCCTACTTCAAGCACCAAAATTCACAATGGATAAGTCAGATGGATGACTCTTGCTTTACACAGAATTATAGATAACACCAAACACTCACCTTTCACTATTGTTGATAATGATTACTTCTCCTTATCCAGTCAAAGTACTATACAGATTTTACAACAAAGTTTAGCTGTTAACATAATGCCTTTCAATATGTTATTATGCACAGGATTTATACAAATTTAAAACTAAATATATACTAAGACAGAAATCAACAAATAATATCATGAAATAAATATATTTAATAGCTATCATCCTAAAATTTTGCTGGCGCCTACTTCACCTATATGTAAATATGCCCCTGGATCAGAATCTATAAATAAATCAGTTTTTTCCAGATATATGAAAAACTAAAGACTCTATGACAAAACTTAATCAAATTCTTATAAAAAATGTTTTACGCATTTCCTTCCTATATCTACTAATATAGAGATATTACATTCTCTTAATTATTTCTTTTGTAGGATAATAACACAAACTTTAATGTATCTGCACCTATCATTATTTGTTTAATCCGAGGAAGTAAAAGATGAAACATAATTATAATACATATTTATTTATTTTCATGTGTCATTAAAACACATTTGAACTATTATGTATATAGAGGTACCATGTTATGAAATGAGGCCTCCTACTCAACTAAAAAGACTACAATAACATACATATTACTATGTACAGTCAAAATGGTTTATTTATATATTTCAATCATCACCTCTCCATTTTTCAATGAAACATGTGACATATAATAAATACAATTTATATATATAAATATTATTAAAAAAGAAATGCTAAAATAACAATGACATACACATTTAAATAAAATAACATATAATTATACCTTTAAAAACACCATTCAACCCTATTAAAAATTAACAAATATTCAAACAAAAATGAACACATAAAAATAAATAAGCTTTTCCGGGCACCATGAGACTGAGTTTAGATGCTTCTATAAGCACAAAGTTATTCTTACACCGAGCAAAACTCACATTTAACGAGGTAATAACTGAGTGGACTCTTGAAACTCTCAATAGAACATTCAATTAATATTTTCTGGAATTGTGTTAAACAACTTTATTACGGCGTATGTCTGTGTAAAGAGTACGTCTTCAAAAATGGTACGTCTGCTGGCTGGATATTGTAGAACTACATTACGAATAGGATATTCGTAGTGGAATTGATTAACTTTAAATAGGATTATACTCTGATATTTTGAGTCACGTTAACAAAAATTGGTTCGCCTTAAGTTGCAATCCTAGATCGTGTAACAAAGGTTTTTAAATAGGAATCTCCTTAGTGCTGAACTGTGATTAACAACGCAGTAGTAGTCTATCGCAGAGATACGTTTCAGATTTTTTTTTTCAAGATTTTCATATGATAAAACTTTTCAATATATTGTGGATGATCATTCAATATTTCAACAAAACCAATTAGATACAATATCAGTTAAAAAAAAAAAACCTTAGATAAATAACTGTTCAAAAAGTAAATACAATTATTCAAGCTCTTTTAATAAAGACAATTTAGGCAGATAGGTAATCAAAATCATGAATTTACGTTGTAAGATGAGTGTTTCTTCAAAACAAAGAGAGTAATAATACCACTTTTGTTACAGAACAAAGTCTTAACAGACCTACACATAGGTCATTGAGGTATTATGAAGATGAAGGGATTGACAAGACTTTGGTATTGCAAAATATTGAAAGTGACATAGAACAAAAATATGATTTTTTTTTTTTAATAATATTGTCTAAAACAAAATGAACATGTGAAATCCAATGTAGAACCACAGGTAATATCTGAAGAACCATGGAAAAGACTGCAAATAGATTTTATAGATCTGTGTTTGGGAAACAATTAATTTTTAATTATTATTGTGGATATGTACACTAAATGGGTAAAACTTATTCTAACTAAAATCACAAAATATCAGCATGGTGTATTACACAGTTGCCTCCTTTACTATTAAGAAATTTTAGAATAATGTAAATAATTGTGCCGGAGAATGTACCTCAGTTTATATCAAATACTTATATACAGTATATTAAATACACAGTTTAGGATTTAAAACTTTGTTGCAAGAAATTTAATTTAAAATTTCTGAAATATACACATTAAGAAGTACATATATAAAAACATTTTGATTTATTTGTTTTAAAGATGTAGAAATTAAATATATTACTAGATGTTATAATTTTAAGTGAGGTGTGGATAGGAGAAACTTAGATTACCCAATACAGCTTCCCTAACTTTAATATGTTTGCAAATTGTAACAATCATTATTGGTCAGGAGGAGTAATTGTTTATTTATCCCATTGTCTGTCTGTTGAGCATATTGACAAGGCCATCCTTTCAACTACTGGTATCTTTCAGTTAAAAATAAATATTAATAAGGAGGAGTGATTGTTTAATTATCTCATTGTCTGTTGACCATGTTGATAAGGCCATCCTTTCAACTACTGGTATCTTGCATTTAAAAGTAAATATTGGTCAGGAAGAGTGATTGTTTATTTATCTAATTGTCTGTCTGTTGAGCATATTGATAAGGCAATCCTTTGGACTACTGGTATCTTGCAGTTAAATATAAATATTGGTCACAATGTCATTATTGAAATTATTTTAATGAACATATTACATGAATACAAAGCCGACTTTTTGATTGTTGAAGTTGATAATTTTTTGCATTTAGTAAAAAATTCAAATGTAAATGGAGATATGAACAAAAACTTATTGAAGAAGCTCACAATCTTTGGGTATTTAAAAAAATTAAAACAGCGAGGCATGTGTTAGTCTTTAGTCACTGATACAACTAGAGTTATAAAAAGACAATACTTGTATTAACAATGTTCTGCTTAGACATAGTATTGGCTTGAGTATAAAATATGAAATTTAGTTGAATGAAATAGGAGTGACTTACCATAGAATGACCGAAATATAATATGTGTTAAACAAGGTAATTCTTATAAAGGATGAATAGATTCAGTCCAACAAATCAAAGTTAGATTATAGTACGGTACATTATATGAATGTATTAAGGTGCTTAATTGGGATGCTGTTTATGGCCTATAATGTTTCTCTTGATTTAAAATTGTTTCCATATTTTAGAATCTTCTTCTTCTAAATTATACAGAGTTACAAATATCAATTTTTAAAAAAATATGTTGTACATAGAAAATGTATTAAGTATCTGTACTAAAATGGTCATTATAATACCTTTAATGGTTGACATTTCAATAATACAGTAATGGAAAAATAAAGTTGGTTGATCTATTAGAAGGGTTATTAATGAAAAATATTTATCACTAGAGGGAAATACAAGGTACCTTTTCAAATAAATTTGTAAGCCAGAGCATTAAAAATAGGGATAAGCATTTTTAGGTCGTGTAAAACAGATAAAAAGAAACTAACAACAGTGCAATTACAATTTGTTTATAACATAAAATATTTGTCAAGACACAGAACTCAAACAAAATTAAGAACTATACATAATTACAAGTGTAGCACTGACGTTTTAAAAAATTCCGTTATTAATGTAGCTAGTAATTTCAATTTAGTTTCAAGTAGGACCATATCAAGGATGTTGTAAACTTCAGTTATGAAAATAATATATCTAAAACTGCTATATTAAACACTAACTCTTTTATTCAATATAATGTACAAGTGTTAAATCAAGACAAAATTTTATAAAGACTATATCTGAGTTTTATTTATTACATGTATATCTTAGGAAAACCAATATAAAAGGAGGATGTTGTAGGGATGTCCATAAAGAGATCACTATTTTTGAATTAATATGCCGGAGATATGGAAAACTTTACGATCCTCACAATTTACAGTTTAAGTAACGTAAATATGTAAAAAAGTACCCTCAAATTTCTTCTTTTTTACGGTCAATCAATACAAAATTGTGGAATAACAAAATAATGGTATGTTTTCACCAAAATTATTTTATTTGTATAAGGATTACAAATTTTTGATTTGCAGATAACATGAAAATGTGTAAAACATAATAAAGAGGAAAAAAACATCAATAAAATATTAATGATCCAAATTTAACCTTTATTCGAATTGGTCAATATCTATAGACATAGAAAATGTATTAAGTATCTGTACTAAAATGGTCCTTATAATACCTTTAATGGTTGACATTTCAATAATACAGTAATGGAAAAATAAAGTTGGTTGATCTATTAGAAGGGTTATTAATGAAAAATATTTATCACTAGAGGGAAATACAAGGTACCTTTTCAAATAAATTTGTAAGCCAGAGCATTAAAAATAGGGATAAGCATTTTTAGGTCGTTTAAAACAGATAAAAGAAACTAACAACAGTGCAATTACAATTTGTTTATAACATAAAATATTTGTCAAGACACAGAACTCAAACAAAATTAAGAACTATACATAATTACAAGTGTAGCACTGACGTTTTAAAAACTTCCGTTATTAATGTAGCTAGTAATTTCAATTTAGTTTCAAGTAGGACCATATCAAGGATGTTGTAAACTTCAGTTATGAAAATAATATATCTAAAACTGCTATATTAAACACTAACTCTTTTATTCAATATAATGTACAAGTGTTAAATCAAGACAAAATTTTATAAAGACTATATCTGAGTTTTATTTATTACATGTATATCTTAGGAAAACCAATATAAAAGGAGGATGTTGTAGGGATGTCCATAAAGAGGTCCGAAACAAAAAAGAGTCATAAGCACTTTTGAAAAACTGCTGAGGTTTCAACAATAATTACTCTTTAATCAGCCTCATTAATTCATCATCTGTGATGCTATAGGGTGAGGATAAACTTTTTCTTTCAAAAAGCACCATAAGAAAAATTTGCAAATAGTCCAGTCTGGGGATCTTGGAGGTCAGTCCATGAAGTTGCTGCAACGATCTAGTCAACGGTTAGGTAGATCTTGATCTAAACCTGCTTTGGCCACATTAACATAAAGAAGACGAGCTCCATCCTGTTTGAAAAAAGTCCCTCAATCTCTGGCAAGTAAGATGAGAAACTATGTGGTAAGTTAATATTGATGCATATCTGTCTCCAGTCATTGTCTGATGGGATATGTCATACGATAAAAGACCATCCATAGTGATGGCAGCTCACACAGTTATAACCTTTGATTTCAAGCCCTCTTCATGAAAAACTTTTCCACCGGTACGACAAATGCCTCAATTTATATCGTGACTATGTTGAAAAATAACCAAAAATGTATGCAATTTATGGTGGTAATACCATAATTTTACTATTCTCATTAGTTTTAGAGGTTGAAAAAAAAACAGCCCTCAACCAAGAAGGTTTTAAGTTTATCAAAAACAGTTTCTGTAATTAACAAATTTGTTGACCACAGATTACCTGATTATAGAAATATTAAAAATATTATAAGTATAATAGATTCATAAATAAATATACATTATCTAATATTTTGTAATAGTAGAACAAAATATAAAAAAGATTTTTATATTTGTTACATTTGAACATTTTTATATTTTTTAATGTTACATTTGAAAATAATGTAACATTAAATTTAAAATGAAATTAACTTTTATTTTAGGTAGTAATAAAAATATACTAGTGTGAAAACTCACAATTACTATAATTCCTACTTTTATTGTTTTGCACCTAAAAGAAACTGAATGTCATTGATTGAGCTTGATAATTTACAAATCATTTATCATTGTGGCAGGTAATTACTTCAATTTAATCCTGCTGAGATTGACGGTATTTACCATATTGAACATGCCTCTTTCTTTCTTATCAAGGTTTTGTTGCCAGTGTCTAAAAACAAATTGGTTCTTAGAGGTTTGAAAGGTTTCGCCGATTTAACTCCTATTCACAACTAGAGACATTTTTTCAGATATTTAATTAAAAATTAGTGATTAATTTGCAATATGATGTATAAATTTTGATATCATACAAATGACAATAAATTTTATAAAGCAAACAACGCCTTTAATTGTGTAGAACCATGAATTTTAATTTGGTACTAAATATTACTACTTTGTTGTACTATTGATTTTTTATACAGTATAAAACCCTATTCCAATGCAGCCAACGTGACCAACTACAAACATATTCAATACTAGTTATTGTTACATGTTAGTTATGATTTTCTCTCATTCACACTTCCTTCCTCACCAGCGCATTGACTGCAACAACCTCTCTTCAACTATAATAAGCTATAATTGAGCAAACTTTAATAACCAAATGAATGAAAATACAATTTTCTACGGGGGAAAAAAAATGTGCAATAAAATAAGAGACGTTTCAATGACTAAGACATTATCCTCATTTGTTGTAATATACACACAAACCCGATTGACACTGACTGTGACTGGCAAAACAGCTTCACTCAGATCACAACAAGAAGCTGATTGGCCATTCCCACAAGTTCAATGGCATGACAAAGTTCAATAATACAAAGTGTAGGGTTAATATAATGGAACATTTGTCATGATTTATCCAAGAGAAACAACATAGTAGAGAGATTTTTTATCCTATAGACTATAGAGTCGTTGCCAATCCCCTCATCACTCTTATTTGTCTAGCTTCCTTTAAGGATATAAACTGCATCATATTCCTTCATTAGTGAAATGTCAATAGCTCATTTTAAAACCATTCCCCAATAGATTTTCCCTCATTTTTCAAGTTTTCTCAATTGCTTCATCAACAGTACCATGCATTCTCCATGCTTCAAAAACAAAGCAAGAGTTTTCATGGTGATCTGAATCCTTGTGTGTCTTAATTCGGTCTGTTAGATGCTGCCATTCGCATATTCCAGTTTCCCATGCATTTATTTTCCTGAAGTACTTTTTTCTTAAAATAACCCGCATGCTTGGCAACAAACGCATTCTAATATAAAAGAATAACAGAATACCAAAGCCAAGTTCTGTTTAGTTTTTTGGCCTGATGTTGATTTGTAGGCTAGAGGATAATTATAATGGACAGAAAAAGATCATCCTTTTTAAGCAGCGTCTTTTGGGAACAGGCCGGAAGGTTGACAGGGTCCGTTAGCAATGATAGTTTTCTTGATCCTCTGATCAGTTATCACATTAGAGAAGTCAGAGTTTTCTTCATAATCTGGTTGATCAGATTGAATCTGTTACAGACACAATGCCGTTAAAGATACAAGTCAATGTGTAACACAAACACAAGTCAATGTTATTTCAAAAACAAATAAATAAACACGATTTCAAATTATTAAATTAATTAAAAAAATCTGCTATAAAACCCACAACCAAAAATAATAAATTGTGCTTTTTGTTATAGGTGGAAAATAATTTAGTGGACTTTGAATATACACCCTTTACTTGTTTGTTGAGGTCAGTGGGTCTCAGTATCAGAAAGATGTTATCATTGCTTGTTCCTTTTGAGTATCCTTTTCACAACCCGAAAATAAAGTCGGTGGTTTCGTTATCAGTTGTTTTCCTTGCTTAGGGTACCAAAGGTGGTATGTGAAACTTTAAATTTAGAGGTCTAAATAACGTTTTCTTGGTGTAAATCTAAATTACAAAAACAATATATCAATCTAAAGAAATCACCAAGAGGGTTGTTGCTGTGCCCACTTAAAACTGATCAAGTCAAATCTGCTCAACTAATCTGGCTAACTAAAATTAAAATTTATAAGATTATTTCAGATGGAAGCATCCAGCTTAAAAGCCTAAAATATTCATGCACACATAAAATGGTCCTGGTTAATTGGTTGCCAAGTTATGAATCTGTCGTATTTTGATTGTTCCATAAACACATCATCAGCACAGAATATATTTGAATAAAATCGAGTTTTTAATGACAGTGACCAAGGTTTATTTTTGGTTTTTGCCAACTATTCCTAAACAATAATATTTTTTTACAACTTGTGATCTAGCACACAAGTTTCTGACATTGGTTGTCACATTTCCTTACAATTTGATAAATATTGGTAGAATATATTTTTAGTAATAATATATTTCACAACGGCCCCATGGCTGGTTTTAAAATGATTTAAAAATGATGTATTGTTCACATAATTAATATAATTAATGAGACATTTGAATCATTTCTGTATATAAAAACAAATACACAACGTTTCAAAAGTGCAAATCAACTCTCATGTCCCTATGTTATGTTTTTTACCTTTATTATGCTCTAAGTTTATCATTTTACATCAGAAGTTAATGTATACTCTCGAAACATCATGTATTAGCTTTTATATTCACAAATGATTTCGAATTTCTAATTAAACCATATAACCAATATTTTATTCCATATTTTAGTCGAATAATTATTTTTTGGGGAAATTTTTTGTTGTTAGAAACAGGCTTAACTTATGCATTGATAATAAGTTTTAAAATGCAGAGTATTTTACGAAGTGATTAATAGAGGACACCAAAAGAAGTAGAAAGTGCCATGTAAACTTTAATGAGAAACTTGTATGTCCTGAGAATAATGGGTTCCTGGAACTTCTACCTTTTCCCACAGCTGAAAAGTTCCCTGTCACTTATGGCTTTTCCCAAAGCTACAATCAACTTTCATAGGGATGAGATTTGGAACATCACAATTCAGGTGAACTCAATAAGGAAATTCCAATAAGGACTTATCCAAATCAGGGACAAGTTTGTAAAATCCAAAAAAGATAGTTTTGAAACTATTGTGAAAGAGTTAAAGGTGCCATTGTCCTAGGCATAGTGTGCACCAGAAGCATTTCAAAAGTGAAGGCCAATCATTTATCAATAGACAACACTTATTAGTTTGCAGATGCATAGTAGCTTCAACACAACCTATGGGCATGTAGATATCATAATGTTGCCTCTCCATTGTTGTTTACCTTTGCTTGACAGTGAGTTAAAAATGAGTGCTAAAATAAACAATCTTGCCAGTTGTAAAATGTGATCAGAGATTAAGTTCCTTCAATTTCCTGAAATCGCTGAGATGCAAGCCAGTTCTTAAGGTGTAAGAAGAGATGGTGGACGCTGAGCATAAGATCAAGACTATAAGATTGATGATCAAAAATCTCCCATGGGAATTTTTAAATTGTTTCTATTGTGTGGGCAGCCATGTACCGATATGCATAATATTGAAGGAGAATAATTATTCCTGAACTCAATATTTCCACATCACGGGTTTTGAATAACACAGTGCAATGTAGGAAATGTCTCCCAATAGACTTATGATATGAAGTTTGTCCAAGCTCCATGAAATCAGTCATAAACACATCCTTTGGTTCCAGAACACAATCCCTATAATTTTTCTGTAACATTGGGTTTCCTTGAATTTTTTTCGATTTTAGTGAATTATTGGTATGATGCTGTGCCACTGTATGGATTGTCTAGCATTCATTTCTCTTTAATATTTTTTGAAAAATCAATAAAAAAGTGTTTACGGATAGTTTAATTAAAATTACTCATACAGACAACAGATCTTTTTTCTGATAAAAGGTGTCAAATCAATTACCGGTACCTGTTATATGTATAGAGAATTTGTGATTAGGCCTATATAATCCTTTGGACAATTTTATAAGAAATTTGGTAAATAGCATTTTTATACTTACAGTTTATATTTTTCTAATAATAAGTTTAGGTTTTTTAGTAACACTATTTTCAACAGAAGAGCAAGATGTAATTAAATTGTAAGTGGCACACTCTGATGTGTTGCGTGGTTTACATACAATCAAAGTGTTGATAAAGACTGTTCATAGAAATTTCACTTTCAATAGGAAAATTTTAAGCATAACAAAAGTACTTTTTTAGATTTTTAAGGGTTCTAAAATTAATATACGAGTTTTTGAAAAGATTTTTGTATTTGGTTTTAAGTTAGTGAGATTATATCCAGTTTAAATTATACTATTGATTTTATGCAATCTTTAAAAGTACTGAGTTTTGAATTTAGGATCATCTGATGAACCAGTAGGAGTATTATTGTCCAATTGTTATGTTTAATTTTACTGATTTAATTGTTAATAATGTTTCTAGAAAATTTACCATCTAGAATAATGTAAACATTGTATTTATCTGATTCTTTAAAGTAAGTTTCGATTTTAATATTACAGAAATTTAGAAGTAAGTCTGCATCTCAAAAGGTCCAGATAAAATTTAATTTGGAAACAAATATTTTTATATGTTCCTTGCTGCCAAATTATAAAAATATCTTTGAACCTGAATAAAAAAATAATAAAAAAAGTATGGTAATTCGGTTTTTAAGAAATATTAGTCAAATTTGTCCATGAATAAAGATCACAGAATGGATCATCCTGGTACTCATAACTGTGCTTTTTGTTTGTAAATAATTGCCATACCAACTTACCTGACGATTTCAGATTTTGATAAAATTCAATACTTATCTACATAGTTGACTAAGAAAATACGAACTTTTATGTAAATGTCTCAAATGGTTTCAAAATATGGTTATGTAAAGTATTCAAAATTGTCCAAAAACGGAAAAATGCTGGTATATTTTCTAATAGACTTAAGCTTGTACCTAGCTCCTCATAGGCCTAATTAAGATAGAAAGATGGGAATGATGTCATTTTAATCAGTTTTATATTTCCATTCCAATGATATGCAGTGCAACACAGAAATTTTCAAATATCCTGTACTTATGTTAAATAATTGTTAAAATTTTAAATTGGGAGGAAAATGAGTTCATAGTTAAATATTATTATATGCAAGGTAGTTTTTAAAGAACAATATTTTAAAAAAAATATTAAATATTTTTTTAATACGGTACAGTGAAGTATTGTAGTTAAAACTATGTATTATTGACTTCAAGGGATAATTACACTGATTAATGATATGTAAATTTTGTAGATTTAAAAAAAAAATGATTAATAGACTGATATGATCTATTGTGACTAATTTTATTGTGTCATGTAATGTTAAATTAATATTGATTATATGTACTGTAATTATATGTTATTTGAGGACAAGCTGCCTATCTGCAACAATCTCAATATTATCCAATCAGGCCTAATGTAGTGAAATGAAATAAATTTAAAGTAATATAAAACAACAAATTTGGGGAAAATATTTTGGTAAATGGTATAAAAATAATGAAATATAGGCGGTGTGGACATCTGTGACAGTTTTTGTCTGACCGAAAATAACTGTTATATTTCTCCTTTCATTGAATCTTCTGTGACCGAACAGCTGTTTAGTAAAAAATTGTCTTCTTTAACCAATCTTATGTGACTGAATTATTCTCTGACCAAAAATTCATCATGATTCTTTTTTGACCGAAAGAACTGCTCAGCATAATGCTGGCTTTTGGGTTTGAAGATGCATATTATTTAATTCATACTTAATGCAATATTTATTTTTAATTGCCATTAACCCATGTTTTCTGTTTAGACAACTTATGGCAAATGAAAATACAATTGATGTAAAGTCTATATGACATTTAGGTTTGTATTATAAGTGTATTTAAAACTATGTAATAAGAAAAGTGTTTTAAGTTCATTTCAACTCTTGTTCTGTTTTTCTTAACCCTTGAAGGGTACTGATATCTTGTGGGTATTTATAGGTACATATGCGTAAATTTTACTCACTAGTTAATTTGTCAAATAAAACCCAATAATTTTTTAAATTAAGAACTTTATTTTGACAATAAAATAAAAAGAAATATATACTACAGTATATAGTAAAATTAGTAAAAAATGTAAATTGCAAAATACGTTATTTAAAAAATATAATTAAATATTTAAGCTCTTTTAGTTTTCAAACACAATTACGGCATCTTTTTACTGCATATTCATGGCAGATTGGTATACCAAATTTGTAGTAAGTGGTTGTAAATATTCTTTTTGAATAATTACAAAATTTACAATACTTTCTGGGTTCCTGTTGATCTTCTCTGGCTGTATTTTCTTCTTCGGGTGCATCATCGATTTTTGAAATGGATTGCTTCAATGCGTGATTCATTGAAGCCGTTTTCTTTGAAATGATTCTGTCAACTCTTTATGCAGGGACAGCATGAAATTCACTCTAGATTGAGGTTTTTGCCAAACTCTGAACAAATTATGAGCGTAAATTATATAAGCATTTATTGTTGCAATGTTCTTCATGTACGGGTGCCGTTGTACCGCGTCCAAGGTTTTAAACTCTACTCTAGGCCTTTTTACTAACAAAAACAACAAAATAAAATATAATAAACGATGGAAAAATAACTTTTACACTTTCTCACATTTAATGTGAAATTAGATAAAGACAAGGATTTTGACTTCTAGTTTCATGTAAAGTGGATAATAAATAAAAAACTTATTTTTTAATCTCAAAAAAAGAACCTCAGATTCTCCATTCTTGTTCCATTTTAGAACTTTTAATACCATAATTTGAAATTGTTGTATCAAGATGACTTTGATTTTTAATTTCATGTACATCGGATAAAAAATAAAAAAGTTGGTTTTTAAAACCTCAAAAATTAGCAAAATTTAACATGTGAATCCCTATGGTTTCTATGTATATATTTTAGTATCTAATCGCTCTTTCATCATGATGTTTTGGCCTTCAAAGTTATATATATATATATATATATATATATATATATATATATATATATATATATATATATATATATATATATATATATATATATATATACTATATATATATATATATATATATATATATATATATATACTACTATATATATATATATATATATATATATATATATATATATATATATATATATACAATATATATATATATATATTGTATATATATGTGTGTGTGTGTGTGTGAAGTAGCCTCAACTCACTCTGCTTTTGTTGGTGACTCGATACTGCCAGATACTATATGAATATCACATTTTCATGGGAGGTTAAGTTTCGAAATTACACTTTTGAAAATATCTTAGCTATTTGTCATCCTAGATATGTGGGATTGGTAACATTGAATGGAAAATTGAAATCTGCAATTTTTTATCTAATTTAGTTAAACTTATATCAATAATTTGGAATAACACACAAGACATGAACAAAATAAATTGCTTAAAATGGCTACAAGTATAAATTATTTTTTTCTGAATTTCAACAGGGTTTTATGTAAGCACAATATAGTTCCCTATACTAAATTTAATTTTCTTTTCTTAATTGTTGTGGTCGTTATTGTACACAAGTACTGTGACGGTATTTTTGAAATGAAGTATAATTTTGTCATTTCTATTTCAATACTGTAGTCGAAGTGCCTGGATAACTCTAGCTTAGCTGGGATCGCTCAAGGAGTTCAAAGTCATTTATTACATATTGGAATATAGAGTCAGAAAGAAGTTTATAGTGACCATACACAGAGATATAGGACCATGAACTTCTTATCATCACATCCCAATTCCAATTTAAGTTTTTCAAGCCCTATCTTAATTCTGTTCTCGAACTTCTTCAGACAAAGTCATCCCAATGTATTTTGGAACTGAGATGTAGTGAACTTTAATGTAATAGCAGATATTTCTTGTTGAAACTCCATATTCAAGGATAAAATAAAGCAAAAGCTTAAAGTTTCAAATATTTAATAGTATAAATGAGCTACAATTGTTTCGCCTTGCGGCATCGACGGGCTACTGATAATTTACAGGTATAGACAACTATTCAAACATAAGTACAGGAAACTGAAATACAATAGAGAAATCGGGAAAAAGGTAGGGGGATGACCTTGCAGGTAGAAAAAGGTTAATGAACTATGGTACGGATGGGTTTTAGAAGAGGTGACGAATTTAATTCAATTTGGTCATTTAAGTTGAGAATAGGCCTAAGTGAAATAGATCTATTTATTTCTAAACATTCTAAATTATTTATTCTATTGCTTTTATTTCCTATATGTAAGAGTTTAACATTCAATTTCGGATCAAAACTATGACCCGAGTCCAAAAGGTGGTTAGCAAAGTTAGAGTTTCTATAGCCATGTTTCCAGCTATTTACATGTTCTTTAATTCTAACTTTTATAGATCTACCTGTTTGACCTATGTCAATATGGTTATGAACATGTAAATAGCTGGAAACATGGCTATAGAAACTCTAACTTTGCTAACCACCTTTTGGACTCGGGTCATAGTTTTGATCCGAAATTGAATGTTAAACTCTTACATATAGAAAATAAAAGCAATAGATTAAATAATTTAGAATGTTTAGAAATAAATAGATCTATTTCACTTAGGCCTATTCTCAACTTAAATGACCAAATTGAATTAAATTCGTCACCTCTTCTAAAACCCATCCGTACCATAGTTCATTAACCTTTTTCTACCTGCAAGGTCATCCCCCTACCTTTTTCCCGATTTCTCTATTGTATTTCAGTTTCCTGTACTTATGTTTGAATAGTTGTCTATACCTGTAAATTATCAGTAGCCCGTCGATGCCGCAAGGCGAAACAATTGTAGCTCATTTATACTATTAAATATTTGAAACTTTAAGCTTTTGCTTTATTTTATCCTTGAGATGTAGTGTATAATGCTGCAGGAGCAAAAGGTTAAAGGCAGTGTATGAAGCTGCTGGAAATAGGTAGGATACAGGCAATGTATCACGCTGGAGGTAACAAGTTGAAATATAAACTAACTACCTACTTTTATAATATGATACTAACTTCATTCACCCATTCTAAATTATGCTACCCTATCATTTGCTATAACATCCCCAAAAGGATGGACTAACTTGAGAAAACGGTAGGAGCCTGTGTATTCTGCTGAAGAGACAGTGTATCCTACTTTCCGCTGAAAGTAGGAAAGGTTAAGGCTAATTGTTTATAAATTTACTACTAATACACAACAATTTCGTAAGTATTAATTTGTGTGGCAACCACACACCCAATGTGCTTCTATTACTTTAAACGCCAACCAACCAAAGTTTTATAATGCACTTATAATTTTCTTATTTACAATGTATTATTTATTTTTCACTAGTTTAGCAACAACAATGAAATTACAAATCAATAATCATGAAAAATGTTTAATAAGTCCTAATCTGAAATTAAAAGTAAAATGTGATTAAAAACCATAATCAATTCACTAACTATAAATCATCCAGTTTTAATTACAAACAATATAAAGAAATGAATCTTAACAAAAATATATTAAAATAAATATAAAATAATTAAATAAATAGAGAGTAGTGTTCTTGGTAATTGTTGCAATACTGAACTATGGCTAACAAAATCTAGTTAATCTAAAATTGTATAGTTTTAAAACTAAAATGTATGTAGTGTAGTAACTACTTAATTTGTTTATCCTAAATGATAGCAATAATAAAGTAAAATCACCTAATCTGAATTTCAGTTTACTAAACTCATATAAAAAAAGTTCGACCAAACATAAATAGATTAGTTATAGCTTCATAATTATGAAATGTTTGAGTAATGAGTGTGAAGAGGAAAATATGATAAGGAGAACAGATTCAATTTCTAAGAACATACAGATACCTCAGCAAATGAATTCTGTTAAACAACTTTATTCTATTATATTTATTAGAAAGAAATTTAGGAAAATTCAACAACAAATTTGTATACATTTTCCTGTCAATGCCTTTTGAGTAATTCAATTTAAATTGGCAAATTAAGTTAACATTTCAAACCCTAAATTCTGAATGTAATCAACAATAAAAAATAAAATAATATTTAAAAAAATAATATCAGAACATGACAATAAAATGAAATTGATATCCCTATAGCTACAAAGGCCAGTTAGTGAGTACAGGATTTTACATTATAAAATGCTTATCACATATACACTTTCATAATTTTGAAGCCCACTATGATTAAAAAAAGTGTTGACAGTTTAATAAACGCACACCTACATGACTCTTCAAAACTGAGTCATATCACAAAGTATGAATAGTTCTAAGATTCAGTAGGGTTTGATTACACAATGGGATCGATAAATGACACCTTTTAAGATTTTTTTAGCCTACATTTTTAAATAATGAAATAAACAGTTTGAAACACTTCAAACTCCTGTGCTTTTATAAACAAAACTATTAAAATTAAGCGTTGACATAAAACAGGTGTATACAGTAATATAAATAATATATCATGCAACTTCACTTAAATGCAATTTATTTGTTTTAAAGGCATTTAATTAGTGGACAGTAGGATTCCATGATTATTTCATTTATGTAAATCAACAAATATCAATTAATCTCAAGGGGAATACAATATGACAATTAAAACCAAATATTTTAATAGACAAATCACTAATTCATGATTAAAACTACAGGCATTAATTGTTCTACATATTTATTATAACAATTTATCAAGTTTGTGCATTACATAATGTCATACTTAATACAAATATTTATTTTAGTGTTCTAATGCAAATTAAATCTTAACAAATATGCTATTTTTTAATTTTTAAAAGTGGTTAGGATAATTGAATTCTTCACTTATCTCACTCCACATAGTAATTAAACACCATAATGTTCAAATTGTGAGTATCTAAACGAGTCAAAAAAAATTATTTATTAAATTTAACTGCTCTATTACATCAGATAACAAAAGTCACTATTTTTGCATGTATAAAAATATATACATTTTTATTTTGTATCAGATATTTGGCAGCTGGTTTCTGGCACTTGATTTATAACCACACTTGAATCATCCAGATTACATATTCTTCAGATAATGTGTTACAATCATTCCTCACCCTTTAAAAACAGAAAACTCCAAAATCAAATCATTTCATGCAGACATACGAGTATAGCATCAAATTTGAAATTGTCTTTCTTTTTTTTCCAATCAGACTACACATTATTGAGATAATCCATGAGAAAAATGCCACATCCAGAGAGATACAAATAACAAAAATCATTTCAAAATTTATTTCCAGGGATTGAATACATTGAGAATAATCAAAATGTGATATAATTTTCCAACTCTAAAATTATTTTATTATTTCATAAAAGAAAAGTAAGGAAGGTAATAACAGAAAAAGAGACGTATATCATTTCTCTGACAGACAATCCAGATTAAAGGTTGTTTAATCTGAAGCCTGCAATTATTCCTTCGATTATCTTGCAAAAGGCTAAATAAATACTAAATACCCTATATTGATTTCACGAAATGAAAACTGGAGGGATTTGAAGAAGCACAAGATTTCGATGAATTCTCTGGTCAGGTAAAAATAAAATAAATGTAAGGAAAAGTTTATCTAAACCCAAAGAAGAACTTATATTCATTACAGAAAGATTATGAAATTTTGTCTATAAACTTTAAAATTAAAACTAATTTTATAAAAGATTATGACTACTTAAGCAAAAATGTTATAATTTTTAAACTTTTTAATAATATTGAAGTCATTAATATTAATTATTTTTAATTGTGCAAAGTACTAATTTTATTGGATTTTCTGATCACGATTTTACACTGTGACAAATAACTGCATCATATAAAATTAACCATTCTTTTTTAAATTGAAACAAGATTTTATTTATTTATTTTTAAAGTAAGTCTACAAATTAGAAATTAACATTGCCCTGAACACTTACAAATTAACTGTACTTTCTCATAATTAAGCAAGTATTTCTATTTTTAGTTTATTATCTTACATTTTAGTAAAAACATTATACAAATTAAACTCCATTTTTCTTTCTATAAACAAGTTTCTTGGTTTTACATTATGATACACGTTATACTACAAAAAAAAAAAAAAAATTCTTCTGTCTGCAAGAAAGGCTCCTTTTTTACAGTTCATCATTATATATTTTGAAAAAAAACTGTTGTATTAGGAAAGATTTATTTTTTGGAAAGTTTTTCAATTTGTTACATTGTGATAATGACTCTACCAATTTACCATACAAATAAACATATAAGAAGAATTGTAGCTTACTGTTGTTGGACAACACAGTAATGTTATGTCCATCATACTGTTCCAAAATTGTTACACAAAAAACCCTTAAAATTGCAGTACAAGTCACTTAATTAGCCCATTTGAATGCTGCAAAATTCATTATCTCCATTAGTTTTATTTTAAAATTGTTAAAAGTTAATTTTTGTTTAGTTGCATAGCATAATAAATTGTATTGTGTGATCGAACAACTATTACAATTGGAGAAAATCTGATCTTAGGTCTTTTAGTGATCTTCATATTTCTATATAGAGAATCTCAAAAAGTGATTTTTGAAATTCTTTGTCTGTAGTTTTTATGCAAGCACAATTAGCAGCCACAAAAAATATGATATGATTTAGTATGACATGGAAGCCTCTTGTAAGCCTTTATAAAAACAATAAACAAAAATGCAAAAGTGATTATTTAAAAAAAAATTTTGTTACATCTTTTAATTAATTCTACATATAAAATCTAAAATGAAATCACAATTTCCAGATGTAATTATTTTATATAATGGTATCAATATTCTATAAAAAAGAAATAATATAATTAATAGCAAAAATGTGATTTCAGATGCAGGAAATTTGTTATTCTCACAGTGCTGAGGTACTGACAGGATTAAGCCACCAACACAAGTTTAGGCTTTTTTCAATATGGAGCTTCTATCATATAACTGGAGGGACTACCAGACCAGAAACATTTACATTAAAAAAATAAATGGAAACGGTATAATATTTGCAGAACTACAAGGTCTATCAGAGCAATTGGAAGTGTATTATTTATTATGAGAGTCAGTTAACCTGAGTAAGGGGTGAGACAGGATTGGGTAAGACGGTGCCTATAAATTTGTTATTTATTTTAAAAATAAAATATTTTTGGCAAAATAACAAATAAAATACCTTTATCTTAATGATAGTTTTTTGTTATTTCGCCTGTTTTTGGACCTATATCTGGAGCTTTTACTGAATGATTTCTATAGAATTTACGTTAAATTATAGGTAGTGGTATTTTAGATAAAAAATATCAGAAGTCACCAAAAGACCCATGATCTATGATATAGCCAAAGTATATATAGTTAAATTAAACTCATTTTATCAACAATGATGCTACAAAGAGGGGAAAAAGAGAGCTAAAATTGTCGATACCAATCATCAACAACAAAAATTGGAAAACTGTTAGTAAGCTTTTGACAGAGTATCTCACATTATTGATTTTTGTTAAATTAACAAAATTTGTAAATAGGTTTTGATAAAAATTAATTTCTATAATAAAACTTAAAACACAAACAAAGTATTAAAAATTTAAAAAATAGGGTTTTCAAGAAACATTTTCAAATATTTGCTAAAATATTAGTGTTTTTGATTAAATATAGTTTGTATTAAGGACTAAGAAAAAAATATAATTTTTAATTAAAAATATTGTAAACAGAACATGAGGTTTTTCTACTGATATTGCTATATTTTCAATTTAAGGTTTCTTATTTAACAGACTTTTATAAAACTTGATTACTACAACAAAAGTAAACAGAAAAAACAACTCTTAAATCTATGAAGTAGTACTATAAGATAAATTCAACTTTCTTTGGTTTCATAGAACAAATATATATATATATATATATATATATATATATATATATATATATATACCAATAAAAGAACATACAGTTTATTGAAATGGCAAATGCTGGTAAAAAAAGCACCTAACCATCACTATAATTGTAGCAGTATTTTTTAAAATTGTGTGTAGACTAATTGGACATAAGTAAATAAATGTATTTGTGAAAATTAGGCAAAACAGATTTTACCAATCCACATTTTTTTTTAAACAATTAGATTAAGTAGTTAACCCCTTAAGTGTTTTATTTTTTTGCCTAAATCAACCCAAAAATGCCTATTTTTTTTTATTTGATTATTTTAATGTTTGTTAACTTGGAAGTTAAAAAATAGGCATTAAAAGAAAATATAAGCAACATAAAAAGTGTAAATGTCATGTTTAATATAATTTAAAAATTTTCTGCAAATATATTAAAAACACATTTACCTAACAATTAAAAAAAAAAGTAAAATGTAATAAAACCATTGTTAAAAATAAAAGTACACACAATAAAGATTGTTTACAGTTTCTTACTAATGTTTAGTAATTTTTTTTTGGTGTGATATATTTTAAAACATGGGGCAGCACACAGCCCAACATCACATTCGCTGCACTGGTATCGCGACTCCTTGCGGACATATCGCGACTCCTTGTAAATACGATGTTCACGGCGGATCCAAAGAGAACAAAAATAAAGCGGTAAGTAGTTTTATAAGTTATGCTCTAGAGAGCATGCCAACACTATCTAGCGGCAATACTAGCAACTACAACGTAATATTACGACAGAGAACGAAATAAACTAGGGCAAGTTAAGAGCGTCGGCTTTAGCCGACAGCGGCCCTTTTTATCGATATTTGTAGCGTCGGCTTAAACCAACATAAACACTTAAGGGGTTAAGAAGATAAACTATGAGAGTACTTATTGGAAAATCCTCATTAAGTAAAAATTTTCCTCAAATTATACATTTGAAATAACATAGGTTTGTATTAGTAACCCCCTAAAACTTTACAGTATTTTATCTTAATGTAACTAACTCATATAAAAAGAAAAATCTTACTAATAAATTTTGCTCAGTTCTAAAATTGAAGAAACAAAAGGGAAGACAAAGTTATTATACCTTCTCAAACTCACCATCGATGCCTAACTGCTCGCAATCAATGCAACCTTGATAAGTTATTTGGTGTTAGAAAAAATGATTGCAATCAATGCAGGCTTGAAAAGCTGTTTGGTGCTACAAGAAAACTAAATATGTATAATTACAGATTCAAAATCAACCAATGAAGCTCTGATGACAGTATATTTAGTCAATTATTTCTTATTTTTTTACACTTTGGAATTTAAAAGCACTGCTGAAGAATCTGAATAGGAAAACAAAGGAGATAATTTTCCAGTTGATGAAAAAAGCTGATTGAATAGCTAAGGAGGCCATCAGAGTGAGTCCTTCCTATACCCCTCACACAATATTTTCTTTCAATGTACAAGAAAGCAGGATCATGATAGCTTAGATGGAATGATAGAGGGTAGGTTCATTGTGGTACCGAGATGTTGCAAGAACCCTACCCATTGTTGAGGAAAGGGCTAGAATTGGCTATATCGTCAAAGGTAGCAAACTAAATCACTACAATATTAGAGACTCAGTGATATGTGAAAATTGTGAGATAGAGGAAGAAACTATGCAGCATATTTTGTTCTGTTGCCTCACTGAGCTGAGCCACAATCTTTATAGACAAACGCTACTGGGCACCTGCCATGACTATGTCACGACATAGCATTATAGATTTGGAATGCATAACATTCTCACAAGTAGTTATATTACTGCTGCCATGAAATATAGTCAATGACCTTAAAGTTATAAGATTATGGTTGGGCTGTCTAGATTTGACTTTATTAAGGATAACTACAAGAGATAATATAAATAAAAAAAGAAATTATTTGATAAAAGAGAGGTATGAGAAAAATGTTTTGTTGTTAGTTTAGGTGTAAACCATAAAGATTATCATCGCTTGAGGAAGGAGACAAAAATGTACCTAGTGAGTAAAATAAAATTATACCAAATATTATAATTTTTTTTTCTGATAAGTTATGTCCTAAAATTGCCCCAACAAACAAAAAATAAAATAATACTTTGAACTTAACTGTACATATATTGTTTAAAAATATGCATTAATTCTTAGATATATATTCTATTAATTTTATTACCTGTCGTATTGTGTTATAAGCAGTGTTAAAAATACTCAGTTCATTGTATAGTTAGTGCTAAAACTTACCTCTAATAAAAAATCAAACCTTTCAGTCTCATTTAAACAATCCTACAGATTTCGTATCTTTCAGTGTCATTAGATATAGACAAAGTAATAATCTTTTAACTAAATACTTCACACATAAACTTGAACAAATTTGAATTACCATTTATTTGAATGTCATATTCAAGGCGTTATAGAACTTGATTCACCAGAAAATTCAGGCCAAAACATTTTTGGTATTTCAGTGCCAAAAAACATTTTAGTATTATTAGCAATAGCCTCATAACGCTTTAACTCTAAGTATTGTTGTGTTAATAACAAAGAGTTGGATTCTGCTTTGGATTTCATCTGGTAGAAGTCTGCATCAGCATGGCTCTTCTGGGTAGCAAGATGCATGGTATCTACACAAAATAATTATTACATAATTTCATAAAAGGAAGTAAGGTCCTTTTTACTTCATTAACACATATAAATAGATTTAATAATATATCTAAATATATTAAGTTGTAATATAAAATGCTTAAGGATGACATAAATAAAATAGTTTGACATTTTCCTCAGTTAAAAGATAAGTTTAGCAAACAATATTCCATAGTAAAAATATTTTCTTTTACATACAAAATTAGATTTTTATAAAATTATAAAATAAGATATACTTTATTAGATGTGCTGCTATTACAAAATTTTATTTCGTATTATGCAACAAGTATTGAACTTGAGGTTTATTTCATTTGAGGTTCACCTAATAGGTTAAGGATTATAATAAGTTGTAAATTTATATATGACCAAGACATTTTTTGTATTAGGAGGTCTTTTAAACATATTAAACATGGAGGAATAGTAAATAAATTTTGTTGTTTGTGGATATTGTAATATACTGTTACATACAACCATTTTATACATTCAGGGTCATTAAAAAGTAAATTACAATTTAAAATTATTACAATTTTTTTATTATGTGTTAAAATACTGCATACAGGGTGGTGCATGGTCGATAACCAGATTTTGAATGCTGAAAATTTACTTACTACAAATGAAAGTAAACATTAAATACAACAGTCGAAAGCGATAATCTAGCCATTACTTACTTCATTTTCATGAAAATGTTTATACTAAATTTACAAGACAATCATACTTTGGATGATTTTTATTATTTTTTCACATTCAGGATCACTAAAATGAAAATATTGATTCTGTTTCTCAAATCTTCCTAGTGTCATTGTATAGAAACTAAACTGGTAAAACCTACAAGCCATATGTATAAGAATTCTTAAATAACTCTTATTTCACTTGAAGCAAATTGGTTCCAATTGTAACGCATCAAATTTTGGGGGGGTAAGAAATTTTTGAAAACGAAAGTTTTGTAGGTCTCCGCAACTTTCTCCGGAAGAGAAAGTTAACGTTGCCCAAGGCTACAGGCGGAGTGGTGGTAGAGGCAGAGAAGGGGTAGCGGCCGGAGTGGTGGTAGCGACAGGAGAAGGGGCTCCGTGCTATAAAAGGAGACGTCCACTGGATCAGAAGGAGTTCTGTCACTGGACCGCCTGGTGGAAACCGGCCTCCTCTTACGCTCTCAGGTAAGTCCTAACTTTAACTTAGAATTAAATTTGCTTGCTTGCGGTAGGAATAAGAGTGTTCAGGACTTATAGGAATAGTGACGCGCCCTAAGCACATGATACAGCTGAGGAGATTGAGGCTAAACTGACATACGAATTCGTCTTCGTTGTTTTAGGGTGTATGTGAGATGCAAACTGACATACGAATTCGCCTTCGTTGTTTTAGGGTGTATGTGTGGTGCAAACTCACATACGAATTCGCCTTTGTGGTTTTAGGGTGTATGTGTGGTGCAAACTCACATACGAATTCGCCTTCGTTGTTTTAGGGTGTATGTGTGGTGCAAACTCACATACGAATTCGCCTTCGTTGTTTTAGGGTGTATGTGTGGTGCAAACTCACATACGAATTCGCCTTCGTTGTTTTAGGGCGTATGTGTGGTGCAAAATCACATACGAATTCGCCTTCGTTGTTTTAGGGTGTATGTGTGGTGCAAACTCACATACGAACTCGTCGTAGTTGTCGCAGGGACGCGGGTTAGGACGCGCCGCTCGCACCGCTACCGAATAAGAAATTTCGTCGTTAGCGTAAGTACGTTATTTTCCCTTCCCCCCTTCCTTTCTGGCTATGATGACGATATTGGTTCTGGTATCCGTAGAGGAAGTGCTCTAGGATCGGACCAGGCTGAGCCATTTCCCTCTTCCCTGATAAACCTTCGACCCCTGGAGTTAACATCCCCGCCATTGGCCGGACTATCCAAGGCAACAATTATAAATTTATTTTGGTGAGTGCTAAGATTTTCCCCGTAGGGAAAAAGCCCTCACACAATCTTTTATCAGGTTTTGTTTTCTGTGAGTAGCATAATTATTAGTGTTAGTAGCCACAGTATCAAAAAAGATGTGTCCAATTATCAATAAAAAATAATATAAAAGATTCAATCCCATCTTTTAGCACGTTGTAGTACATCACATTGGCCTATTTCTTCTTCTTCTGATTTACCAATTTCAACATCAAAATAATTAGAATCTGAAATATCACTAGACACATAATTAGAATATGAACTAAAACTTTCACATAGTATTTCACTTATTTCATCATGATCAACAATATTACCTTCCAAACTGTTGCACCACCATATTTGTTGGTTTACTTGAAACAGTTGAAACACATAAGGTTAAAACAGCTGAAAAATCTTAATTTTTTTTTAAAGTACAACATACTCAAAAATGGTCCCAAAGTTCATTGTGGTAGTTGTTTACCAACGTGTCAACAGATGGCACAGTTATACACTATTAAAGTAATACTACAGATTACTACGGAATCAGAGGAGTGGTGAGAAAAAATTACTATGAGTTACTACGGATTATAGGGAAAGAGCATCTCTATGTGCATCTCTAAGCATCTCAGTGTGTTTCTACAATGATTAATAAAAGAAAGGAAATAAAATGAGTGATTTCAATATACATCCTATAGTGTATACTCATGAAACGAGTGTTTACTTTTATATAAAAATAAGTTTAAGTTTACCCAAACTTATCTCCTAAAAGAAATACAAATTTAAAGAATAATAAAATAACAGAAAAATCAACATTTATGCACTGTAGTATTATTTCAATACATGAATAATATGACAACCTTTTGGTTATCAATCCATACCTGAAGTTTGTGTATTGAACACAGAATATCCTCATTTAAGTAATTCTTAGATACATATCCTACATTGCCAATTTCGAACTTAGTTTTTAAAAATTATTATAGCTTTTATAGCTATGGAGATATACAAATTATAGAAAATTCAAGAATTTACAACACACTCTACAACTCACCTGAGTAGTAAATATTATCTTTCTTTTTTTTATTCAACATTTCGCCTACTAAAAATTTCCTATCACAAGGCTCATTTTCATTTCTTTTGCAGAAAAAGTATGATATTTGTGACATAAAGTATGATCTTTGCTAACAAAAAGTACGATTTTTGTAAAATGTAAGTATGACAAAAACAGATACTTAAATTACCAAATGATCTAATCATTTAAAATGAAATAAATATGTATTAAAACACCCTTTACCAATAGTAATAGTATTTCAAAATATTCACTTTCAGTAAGGACCTTTAATAAATTAGTTAACATTATGTTTAAGGCAAACAAGAAACAAAAACATTTCTTTTTTTTTAATTATTATCCTCTACCAAGATAGCCGATTGGTGAAAACTGGATGGGGTTTGGCTTTTATTAATGATTTTGATTGAAAGTTAACTTAAGTTGCTGCTAGTCACTTTCATGAACAACAAATAAGTGATTCCAGGAGATTGGAAGTAGATGTAGAAGCAAGTCCATCTACAATGTTCACCACTTTCTGGAATGTGGTTTGGTTCCCTCCAGCAATATCTTTGGCCAAAGATGAAAGCTTCCTAGTTTGTGAATGTATTAATAACTGATGGAATCCATGATTGACACACTTCACAATTTTATTGCAAAAACTACATAATAATTCATATTTAGATTTAGTTTTACAGCACCACATTTCTAAAAGACACTGATTTGAGTATTTCTTTATAAACAAACTATAACTTACTAATGTTTTATTACTCATTTTTCGTAATTTATTGTTTTCAGATTTCAGACTGACATCATTACACTATCACCAAATTTCACCAGAAAAAAAAAGTATTAATAACCATAGGAAATTAAAAAATTTAATATCAATCTAAAACTAACTTTTGTGTTAGTACATTAATTTTTCATGCGAATATTTCTATACTCAGATGAAAAATAATCTCCTTTCACATGAATACAAAAGTACATAGGCTAGATTTAAAAACATTTATTGTTCATCACAGGAAATTTTTAACAAATATTTAAGGTATTACACACTAATCAGTGAACACCTCTTACTTAAAATATACAGATAATAAAGAATTAATTAAAAATATAAAAATGATGAAATATGTTTGATACTTTAACTTACATCTAATACCTGTTGTAGAATAGTTTACTTAGTCTTGATAGTATACAGATAGAATAACTAGAGATAGGATACCATACTTTGCTCACTGAGCCAGGCTACACTCGTAATAAAGCTTCTCTATGAGCGAGATAAATACCTAAGCCTAAACAATGTCAAGGTTCGGTGTGACTAATTTGGCACCGTTTGAAAAAAAAAAAGTGATTTTCCAGAATGGGAAAAAAGTAATTTTTGGGCAATAGACTGGACAGATTTTCATAATAATTCAATGGGACCTATCTGGGATGTTCTCGAATGTATGTTTCATTAAGAGTGATGCAGACAGGCCAGAGAAAAGGCCTCTTTAAGTCAGTTAAAAGTATGGAAAGTATGCAAATTTTCTTCAAAGTATGGAATTTCCTACTAAAAAGTATGAATAGTATGATGCCTTGGGCATATTTTTTGTTGCTTTAAAGTGCAAGTTTTCTCTAGAATTTTGTCAGATTTAGTTTTTTTTTAATTTTATTTTATTTTATTTTTTTTATAATAATTAAAAAAACTTGGATAATAATCATGAAAAGTAAAACATAAAACAATAATTGGAAATACTCTTATCATAAACATATGAATATCAAACTATATGACATGTTCACTAATTAATTTGAGTTCAGAATTAAGTTGGGTTACATCTTTTATAGAAAATAATAAATCTAACTTGCCTTCAATTTCTGCCATTTTTTGCAATGATTCTTTCTCCATAATCTTCTGATTAAACTGAATTTTTGCAACTTGTGCTTCTTTTTCTGCTTCTATAATAGCTTTTTTCCTGGCTGTTTCTGCATCTTTCTCCACAACTTTTTGATGTTCAACTGAAATTAGTAGTTTAGTCTTTTCAGCTTCCCTAAAAAAAATACATGTTTTACAATAACTATACTCAGACGAAATAAATGTAATTTGTTTGTTTATCACACATATAAAATAAGGTGAAGTCATGAGTTTACTTACATAAGTTCATAATTTTTCCTGATGGCTTCAGGAATTTTTGGTTTTGTAACTCTGACAGCTTGTACCTTTAAGCCTGGAGCCATTTCGTTGAGATCTTTTTGTAATGCAACCTTCAAATTTTCATCTATCTGATCAAAGAGGTCAATATACACCTGGAGATGAATAAACAGGGTTTAGTACACTGCAGTATATTACATTCAACTATCTAACATTAACAACTTCTCAATCAGCAGACAACAGTGATGTTAGACAATGGCTTTGGACAAGATAGGCTTACCTTTTAAAGTACCCTCTAAACGGGATTAACACTTGTAGTAATAAAGAAAATGGTGTTGAATACATGTAAGGTTAGGGACATAGTGACATGTTCAAAATGTTAATAAAATAATATTAACGAAAATATAAGTTAGTTACGAAGGTTGTATGGATGGAAATAAAACATATTTAAGAAATAGTAGTTGTAAGTTAGAGAATAAGTTAATTAGTAATATAAAGGAAATCAGTGTAGAATTAATGAAATCATTTTTTAAACCAAGATTACTTAGAGGAAGAATTTAATAGTCAATTACATTTTTGTGTGTAAATTATGAAAATGGATTAAGGATAAAATTGTTCATTATTTCCATATTGCCTTCCGAACTACTGATATAATTAATTAGTTAACATACCTTAAGTCAAAAGTAGTTCATATTTCCTATTTGTAGCTACAGCTGTTTCGCCTCAACATAAGGCATTCTCAGGCTTAGCACACGTAAACAAACTAAAAACTCATTCACAACATAAAACTTGTTTGTATATAAAAACACACACACAAAATAGTAAACCGGGTTGGGTTCTTGTAATATTTTAATAATAAAAAGTTATTTTTCCCTGATGTGGCCACATCCTACAACTTCTAATGCTCCTGAATGACTGATTAGGAGTTCTTCTGACGTTATCTCCTACAACCTTGGTCTTGTGTGGTTACCTTTGATTATCTATTGTGTATATAGTATCATAGATACAGTTGGAAGCGAAATGTTGTTTATCATTCAGAAGGGAGTCCGAGTCTTTCTTCCATTGTTTATAAATAGCATACTCCTCCAGGATGTTCATTGTTCTTCCCTTCTTTACTACGTGTAATATTTGTAGATTGTTTTCGATATTGCTGTAAGTGTGGTTGCTGTTCATCAGGTGTTCAGCATATGTTGAGGGTGTTATTGTGAGGTAGGTGTTCCTTGTAACGTGTTTTGAATGTTCTTCCTGTCTGCCCTATGTATATCTTATAGCAGTCATTACAAGTCATTCGGTATATGCCGCTCTGTGTGTAAGGGTCTTGTGTCTGTGTACTCCTGTTTAGAGTTTGGTTAAGGTTATTGGATGTGCGATGAGCTCTTCTGTATCCTTGATTTTTACTAATATTTTTTATTTGGTGCTTTAAGTGGTGGTTATACTGTATTGTTATAAATTTTTCTTCCTCTTCAGTTTGTTTGTTTGCTTTGGTTCTAATATTCCTTCTCTGTTTGTGGATACATTTATCAATCGTGGAGGTATTGTATCCGTTGGCTTTGGCTATTTGTTTTATAATATATATTTCTTTCTTGAAATCAGTAGGTTCCATAGGTACTGTTAGTGCTCTGTATATGAAACTATTATTTTTGTGGATACATTTATCAATCGTGGAGGTATTGTATCCGTTGGCTTTGGCTATTTGTTTTATAATATATATTTCTTTCTTGAAATCAGTAGGTTCCATAGGTACTGTTAGTGCTCTGTATATGAAACTATTATAAGCTGCGAGTTTGTGGGCTTTAGGGTGGTTTGAGGTTGCATGTATGGTGTGATCGGTCTGGGTTGGTTTTCTATATATTTTGAAATTATGCTTACCATCTGTTTTGGTTATGGTGAGGTCAAGATAATTTAAGCTATTGTTTTGTTCTATTTCTGAGGTGAATTTGAGTGATGGGTGGATGTTATTTAAGTATGAATTGAACCTGCTAATCTGTCTTCTGGTGCCGTTGAACAAGCCTTTGTTTTGGATGTAAATCTCACCATTAAAGGAAAAATAATTTTGTTCCAGGCAGAGGCGCAACAGCTCTAATTGTCTACAATACCTTCATTGCTGAGTTTCTCATTATTTCTTAGGTTGTCCTCTAGTATTTGGATTGTTTCATTAACAGGGACATTGGTGTAGAGGTTGGTTATATCAAAGGAGGCCAGAATAGATCCGGATTTGAATTGCACTTTTTCAATTTTTGATATTAACCCTTTGAGTGCCACAAGAAAATTTTCATAACTCACCCAAAAATGCCACAGGTATAAATGGTTTTTTGGAGAACTTTGTTATAATTGACACAGATTAAATTGTATACAAGATATCTTAACAAATTTAGTGTCAAAATGTTCAGTGTTACCTAGGCTACAATTATATTTGTAAATAAGTTGGATTCTATATGTAAAAAAAAATTATTTATTAAAAACCAAACTTTAGATAATTTAGAAACAAAAATTTTACTTTTTTTTTTTTTTTTACCTCACAAACCAAAAATATTTTATACATGGGATGTGTGCTATTTTCTATCTATATACTGTTTTCTATAAGTGACCAAATTTTTAAATTATTTGGTTGAAAACCAAACTCAAACAAAAAACTTTTATCTCAGAACTAACCTATCCCAACCTATCCTAGGCCTATTTTGTTTACCTGATGTACTAGGTTAATCTAAGTTTAAATCAATATCACTATCACTAAACTGATTGTCACTATCACTTTCTGGTTGATATAACGGGTCTAGATCACTGTCATTCCCAAATAAATGTAACAAATCATCTTCAGAGGCTAAAGAGTCATCGTCTGAATAACCTAAAAGTAATCTGTCTACTTCGCTACCTCTTAGATTTTCTTCCGCCATTTCAAAGCAATATATTATCCAAAATACTACTTTAAACTTGTAATAACTAAAATAATAACCTTCAACAAACAAATAATAAAATATCACGAACAACAAACTTCAAAAAAACTGATAACTTTAGCGAGAAAATAATATCAACACACAATAATATCAGTACACTTCTAACCTGCAAGTGAAAATGACAACAGCTGATTTTGTGCATCAGTAATTGTTGTCATCTGTTTAGTTAGCTAAAACAAAATTTTTTCCACCACTGAATATCACTGGATATACCACAAAGTATTTTAAAACACCGAAATACTATATAGCAGATTACAAATAAATTAATTAAACTACGAAATACGCAGTGGCGATGGATCGTCACCGTGGCATTTCTCGCACGAAAAAATGGTGACGATAGATCGTCACCGTGGCACCCAAAGGGTTAATTCTTGGCTGTTCTTTAACCCCTTAACTGCTGTAGACGTAGATATACGTCCGTAACACAGAACCGGGTAACTGCTATTGGCGTATATATACTCCTCGTGTTTTATGCCGAAACCGACGATAATTCGGATGTGACTGTTGTCTGCTTCACTGTAGACTGGCTTGCACTGTAATCTGACACTCGATGTTTACAACTTTTGCAGGAAGGGGGGAGTAGCTGCACCTCCTTGTGTTCCATTGCCTCGCCCTTTCCCTCTCGCACAGTTTGAGGCCAATCTGGCATCTGTTATGTTGTGATTTCTGTTTGTTTTATAATAAAACTTTGTGCTTTGTAGTTTGTTATAGTTATAGCAGACTAATTTATTGAATTGTTTGTGAAACGTGTTTGTTATTGTGTGTGGTTATTATGGCAGGACAAAATGATGATGAATATTTTATTAGGCGATATTTAGACGAACCTAGTTCAGAATTCGGAGTTGAACACAGTGACTTTTCCAATAACAGTGATGCAAGCGTGTTCGAGATTCCAAGTGAGAGCGAGCCTGATGTATTACATGAGGTAAGCAGTAGCGATGATAATGGGCCTTTAGTGGAACAAGGTCCAAGTACTTCTACCAGTAATAAAAGAAAATCAAATATAAAAAATACTCGTACTGATAAAAAGCAAAAAACTACAAAGAAAAAGGTTTTTATTCCTAAAAAGAAAAGACCTCTTCCAAAAAACAAACACAATTCTAACCCGAAAAAGAAATCTTCAAAATATCCCCACAATTGGCAAAATAGTACTTTTACGCCAAACAATTTTCTATTCCGTGATGACCAAAGTGGAGTTGTTGGTTCTGAAAATTATCCTGAACCATGCTCTGAGCTATTTTGTTTTGAAAAGATAGTAACCGATGAGATCATAGATTACATTGTCCTGCAAACTAATAACAACTTTGATTATGTTGTGCTCAATGCACAACCTTCCGATAAGTCAAGACTAAAAACATGGGTCCCAGTAACCAATAAAGAAATTAAGTTATTTTTTGCAATTTCCTTTCTGATGGTGCAAAACAAAAAAATAAACCTCCTTGATTATTGGTCTAACGACGCATTACATAAAAACCCAATTCCTAAGTTGATGGCAAGAGACAGGTTTTTGAACATAAAACGTCTGTTACACTTTCACGATAGTACACAACCATTAGCACATGGAAAACTAACTAAAGTGAAACACATTGTTGACATGTTTCGAGATGTGTTTATACAAAACTTTACACCTTTTAGAAATATTTGTATAGAAGAAAGCTTACTGCTTTTCAAGGGGCGTTTAGGCTTCAAGCAATTCATCCCGTCAAAGAGACACCGATTTGGCATAAAAATGTTTCTAATTTGTGATTGTGAGACTGGATACGTCCTGGATATTCTGGTGTACACCGGGAAGGACACTGAATATAATAACACAGAAGATTTGGGAATTTCATCTGCCATTGTGACTACTTTTATGCAAAAGTATTTGAATAAAGGGCACTGTCTCTATATAGATAACTGGTACACCAGCCCTGACCTCTTTACTTATCTTCATGACAACAAGACAAATGCGTGCGGAACAGTAAAGTGTAACAGACTTGGTATGCCTACATTTGAAAAGGTACTTGAAGCTGGAGAAAGGGAAGTTGTGCATGATGGGAAAATCATGGCAGTAAGGTGGGCTGATAAGAGAGAAGTAGTTCTCTTATCTTCTGAACACACTAATGACATGGTGGAAACAGGGAAAATTCATCACGAGACAAAGGAGCCTATAAAAAAGCCTAAATGTATACATGAGTATAACAGTAACATGGGCTCAGTCGATAGATCAGACATGATGCTGGCTAATCTAGAGTGTGTACGTAGAACAACAAAGTGGTATAAAAAGGTATTTTTTCATTTCTTAGATATTTCTATGCTCAATGCCCATGCCATATATTTATCAAAAACAGGAAAGAAGCCTACACTGCAAGAATTTCATTTGGAAGTTACTCGGCAACTCATAGAACAAAATTCTCTGCCTCGTAAAGTGTCCCTCTCTAGGTGAAAATCCACTTCGCTTGACACAGCGACACTACCCTGCACTTGTCCCAGGAACTCTTCAAAAGAAAAATTCCCAGCGCAAGTGTCATGTTTGTCGGTCAACAAAGCGCCGTGAACAAAAAAGGGAAGACACACGCTATCAGTGCAATGAGTGTGATGTTGGACTGTGTTCGATTGAGTGCTTTGCTGATTACCACGAACTCAAACACTTCTGAACTTGACTTATGTGCTTTTGTAAATATTTATTATTTTATTTTTATTGAAAATATCTAAACGTGTTCAATATAAATTCTGTTTTTACTTTTGATGGTGAGTATTCTTTGGTTTATTATAATTATCTTAGTCTTATAGTACACCCCCCCTCCCTCCCCCCACAACACTCTTTTTACACCCCCCCCTTTTTGAAAACCAACATATATTATAACCAAGAAATATTATAACTCTAGTCATTATATACTATTTTATACGATTTTTTAAGTTGCTAGTACATTATAAAAAATAAGCCAAAAAACCCAGCAGTGACAAGGGACCAGGCCTTAAAAAGCCAGCAGTTAAGGGGTTAAACTATGATTAGATTCAAAGGTTACTTCTTTTTTAATCAGTTTTTCTAAGAATTTAGATAAATTATATGCAGGTGCATTAGTAAAATTAACTATTGGTCTGATAGGGGTGTCGTTTTTGTGTATTTTAGGAAGGGCTCGAAGTTTTGGAACTGTTGGTTTGATCATTTTTATTTGTTTCTTGTTAGTTTCATTTATAATGTGTTTATATGAGTTGATCTTCCTGTTAATGGATTTGAGAAAGTCGTTTGTTTGACCCTTCTTAATTTTACAGATATTATTTGCATTTGCAGATATTAAAGAATTAATGGGTTTTAGAGTTTAGAGTGATTCTGTCCATAATGACCAAAGAATTGCCTTTATCAGCTTTGGTGATGACTGCATTGTTATCTGTTAGTTTTGTTTTAATGGATTTTGTAATTCTAATATCATTATTTTTCGTATTGGGTTTGAGATAATTACGCATATTGTTAGCTTTGATGTGGTTTATGGCCTTGTCATTGATTAATATTTAGGTAAACATTGAATAGCTTCTTCTGCAGAGATAAGAGCTAACCGAAGGTCAACTTGTTTTGTAGTTAAGTTATGTTTCAGACCTTTATTAAGTAGATCTATTTCCGGTACATTGAATTCAATCTCAGTGAGATTCTTAATACGGGGATGGAATTCATGTTCTATTAGTTTGTTATCTACATGATTATGTTTGGTTACAAGGTTATTTAATTTCTTGTTCAGGCCGGCTTTCTTCTTTGATATTTTATGTGATATTCTTTTGTTGATTTCAGATAATTAGGTAATCAAATTCAATTGGGGAGAGTTTACTAGCCAGTTCTAATCGGCATTTGTATGTATTTCATCTTATCTTATCTTTCCTAGCATGTAAACATTTAATCTCTTCTTTTAACCAAGTTTGTTCAGCTACAAATTTAGCCTTCCTAGCGGCATTAGAGATCATATTTACTCTTATATTAATGTATTTTGGGATAATATTATTTTTGGAACAATCATTGTTAAATTTAATGTTAATAGAAGTTACAACATTAACACACAAATGATGGCAAATGTCCGAAAAATGTATAATAATAAAATTGAACTTCCATCATTAACAAATAACTTCAAACAGAGAATAGAAGTGTAGTGTTAACGTATCTAGTTATTCATGTACTTGTAGGCAAGGTTTGCGTGACTCACATTATTCATTATTTCCAACAACAGTAGAAACAATCCAAATACTAGAGGACAACCTAAAAAATAATCAGAAACTCAGCAATGAAGGTATTATAGAAAATTAGAGCTGTTGCACCTCTGCCTGGAACAAAATTATTTTTCCTTTAATGATGAGATTTACATCCAAAACAAAGGCTTGGTTATGAGTTCCCCTCTGTCATGCATTCTGGCTGAAATATTCCTGAATAAAATATAAAATGATTTTATAATGAATAAAAACAATCAATTCATTAAACAAATAACTTACTACCATAGATATGTAGATGACATTATCCTTATGTTCAACAGCACCAGAAGACAGATCAGCAGGTTCAATTTATACTTAAATAACAGCAACCCATCACTCAAATTCACCTCAGAAATAGAACAAAACAACAGCTTAAATTATCTTGAGCTCACCATAACCAAAACAGATGGTAAGCATAATTTCAAAATATATAGAAAACCAACCCAGACCGATCACACCAAACCACCCTAAAGCCCACAAACTCGCAGCTTATAATAGTTTCATATACAGAGCACTAACAGTACCTATGGAACCTACTGATTTCAAGAAAGAAATATATATTATAAAACAAATAGCCAAAGCCAACGGATACAATACCTCCACGATTGATAAATGTATCCACAAACAGAGAAGGAATATTAGAACTAAAGCAAACAAACAAACTGAAGAGAATGAAAAATTTGTAACAATACAGTATAACCACCACTTAGAGCACCAAATAAAAAATATTAGTAAAAAACAAGGATACAGAATAGCATTAGAGGTTGTAGGATGAGGCCTCATCAGGGAAAAATAACTTTTTATTTTTACAATAGAACAAGAACCAACCCGGTTTACTATTTTGTGTGTGTGTATGTGTGAGTGTGTTTTTTTATATACAAACAAGTTTTATGTTGTGAACGTGTTTTTAGTTTGTTTACGCTTGATGCCTTATGTTGAGGCGAAACAGCTGTAGCTACTAATAGGAAATATAAACTACTTTTGACTTAAGGTATGTTAACCCCTTAAGTGTTTATGTCGGTTTAAGCCGACGCTACAAATATCGATAAAAAGTGCCGCTGTCGGCTAAAGCCGACGCTCTTAACTTGCCCTATTCTATTTCGTTCTCTGTCGTAATATTACGTTGTAGTTGCTAGTATTGCCGCTAGATAGTGTTGGCATGCTCTCTAGAGCATAACTTATAAAACTACCGCTTTATTTTTGTTCTCTTTGGATCCGCCGTGAACATTATATTTACAAGGAGTCGTGATATGTCCGCAAGGAGTCGCGATACCAGTGCAGCGAATGTGATCTTGGGCTGTGTGCTGCCCCATTTTTTAAAATATATCACACCCAAAAAAATTACTAAACATTAGTAAGAAACTGTAAACAATCTTTATTGTGTGTACTTTTATTTTTAACAATGGTTTTATTACATTTTACTTTTTTTTAATTGTTAGGTAAATGTGTTTTTAATGTATTTGCAGAAAATTTTTAAATTATATTAAACATGACATTTATACTTTTGATGTTGCTTATATTTTCTTTTAATGCCTATTTTTTAACTTCCAAGTTAACAAACATTAAAATAATCAAATAAAAAAAATAGGCATTTTTGGGTTGATTTAGGCAAAAAATAATAATAAAACACTTAAGGGGTTAACTAATTAGTGATAAAATTGTATTAATTAAAAACAAGTGATATTTTAGAAATAAATTAATATTGTAAAATTGAATAAATAATTCAAAGAAACATCCTCAAAAGTGGGGTGAAACAAAATATTTCAATGTAATGCTAGACCAAAGTGAAAATAGTATATGTTTAATTCAAAATAACAATGTCACAAATTTTGGGTATTTTAGAAAAGAATTTTGGTTAGGCTTTAGACATTTTTAATTGACTTTTATGGAGAAATCCAAATGAGGATTTGTTGCGCAGATTAGGACTAATAAGAGTTAGGTCTATCCAACCTCTATGTCCTGCATTATTGAAAGTAGGTTTGTCCTCCTAGTTACTTATCTCTATATTGTTAACACATTGAAGCCTAAGCCCGAGTATAGGTCGGGAATCGCGCCAGGGTTCGCCGCTGAACTCTGAGTATATTTCAGGCCGCGCTAAAAAATTCTATACTATCGCGATGTCGGCATATAATCGGGTTTAGGCTTTTTTGTATAGTTAATTGGTTATTTATCTTTGTATGTCTTTGATTTTCGAATAGTCTGTGCCATTGATTTGGACTAAATAAAAATATTACGAAGCTGGGCTCGCCGCCGAACCCCGAGTATACATCGGGCCACGCTAAATAATTCTATACAATCGCGAATCGGCCAAGGTGATGAAAATAATTCAATTAGTGACATTTTGAGAGAAAATGTGAATGAACCGATTTTTGATTCTGATTCTGAGGGTGAAATCGATGAAAATAACGATCCAGACTTTTTAGTGACAACCTTAGGCCTATTAGTGTTGTGTAGCTATTTTTGTTTGTGTGTGTATTTTACCCTTTTTCAAGACTAAGGAGTGTTTAAGCAAAATATGTATTTACATATATATATATATTTTAAAAGGTATTTTTTTTGGGTTTAAAATGATATATAATAAGTCATATATAATATATATAACAAATACCACATTTTTTTAAAAAACATGTCCAAAACTCCAAGGCACAATAGGAAAGCAGCGCGTTAGAGAGTTAGGCTTCAATGTGTTAACAAAAGATAATCAAGAAGGTATTCACCTCTTCAGTTAGTCTTCACACTTTTCCAAATTGTATATAGAATATCCAACGATAAAGCATTTTCTGTTTCTTTAACACTATTAATCACATGTACATTTACCCTCCAACTGGCTTGTGTACCGCAGCAGTTTTTTCAATTCAACATTTACCCTAGTAAAAATCATCGTTCTGCAATAATTTATATACTGTTGTAAAGCTTAGGTTCCAAACATTAATAATTCATACAAACAAAAGTCGATAAAATGTTATAAATAATATTTACCTAATTGGTGAAGTTTGTGTATTTCGTAACGTGGCAACATTCATAGCAGTAAAACATAAAATTACATCATTCTTCGTCTAATTTACACAAGTCCATATTTTTGTTCTACTAATCTACTAATCTATTCTAACAGTATTGAATAAAAATTTCTTCATCTATCGATCTGTGCTTTCTAAATAGTTCTAGCTGTTATAGTTTAGGATCTATAACAAATATACAAAATCAAGACTTCATAAAAAGTTTTATAGACTAGTAAAAAAAAATTGTATCGGAATAGTTATCATTATCATCGGAATAATACATCAGAAGCCTGGGAACAAGATCAGAAGACCAAGTATTGGACCTTGGTCTAAGACCTCGGTCTAAGAAAAATCAAAAAATTCATAGCCTTCTATAAAAGAAAGGCTAAACAATTACTGGAATGTAGGAGAAGGGAGCTCAGGGTGATAATTGGCCTACTTTTCGGACACTGCCCAATGAACTACCATCCCATTCATATTGGAAAGGTCACAATGGATACATGCTGCTTTTTTCTATGTTTTTAAGCGCAAAAAAACCTTCTGGTGTCATTTGCCTTAACAAAATATTAAGATGCTCCACCAACCTAAAACCTACACATGAAACAAAAACAATAACATATAATATGAACAACAATAACAAGATTAAAACTAGTTAATAACAAATGAGATAAACAAGCATAACATGTTACAAGGCTGTAAAATGGCCTTGCAACAAGTTAACAATAATAAACTATAACAAACACAATTACAAACAAATATACAGGGTTGTAACGAGTATCCCTGCAACGAGTAACAAGGATATAATAACATACCAAATGGAATAACACTGTAATACACACGATAAAACATGAACTAATAAAGAAAAATAACTGTTAAAAATTATATCGAAAATGAAACAAAATACATGGATATAATATTTATCTTTAGTCACCCTTCTCATGAGAGATAACAGGTTTTTATTAACATGTGTTGTGAGTTATTAAAGTTATAACAGGAGTTACCAGAAGAAAGGAAGTAAGTTGCCTTAGTGGTGCCCCCACTTTTCCGATTCAAATGTGAGAACTAAATGTCAACATGCATCACTGAAGACAGACAGAAACCAAAATGTTTTCCATTTTACAATATATTTATAACAACAGCCAAATAAAAAAATCCGATTTCCAAATTATACCTAGTAGAAATATTTAATTTATATGCATTGTGTTAAATTTAGAGAAAACTGAGAAATTTATAATTCACGTCGTTTATCCAGTAGTAAGTGTCATTAATTAATAATGTCAAATTGGTTACAACGGGGCCTTTTATAAACCCTACTCACAAAAATTCCGCGGGGGTATTAATATAACTTTACATAATTGTTAGAAGGGACGTAATTAACAAGATTAAAGATGTTATCATCCAAAAAGCGAATAACCCAGGTAACGCAGCGATCACAGGGGAGAGGTGAGGAGAGATAACAATTATAACAAGGAAATAAACATTACTGATTCAACACATGGAATATAAACACTAAGTAGAACTTTACTTAAGAAAATAAAATTTAAATATAAAGTTATACTTGCAAGTCGTAGTATTTTTATATTTCATTATAAACAAATCATTCGGAATCTTGGAGTGGTGATTTATCTCTTTGGTTTAATAAAAGAAAATCAATCTGGTAAAAAAAAAGAGAAAAAAAAAAAAGTTAAACAAAACTCGTGCCTTACTATGGACAAAAAATCATAAATTTTTCGTGAAAATGTAAACTACCAAGTGTAAATTGTGGAATATTATTTTACACATAATATAAATACATAAGAAATAATTCAAAATATAACTTTTGGTTGTTGTCATTCCAAATAATGATTATAATAAACAAATATTTCACTTACCGCCTCCACTTATTGCCGTCGTTTAGTAATACAACTGTAAATCAGAATACTGGAGACGATAAGTGAAATTATTGTTTATTTCAAAATATTGTATAAAGTAAAATTATCAGTTGAGAATATTGGGAAGTTAACTACATAATGAAGAAAACCATCCTGAAAATACTGTGGAAACACACTATACTAAATGTGAATAGAGTGTCATTGTTGTAAAAAACTGTCTTTGTCATGTTAGCGAATTAAAAACAAAAAGATTGTAAGGATATGCTCTCTATTTTATATAAATATAAATATGCTATATTTAGGGCACTTTGGTGAATGTGCGGGATGGTCACTGTCGCAATTTACACACTGCATCAATATTACACCCATCACTTTTTAGGCCTTTTACGCCACACTGTCCACAAACTTCCTCTTTAGGGCAAGTGCTGCTAACATGTCCAAATCCTCGGCATTGGAAACAACACCTTGGATTTGGAATGTATGGTCTAACAGTTAGACTGTAGAATCCAGCAAACATTTACTCCAGAAGAATTGGTGGACCAAATGTTAAAATAATAGAACCCAGTTGGTTTTACATTTAATATTTATAACATTGTTGCTCAGCAAGCTCTTTCAATATTTCCTTCGTGGTCTCATTTATAAGGTCAGGGCAGAAAATAACGCCTTTAGATGAATTAAAAACCTTTGTAAGGTTCAACAAAACGACTTTATTTTCAACAGAGAGTGACCCTGTTTGTCAGAGTCAGTCTGTATAAATAAAGTACCATTTCAAAGTTTTCGAATAGACCAAACATTTACCTGCAGCACCAGTGACAGCTTTGTTCATAATAAAGGGCAAAATCTTGGACATATCTGACAGATCAACACTGTTTCGAAAATAAGGAATCTGGGAGCAGGTTTCAGGGTTTTCGGACGATATCAATAGTTGTTTCTTTTAACAACCTGTGCTGCTTTTATCTAACACATAGAGAAACGGCTGAACACTGGTTGTGTGAATGCAAACCTTTATAGCCCATAAAACGCTACTTAACCTTGGCATTACATTCCCCACCATTGCAGAGGTAATAATCATGTCCGCCAGAACCTTTATAGGCTTCATAAGATGCATAAATCACTGTCTAAACTTAGTTGGGTTGTCACAAAAAATCCATTTGGGTCACAGTGACAGGAGGCTGAGCAACATTACACACCAATATAAATAATAATAATATGAAGAAATCCATGATCTTTACCAAGTGAAAACCATGAAACTTGTAGAAAATGATAGTATACTTAAAAGTGGGCAATGGAATAGAAAAGTGAAAGAGTTGCAAGATATTTCAAAAGCTGAACAGAGCACTGGTTTGAACAACATTAGCCATTCAACATAGTATTATGTACGTCTCATGTACACCAGAAGTGCATGCCAGAGTGCTATTATGGATATTTAGGGATCTTAGCAACATAGCAAACAGTATATGAACTGTATAATCTTATACAAACTATTTCTACTTGTATTATTGAGAGCAGAATCATATTCTATGTACGAAGTACCTATTTATTTTGATTGCTAGTATTTATTTATTGTTAGTAATAGCTGAAAGAAACAGCTGGTTGTTGAAAGCTGTTTTCGCAACCCAGTACTACTCAGTACCTTGTATCTTGGTAATGTTTGGTTAGTTATTGTGTTATTTTGTTTATAAAAATAGTATTTATGCAATCAAATATGTTGTAAATGTGTTTTATTATTAAATTTGTAAAAATTAGTGTTTATATGGTACTGTGTTGTCATAGTTTCATTGGTAATTTTTTGTGTTGTATAATACAATGGTACTATTGCCATTTTCTCCAGTTTTGTGTTTAAATAAGAAACTGTTATTCATTAAGTTGCATTGTAATATAAAGTTGTATACAATACTTTCTGAATACTATAAATTACGAAAAAGAAAAATAAGTAGGGCTAAATTAGAATTGTTAACCCTATGTATTGAAGCTCCGATAAACCAGTTAAAGGCCAGCTAATTCTCCCACCTATGAACTATTAGTCATACTGAAAACATCACATTGCTGTCTCTCCTTTATTATGTAACACATACGTTTGATGGTTTTTCTTGTTAAATTTATACAATATTTATTAGAATAAGTACATCTAAATAAAACGGAACATATGAAACTACATTTATGTTTACTGTAGAGTACATTATTCTGTTAAAACTATGGAATCAAATAAATTAAAAGCTCTGCAGGAGTGATTACAAATTTCATTGTTTTAGCATAAAATGTTTCTTCAAAGAGATAAATTAAACCAAAATACCTACAAATTCTAAGCAAACATGCTTCAATTATACTTTTTTGTAAGGTAATTAAATATAGAATGTGGTCTACTTATTTTAATTTTGATTTCTTCATTACAGTTCATATATATTTTAATCACAACTTTATCTAAAGTTTGCCTTTAGCTAATGAACAACAAAAACACACTATTATATTTCTTCTGTTTTATTTTCCACATGTTGAAGGCAACAGGATGAAAGAAAGAAATCTATTCCTTGTCAATTACATAATATCTCTCCCTCCAAAGGTCTGCCTTGTTTATTTAACTTATAAAGAAGAAAATTATTAATACGATAATGGAGAGTTTAATCTAAAGCTTAGGTTTCCCAAAAATTTTGGAGGTTACTATTTTAACAGGTGATAATCATAGCCTTTTAAAGACTACCCACAGTTACGTTACCCTAAGCTATACGCTCAGATTTTTATAAAGTGTTAGACATTAAAGCAAAATATAGATAAGATGTTTGGTTTCCACTTTTTTTTTTTTTTTTTTTTTTTTTTTTTTGATTTTGGGTTAAAAAAATACACTTATTTTGAAATAATTGTTTTCTAAGTTAGTTTTTTTAGTAATTTTGCTTATTTTTTAATAGTTTTTTTTACAAATAATTATATCAGGATTAATTGTACTATTATTAAAGTAAGATGTAAACCGTATTTTCTCCTACTACAGGAAACTGTAAAATGTATGTATATGGGTACTAGTTCTCCCACCTCATTTCTACTAAGACTTAACGTTAGTCATTGTGATAACATTTTGTTAATTATGTTATTAAATACTCAATTTGTGTAAAAACTTCACATATTTGTGGATTTTATTACTCTTACTTATGAAACCAGAAGTTTGTTCTTTTCTTTGGCACGATTTGTTTGTTTGTTTGTTTGTTTTTTTGTTTTTTTTTGTTTTTTTACTTGACCCAAACTAAAAAATCGTCTATAATTATTGCTCTGTAATAATATATGTAATTGTTAGAAAGTATGTGAATGAAATGGGTTTGTAATATAAGTTCATATCAAAGGAAGTTTGTATCATATTAAGTTTAAACACAGTCCTGAAGTTTGTACCTTTTAGTTTGATAGAGAGTGTCTATTTCCCATGAATTACAGCTACTTCGCCTTTCCCTCTACACTGGGGAAATGCCTCAGTTTCTCTGTATTGTCCATCCCAAAACAAAACATTGACATTATGCTAATTATTATTCATTCTAAAAGTTATCGAAAGCTTTAAAAAAAGTTGAGCTTATTAAAAAGCTCAAGCTCATAAAAAACTCCAGCTCAATTAAAGCTCAAGCTCATTAAAAAGCTCAAGCTAAATTAAAGGTAGAGCTCAGCTCAATTAAAAAATTTAGGGTCGCACACTCCTAGTGAAGATAATTTATCGAATTCACAGCAGCTTTCATCGATAAATATTTATTTAAAGATAGATAAGATAGTTTTTGAATCCAATTATTGTTACATGAAAAGGGTTACAGCGGTCCTGACAAAATTACTTTTTTAATACATACATAAATATTTAAACTGAGCTACATTTTTTGAAACTGTTGATTAAAACAGTTAGTTTTTTAATAAATACTACAAAAGACCTGCCCAAGAAAATGGAAGCAAACATCAACCTCAGTTACAATCATCACAGTTAAATTTATATTAACTTTATCTTAAATCGCAGGGCAGCTTTGTAAACAACTTACCAATTTCTTAATTTACCTTACATCTAGTTAACAAGAAATGTATAAATTTTAACATAATAAGGCAATTAAAAACTCACCTCATGGAGAGAATGACTGCTGCAGAACTGATTGAGCTCATGATGTACTTTATTGAAGATCAATGTTCTATCATAATCAGCTGTGTAATTCCGTACCATGTCAAACACTAGAATAACATATAATTTATAAATAAATCTATATCTACAAATCAAATAACTCTTAAATGGTTCAGAATATACACTAGAATAACATATAATTGATAAATCCATCTATATCTACAAATCAAGTAATTCTTAAATGGTTCAGAATATATTTAGCTAATTTAGATTTAGAAAGCATCAAGAGAACTCACTTAATAAATTACAATAAACATATTTTTAAGCTAGAACTCTTCACAGTTAGAGACTAGTTACATTTACTACAAAAAGGAGCACCTTGCAACTTACAAAAACAAGGACATAAAAATAAAATTGACTCAGGAAATAATCTATTTTTAAGAGATGCTACTGTTAGGATTTAGGATATAGCGATACATATAATAATTGTAGAAGTCTATATTGAGAATCTAAGGATAACAACAAATATTGTGACAAACTTCAGAAAGTTCGGTAATTGCTCTTGCCTTGCATGCCTCACACCGTCATTGAATAACAATGATATATAAGCTTTGGAAGGAAAGAGCTAGGGGTCAGTGGATCACGAAAGGACTGCTAGAGGGCTGTTGATAGCCAGACTGTAAGCATGGGACATTCTCCAACCAGTAATTAATAATAAATAATTAAATAATTAATAATAAGTAATAAATAATAAGTATTAAACAATTAATAATAAGCTAGAAATAATAAAAATAAATATGTAAAATGTACTCAAACAATGAAATGGACAATGAACTTTATGATTACTCATAGACAATAAAATGTCATCAGTGAAAAAGATTGAACCAAAATGTGCGCGTAAATGTAACAGACGATAACCTTCTAAGTAATGCAACGTAAGGTGAAAGCAATTCGAAAGCCGAATCCTGTTTGAACGGAAAAGAAGAATAAATCCCATGATGCCTTGCGGAAGCGTCTCCTAAGCAAGAAGAAGCCTGGTTTGTAACAGTCTTAGTAATGCAGTCTCAGTATACAGTCATAAGGAGTAGTCCTTGAAGTCGGCCAGGCTGGTGCGATGCAAGTTGGCATCAATATGGAGTGTTTTCAGAAATAGTTTTGAGAGTGACAATGAGGTGAAGCATTTTAAGTAATAAAGTGAATATGGGATATTTTCATGTGAGTAGAGTGACGTAAAGAGTAATCATAATTATATCAGTCAAGGATGATCTAAAAGATAAAAAACTTTTATTCGCACATGTCTAGATTAAGAAAAACTTTTCTTCGTAAATAAAATGTAGGTTAAGGAACTGTAATTAGTAATGTTTTTGTTTTTAATAGTCAAATTAATAAAAGAGAGATTTCTTTAAATTTAAAATGACTGGCTAGATTCTTTGTGTGTGAACCACTATCACGTGTCACAGAAGCAATTTGTAAGTACCAACCAGAGTTTGAACCCTACCTTAGGTAAGAAATAAAATCATTTCTCTTTCTTTTAAATTAAATTCAAGTTATCTTCTTATACATCTTATAAAATAACTCCTGAACAGTTCAATTAATAAATTTGTAAGAACGCAGCTTACAAGACGCAGTTGGGAAGAATGATACTCCAAAGAGCAGGAACGAATCCCTGGAGGAATGAGCGTCACAATAGAAGAGTGAGCAATTTGCTGTATATTAACTAACTTGTAATTATCTTGAAAACATTGATATTGTCAAAGTAAAGCCTAGTCTAAAAGTCACGATAAATGGAGTTATTCTATATTCATAAAAAGATAAATTGTTTAGTGATTAATAAATAATAACATAAAGTTCTTTTTATATAGATTATAAGATAGAGTATTGTATTTTTTAGTAAAGAGTGTATTCTTTGTAATAATAAGGACAAGTTCATTTTAACTGAACCAATGAGCATTTGTATTTTGAAAGACCAAAATAAAAGATTGTAAAGTCCAAAACTTAACACTTCTGAATTATAAAATTTTCTGATTTTCCCAAGGACAATTTTTAAAATTCCCAACTTTTTTTATATAAAAATTCTAACCACTTATATGCTAATATTAACTAAGTTTTTCTTTAATATTAGTTATGAACAAAACATTTAAGCTTGGTTACTTTTTTTAATAGGTTTAATTTTGGAAAACAATATGAAAAATAATATTTGAATATTTATTTTATAACTTATTAAAGGAGTCAACTTATTAGAGACACCTTATTTGGCTTAGATCCCTCTACTATAGTGGTGCCTTCGATCTTGCAGAATTATTATTAATTGTCAGTAGTTACTATTATAAAATTACTTATGAATTTCTCTGATATTTTACATTTCCTGACATTTTTATGAAAGCACTAAGGCTCAATAGATGCATGTGGCCCATTTAAAGGTAATTGCAGAGTTTTAGATCATTTCCCCACAGAATTAACCTTATATAATCACATAAAATATCTAAATTTACTCAACAATTTAAGATATAAATCTTTGAAGTTAAGAAATTTAATTTTTGATTGTGTTGGTAAAGAGTACATTTACTTATTTAATTTAGTCACAAAAGAAGAAAAGCGTTTACTTACCACTTTCTGCATCAAGGATATTAACTACTTCTATTCGATCAAAGTAAATCATAACTCCACCACTAGTCCCACAGGGGACATTCTTCACTTCATCTGTTTGTAGTGTTACCTGAACATGAAAGTGATACGAATATACTGACTGTAGAATTTCCTAATATAAAGTAACTATATTTCAGCTTCATTATTTAAAATTGTTTTAATATTTTTATTAATTTATTTTGAACTATACAAATTATGTGCATCTACCAAATGATATAGTATAAGAAAAACAAATAAAAAGCAATATGTAAAAATTGGTCGAAGAAGTCTTCTTGGAATTATAGTTTGATGAAAAATTTGTTAAATCAGTCATGGATTAATTTGATTTTTAATTTTTACATGACATTTTGAATAGTGTAATTTGAGAATGTTATGTATGAAAGGAATCTTAAGGTCTATATATAGTTATATTACTAAGGTATGATGGCACCTGGCTGATTAAATGTAATAATTTTGATTGAAATGCCTGCATCTTTAGTAGATTACTCTTTTTAGCAGAAACAAATAGATGTAAACCATAACTCCACATTGGTTTCAATAAAAGGTTTTCATACATTGTTACTTTCTATCGTATATTAACACAGCGTTTTTCAAACCACAGGGAGACAGAGTGAACAATTCCTTGAAGGAAGCTTACTAGGCTAATAAAGTTAAATACATAATAAAATTAATAATAAATAAATAAAATAGAGCATTTATACCATATTTATTCTAAAAGTTTTGGCAATTTTTTAACAAAAAACATTGATTTATTCAATTTGGAAACATTGTAGGTAAATGTAGAACATGTGAATAAACATTAATTAAACTTATTATAATTGGAAATAGAGACATAATGATATACATAAAATTAAGAAATTATTAAAGTAATAACCATGTTGGTATAATAGTGACGATAGTCCATAGTTTTGTCAGACCGTTATGAGTGGATGACACAACAAGAATTTACACAGTCCAGTGCACTGCCTTAATCCAGAACTCAGATAATAGTTGGTTAAAGTTATAAATATCTTAAGAATCAACTGTCTTCTTATTTACTATTCTTTGTTTATTGTGAACATTAATTAAAAGTGTTACTTCTTTAGTATTGAGGGATAGACTTGTTTATGGTAATGACCTTAAGGAAGAAATCCTTTTCTGTGAACCTTTCCTATCAATACGAGTGGAGAATGAAATATTATCATTATTGGTAGTTAATTACAAGAAAATGGCATATCATGAAAGAAACATGTTGGCCTATGCGCTGATAGAGCTCAGGCAATGTCTGGAATATATGCTGGATTTCAGGGGTTAGTTAAAGCAGTAACTTCAGAAGCAAAGTAACATCGGATAATTCACAGAGAAGCAATGGGATCTAAAGATTGAACTACAAGTATAATGATATCTTAAAATAATTTTTAAAAGCAAAAAATGAACTTTATAAAAGCTAAGCACAGACACTGAAAATTTTATAATTATGGATCCATTTGTCAACTCCGCTCATCTAACATCTTGAGTATGGCAGACCGTGAACAACTTATTGATTTACACACTGATACCTAATTAAAATTAAAATTTCAGAAGATGACATTGCCTGAATTTTAGATCAGCGTTCAATAGGAATTGCCTACTTTGAGTGAAAAAGCAATGGAGGTAATAATACCATTTGCAACAATTTATTTGTGTAAAACCGGTTTCTCCGCTCTTGCAGCCTTGAAAAGTAAATATTGTTTTAGACTGAACATTGTAAAAGAATTTTGAATTGTTCTTTCAAATATTGTAGTGTTTTGAACTAATGCTTGTATCTTTTTATTTTATATAGAAAAAAGCAGATTTTTTTAGTTATAAAACATTTTTACTTGCTCATGGATATGTTTACGTATGTTGGCATAAATGTGTGTGAAATAACATTGATAAGGTGGACATTACTTGACTATGTAATGAAAAGGAGGGCTCCCAAAAAAACTTTGAGAACTGCTGGTTTAACACAATATTTTTAATTAATGAGCAATATAGAAGTTTTAGCCTTTAAAGTTAGTCGTTTTGTCTTTATGTGATGATTTTATGTTAATCGTCTGTCAAGATATAAACTTAAATATCGGACTTTGATGTCGTTATTTAAATAGATAGGATGACAAGTTTTTTGATGATATAATTTTTTAGGATTTATTCTCCTTCCCCAGTTTTTCGAGTCAGGTTGTTAATTTATTAATATGGTTTTGTATATTTAAAGAAACTTCTACCGGTGTTGCATAAGACGATAATATAACTGTATGATCAGCATATGTAGTACTTGTTGTTTTTGAACCTCTGCAAGACCAGGTATATAATGTTGTAGAGTGTGGATGATAATAACTAACTTTTGCCCAAGACTGGACATTGAAGCGAAGTGGAAGTGATGGTTGAACTTGTTTTAATATGAGTCTTGTTGTTTGACATAAACTTCCATCATCTGTACTAAGAGTGCTTGTGTAGTTTGAAATTGTACACACAATATTTTCAGAAATTTTGTACTTGTTTTGATTTTGTGTTTGTGTTCGCACACCCACACATAACACATACACAACATAAAACTGATGAAAACATTTTTTTTACTGGATGCCTATAGGCGTCTCTGTACAACTCAGAACCAAAACATGTTAAAATTTGATGATGTGCGTTATGGATGCCTACAGACCTCCAGTAACAAAAAGTGACCAAATCACATTCTGATAGCATATTATATTAATAGGTCTATATTTATTTTCTAAAAAAACCTCAGCTCCTGGGAATGACCATGATAAAATAGGTCAGAAATGAACATCTTAATGGAATTTCCACCCCTCCCCCAGTTTTCCTGACTACTTAAAATTTCCAACTTTTACCCACTTGGTAGACATCCTGTATCCCTATTGCAATCTTCCATTTACTTCCTTTTAATCATCCTTTTAACTTATCATGCTGTATCACTTTTAAAAAAATTAATTAATCTTATTTGACAGTAATAGTTTGCTATCATCATTGCCACTATATTTCAGTTATCCTTTGCCAACCGAATCAAACATCTAATCATTGTTGCTTATAATTTTTTTTGACGTTTTTTATCTGTATTATAAATATTGTAAAGTCATTTTCTATGTTTTGTATGTTGAATATGCAGGACTTTCAGTAGAAAATTGTTTTTATTAATTAAGAATTGACTTATTAAACACAGATATCCAATTCTGTAGTACACCTCATGTAATCTGTTGACTGTCAACTGCTCCTTTCTCACTTTCAATCAGAATAAAAACACGTGAGTAGAAGACGAGAGGGAGTCAAATGTACTATAACACTAGAAAGCGACATCGGTTGTTGATAGTGAGATGTCCATGTTCTTCTTTTCACGATAGTTAATGATTATTTAATTGTAAGATAATTATTTTTAGCTATTTCTTTTTACAAAATTATCAGGATTTATTTTCAAATAAATGTTGTTTCAAATACTTTGATAAAAGGAAAAGTGTTTAAGAGTAGAATAAATATAACTGTTTTTCATAGACAGCCGAAAAATATCCTTACAATTCCTGTTTTTTTCATATACAAATTAGATTTCCGCTTTTCTAGAAATTCCCGATTGCTGAACAACCTGAAATAAGTAACCTTGTACATTTTTAACTTATATAATCTTTAGTGTCCAGTTATGATTATTATATTATACTATATTTTTATACAATTAACAAACTATTTAAAGTGATTTATTTCAAGATAAAAACCTAAAAAAACTAACAGAAAATTTTAATTACAAAATAAAAAACTAACACTACTATTTGTTTTGATTTATCAATTGGCAGAAAATAACATTTCTATTAAATTTGTTCTAGTTGATTGACCGCTTTAACACAAGGAATTAAAATGTATTTTGTAAGTAATAAATATTAAATACAAAATAATTAATTTTATTATTATTAATAATTAATTGGGTTATTGAAGTTTGAAATTTTATAAGTTTGCCTAGCATTTCTATAAATATCACATACCGTATCTTCTTTTCACCTGTAATTATGACAAGAAAATACAAGAAATTAAAACAAATTAGGCCTACGTAACAAGCTCACCTGAACTGATCTATATGATGTTATGAATGGCACCATCATGTGGAAGCCAGGCAAACTTGTTTGTGAAAGCAGTGCTCCACCCTAAACAGATTGTCCTACCATAAAAACATTTTGCACTTATTTAAGATACATAGTTACAGTACTCATTACTTACAAAAATATTACATTAACACTATAAAATTAAATTTAAAAGTTAAAGAATGTTTGTATCTTATAATTATAGATTATATTGAAATAAAATATAAATGTAATATATGTATTCTTCAAGCAAAATAAATCTTTAACTTATAATCAAACGAAATGGATAAAACATAAATATGGCTGTTATTTATTAATACAATTTTATTAACATAGTATAAAGCAATTATTTTAAATTTAAAACATTTATTTGATGTCGGGTATTGTCTTTGAAATGCCTCAGCTAGCCCTTTTGGTTTATAAAACTAATATGTTAAATTTAATAACAAAATTAGATAATCACTTGTTTTAGATCAAACTTAAAGGATAACTTAATACTAACAAATTATTTGAGTGATGCTTAAATCTATATGGGTGATAGGTTTGGGTGAAAATATGTAAAGATGAAGGATGATTTTATAATTTATGAATATTAGTAGGAATTAATTTTAAAAGTTAAATGTTTAATTGAGGTGTCAGTTTATAGTCCTTTATTCTTATATTATTTTATGTGCACAAGATGTTTGTTTGAAGTAGCTATTTGATGGAGGTTTAATGGAAGTTGGCCACTTACTAAATTTGTTATAATTATAATTACCAACTCTTCTCTTAACAATTTAGTCTTGATAATGGTTATTGCTCTTAAATGTTTTGTTTTGGTATCACCAGGTTATGTCTCTCTTGAGATAGTATTAATATATTTGTAGAGCCCTTGATAAGGATGTAGGAAAGAATAAAATAGTTATCTAGCCCTTTTTGTACAAATAATGATCAATTATATCTCAGGATTATATTAAAATGTTATCTGGGCATTGTGATTAGAACTAAGACTGAGCATTTTTCATGTTATCATTGTTTAAAAAACAAATCAAGTACCTAGTTTTAATGAAATTTAACCTTCTTAAACAATAACTTTCAAACAGAAAATGTATTAATTCATTTTTATATTACGATTCTATGTTATTAATAAATGAAATAATAAAGCCAAAGACATTACAGTTTACCATTAAACAAATAAAACTAGGTCATTTTTTATATAACATGAATTACTATAACAAGTAGTGGAGAGGTAAAGAGGTGGAGAGGGGGAAGGTTAGTGACTGTCGCTGGATTCAGTGACAGTACTCAGTCTGCCTAGTAATAGCGAAGTGGAACGTTGAACACCATGTTTTTGGTGTGGAGCCATTCTTTAGAAACAACGAATCGTTCATTACTGTGCAAAAATTGTTCCACCGACATTTCAATGTGGAGCGTGATGGACCGATCCCAGACCAATACCTCGTTAGGCGACTACATTCCAAACAACGGGATCAGTTATGAACAATAAATATCCTGGGCATCCCCATATAGCACGGATATCAGAAAACATCGAGAATGTGAGAATATCAGTTCTTCAGAGTCTTTATCATCCATTAGGCGGCACCCTCCAACTTTGGGTCTTAGCCGTCGCCCGTTACAGTATATTTTACACAGTGTATCAAGTTTCATCCTTACAAAATAATGTTTACACAAAATCTTCATGAATGTGAATTTGAGGAGCACAAAATCTTTTGTGAAAAAAATGCTGGACATGTTTTACTCTGATGATGTGTTTATGATGTCAGATTCCATGTTTATGTGTGTATGTGTTTGTGTATTTATGTGTTTATATGTTCATTTCTATTTGAAAGGGCAAAACTGCAAGTATTGGGCAGCGCAAAACCCTAGACAATTACACCAGAGGCCTCTTCATAGTACTAATGTTTGTTTGGTGTGAACTATCCAAAATGGGGATAGTTGATACATATTTTTTTAGTTGATACGTATTTTTTTTACAAGTGTGGCACTATAGTTACTGTTAACTCAGAGCGCTATGTTACCATGTTCTGCAACTTTTTGATACCACGACTTTGAGATTTAAATGCTGACATGGAATAAATGTGGTTTCAGCAGGATGGTCCTACAACCCACACAGTGAGAGACTCTATGCGTGTTATAAAACAAATGTTTCCCCACACGTCATCTCACGCTTTAATGATATCCACTGGCCTGCTTGAGATTTTTTCTTTGGTACCTAAAGTCAAAACTGTATGTTCACAAACCTTGATCACTAAATGATCTAAAAGAAGCCATTCATACAGAAAGAGTAGCCATAGGAAGATAAACTGTAATGAAAGTGATGGAAACTATTAAAGAAAGAATTTTGATGTGCTTCATGACGCCATCTTCAGAAGTTATTTTCCGTACGTGAACAGTATTTTTTTTAAAATTTTTAACTACACGTTTGAGATTGGGTAAACTACAGAATTAATATACGTAAACAATCTTAGAAGTTTTATTTATTTCAAAAGAGACCATTCTTTTTGTGCCAAATTGTATAATGTAACACTTTTTTTTAAGTGAAATGTTTGGCACTCCTTCTCTCAGAATTTTGTCAAGGTCTGCTTTTATTTTTGATGTTGCAACTCTTAGTATGTTTTGAAGGTAGGCATCAATGATTTTGGTTCTTGATTTTGTAAAATTCACTCTGGAAAACAAATTCTTGAAGGTATTCCAAAACAGTGATACCGTTTTTAAAGCTCGCTGTCGAATAATTGGAAAATGTCCTTATTTACATATTTGAAATAGAATTTCAAGTGTTTCAGATTATGTTTTTAAATCAGTGTTGCACTTCAAAGCTATGAGTTCCATTTGCATATTTCCAGGCAAATGTTTAAACAGTATCCTGAAAGACCTCACAAACAAGTCAATTAGTTTTTAACTTTTTGTTTAAAGTCCATGGTATTCAGCATGCACTTTACTTTACACATCACTTATTGTATCGCAACACTTGCGATGCACATCATATCAATGTCCTAGGACAACTAACGTCTCGTATTTACTGCATGGTTTATTTAAGATTATTATCTTGGACTTTAATTGCCGTATCGTATATTGTGTTTGGAAGAGAAGTTTAGTTGGTCGTTCAGTAAGTTGTGTGAGTCATGCTTAAACGATTTATACATCTCAAACTCTTCAATCGTGTCCATATATTTCCCCTTTCTGCATATATGTAGTGGTTCTAGGTTGGTTTCAAAATCTGCATAAGAGTGGTTTTTGTCAATGAGGTGTCTTGCAAAATTTGACTTATTGCTGTTGATACTCTTTTTTGGCAGATGTTCTTTAAACCTTTGGCAAAAAGCTCTTCCTGTTTGGCCTATATAGAATTTATTACATATTGGTCACATTTCAGTTTATAAATTCCTGTTTTAAGTTGTAGATGTTTGTCATGACGGAAACCATATAGGTAATTCAATTGTCAGCTAAATATTATTACACTATTGAAATTAATATCAGGATAACCAACAGTTATTAACAATTTTAACAGTTACTGAAATAAATAGAAGTAATATAGACAGGGAACGTTTTTATTTGAACCTTTCCTGTAGTCTGATTGTGCTTGCAGACCTGTCTAAGTACAGAAAAATAGTACAATTCAAGGGATACAACTAACTTATAGCAGATCTGCCCACTTATATACTAGCCTATTATAAATGTAGGGTCATAAACATTAATGTAAAGACAAAATTACAACTTAATATCCTTACTCTGTAATATACACCCATGTGTCCTTCTTCAATTTTGTGCACAGCAAAATTAAGCAGTACTCCAAATGCAAACACCATGGAACCAAATACTGCAATTACATCCATTTTTATAATCTGAATGTCTGTAACAAGTAAAATGAATTCAAAATAACACAATTTTATTATTTTGATATTTAAATCATAGTTACTGGGATTCTTTTTACATCTGAAAAATAGTCTATAATATCTAGTTGTTAATAACATATATATGTAGTGTAGACCTGATGTAATTACACATTATATTGCTATTGTGTATGAGTGGGGGTGATAGCTGAGTAGACTACGTTTTTTGGCTCTGTTTGTTCTGTATTATTTAAGTGGGTTATTGATGTCTAATTGAATTGAAACTTTACACAGATAATCTCGGCACGTTTGTAATTCACTTAAAACAATAAATTTTGGGTTTTAAGTGAATTACAAACATGCCGAGAAGCGTTCAAGGTTTGTCTAATCTCTACAGCGTTGACTATGTCATGCCTAACCAAGATAAGCCGAAGCAACAACCAAACGTTGTGACGAGATCAAATAGCAGGGATGAAACTGAAGCTATTTCTGGACTCTTCAGTAAATTTGATCAGTTATATTTAAAGAAATGAGGGACTTTCGTGAAGTGAGTAAGGAAATGGGCATCTCTATTAATTCAACACATGAAAAAATTGACGAACTAAAGACTATCGTTCAATGTCAAAAAGCAGAAATTGTACAGTGTTTTGATATGATCGGCAATTTAAAAAGTGAAAATGAGTTTTTGAAAAATGAATTATCGGCAGTGACTTCAGAATTGAACAATCTGCAGCAGTATTCGCGAGCTAACTGTGTCGATGTACAAGGCGTACCGGAGACTAAAAAAGAGAATATTTATCAAGTTATTGACAATGTAGCCCGAGCTCTTCGGTTCAAATTGAAGATTGATATGATTGATACAGTTCATCGGTTATCCGGGAGTAGTGACTCGAATTCGAGGCCAAAAGGGATAATTATAAAGTTTGTTTGCCGCCGCGAGTGTGAAGAATTTTTGCGAGTGTCACGGGTTAAGCGCAGGTTTTCTGCATCTGAGTTGGGATTTGTATCGGAAAACAGAGTTTACATAAATCCATCCTTAAGTAAACTTAACAGGGAAATAAGAATTAAGTATTATTCCTGGCTAGATCAGCTGCAAGGAAATGTGTTGTTAAATATGTTTGGTTCCGGAATGGTAAAGTTCTGGTGCGGAAAACGGACGGACAACTTGCGATTTTGATAGATTCACGAGAGCAAATCCTATGTCTGAGTCACCAAGCTAAGGACATCCAAAATGTTACAAATCAGGATGATGTGCACGCAAGCTAAGCTATTACTCTATTTATGTCTTTATAACTTTATTTTTATTGTTAGAGTTGAATTTATTTTCTTAAAAATATCTGAAGAGCGTGAAACAGAACAGATGCAGGCTTAGTGTTGTGTTTATATTAAATCATTTTGTAAATGAAGAGTTAAATTTATTTTGTGATAGGCCTTCATCAATAGTAACTTAAATATTAATATAAACATGATGAAGTTTAATTAATAGTGGTCATTTTTTTCTCAGTGCTGTATCATAATAATTTTTGTTAGTTGTCAGTAAGTGTAATAAATTTCACTAATTTTTGCAAATGTAAGAATGCCAATTTTTGTTCAAAGCTGTTCAGTTCAAGAGTGTCTTATACATTTTTCATTTTTAGGTATTATTTTAACGAAGAGCCAATTAGTTTTTGTTTTTTAATTATAATAAGGTTCCATTTTAATTTCAATGAGTAGTGATAAATGTATTTACTATCAAAATGTTAGAGGTCTGAATAGTAAGCTAAGTGAGTTCCACCAAAATTTGCTTAACCTGGATAATGATATAGATTGTATCACTGAAACTTGGTTAAATAGTAATGTGACTTCAGGCGAATTATTCCCAGCTGATTGGACTGTTTACAGAAGTGACGGAGTAAATAAGTGGAGGGGAGCTGGAGTATTGACTGCTATAAGTTCTTGGAAGTCGCACTTGCTTGTTTTTCTTTCTATTGACAATGTGGATATTATTTGGGTCAAACTATCAAATAACTATGAGTATACGTTTATTCTTTCTAATGTTTATTTTCCACCTAGGACGCCTCTTTTATCTTACGAGTTGTTTTTTAATCTATTTGTTGATAACAGTAATTTAATTAATGGAAACATTTGCATTGTGGGCGACTTTAATTTACCTTGTATTTCTAATAACACCTTTGACTTACATTTAGAGGGGGGTATTTATAAAGATTTATCATTTTTTCTAAACTTTAATAAATTTGTTATGATAAATGGTGTTATTAATCACAATAATAGAACTTTGGACTTAGTTATTAGCAATATTGTGGGAGAATCGGTGATGGGTGGCGACGACGTTTTGTAAGGAGTGGATAATCACCATCCTGTGTTGTTTGTTTGTTTTGCTGGAGGTCGAAGTCGGTGGCATATGGGAGTGCTTAACGACATTGTTTATTCATTCACAAAAGCCAACTTTTATGGTATTTATTCTGATCTTAAATGTTGCGATTGGGAAAATGTTTTTAATTGTCAAGACGTTAATACTGCGGTTTCTGAATTTTATAAATTAATTTATTCAGTTTTAGATAAATACGCCCAAAAGAGGCCACTAATTAAGTCTAAGTAAACGGTATGGTTTACAAAAGAAATGATTGATAACTTAAAATTAAAACATAAATTTAGGGCAAAATTTAATACATCTGAGAGTAATGATTATTTAGAAAAATTTAAATATTATAGGCGTGGTTAAACATTTGATAAAAGTGGTGTGACCGTCTCCACTTCTTTTGACCAGCTGGAAGCTCCGGCTGGCTGGAGACCGCGTACACTTTAGCCGAATCTTGTCAGGATGGGCCAAGGAGTCGGGTTAGGACGCTAATGAACGCACGCAACGCAAGTGAAATTAAATGTTATATTTTATTTAAGCGCCGAATTATATTACAGAATTATTATAATTTATTAAAAAGACATAACGGCAAGATAAAGCCTTAATAGTGGCCGAAAAACATACCGTTTAATTTAGCTAGCACGTGGCCAAAAATGGACTTTTTTTGGGACGAGGTCAGTGAAATATATTTAGTAATTTTAAAATACACTCAACTCTCGATTATCCGGGATAATATAGGGTTAAGGCTTCCCGGATAAGTAAAATCGCGGTTAACCCGCAAAACGGTAAAAACAATAGTAAATTTTAAAATAAACAGATTAAATGAGTTTTATTAACATACATACCTCATAAACTGCAGTAAAAAGAGTATTATTATTATTATCATACACAAAAAGTAAACAAATTATTTACACACACAAAATAAACACACTTTTTTTAAAACTACTTGACGGGGAAATATTTAAATTACTGTACTGCAAAAGTAAAAAAAACATATTTAGAATAGGCTTAGTCTAACTTTACTGTTTCTGAAAATAATCAGTCATGGTTTTCTGTTTTTGTGCTGAGAAACACTTTTTCTTTATTTTACTTCTTAGGTTTCTCAAAAAAATTTTATCAGTGATGAGAGCATCGTCCTGGCTCTCAATGTACTCGAGCAGTGACTCAACGTTTGCCAAGGCCATCCCATGCGAAACTGACTGCTGTGCGTGTGCGGCGGCGCGAGCAGCTGCCCCTCCCTCCACCTCTTCATCACTTTCACTTTCACCTCCCTCTCCGCCAACACCCTTAACTTTGTCAACAATCTGTTGGTCTGACAACAGTTCGTAGCCTTGGTCTTCCACGTCACAGTTCAACCACTGATTAATATTGTCATTGTCCACATCCTCTCCCCCTGGGACTGTTTTTACTGCTTCCGTTATTCTGCTAACAATATCAGCTTCATTAAATTCGAGAAATTCATCCTCTTCACAAATATGTGCAGTATCTGGCATGATTTTCTTCCAGGACCGTACAATTGTCAATGGTTTTGTTTTTTCCCAAGCAGAATGTATCTCGTAAATAGCATCGAGAATTGTAAAATCTTTCCAAAAAGTTTTCAGGTCATTGCCCTCTTCAATCCTCCTTTGAAGAAGAGTTGAACGATAGTTTCTCTTTAGTGCAGATATTACGCCCTGGTCCATTGGCTGTATTAACGCAGTGACATTGGGAGGCAAAAATTTTGCATAAATGTTGCCATCTAATGATTTCAAAGTTGTTTCATTCGGGTGCGAGGGCGCGTTGTCTAATAAAAGAACAGCTTTTTCCGGGAGTCCATTTGACTTTAAATATTTACGTACTTGAGGCACGAAGTTGTTGTCAAACCACAGTTTAAAAATCTCAGAGTTCATCCACGCAGACTTACTGTTGTAGTAATGAACTGGCAAGTTTTTGGCCTCTGTGCCTTTGAAGGAGCGAGGTTTTTTTGCTTTTCCTATGGCGACTAAAGGCAACATATGTGTACCCTTTGCATTTGCGCAGGTCATTATCGTCATCCGTTCTTTAGAGGCTTTATATCCTGGTGCACATCGCTCCTGTTTGAAAGCTAGAGTCCGGGTTGGTAGACATTTCCAATACAGGCCTGACTCATCTGCATTGTACATTTGTTCTGGGAGCAAACCCTCATCCATAACAAATTTTTCAAAATCTGAAATAAATTTTTGAGCAGCTTCGGTATTTCCACTTAACAATTCACCTTTTACACCAATATCACGGATACCGTGTCGCTGTTTAAATCGCGTAAACCATCCAGATGACGCGTCAAAATCACCCTCCATACCAAGTGCATCATGGAAAAACTTGGCTTTAGTCATACATATTGGCCCCGATACTTGCGTCCCTTCAGCTCTTTGCTGCGAAAACCACTCTAACATGCACTGGTCAATCTCTTCAAACGTGGATTTTTTCATCGTTTTTCGGTTTGCCATACCAAAGTTTGTATCAGACGAACAAGCGAATGATAAAAGTTTATCTTTGTTACGCACAATATCCCGCACTGTAGAATCACCAATGTTATATTGGACACACATTTGTTTCACAGTAGAACCTCGTTCTATATTTTGTACAATATCCAACTTATTTTGAATGGATAAAACGACACGCTTACGTTTGGTTGCCATTGTTGCGCACTGCGAACTGAACTCGAGCCAAAACGTACTGAACTACGACTGGTGTGGGGTAGGTGGGGCGAGGGACATGACCTTGGCCGGCACCACGTGACTCACAGGCTATAAATAACTTGAAGGTCGACACGCACCTGCTACTGTTCCGACCCAACTACGAATATTATCGCAACACAGCTGCACATTGTACATAATAAATATTGGAATATTGGTCAATATTGGTATATATTGGTATCGCGGTTAAGCCGCAACGCGGTTGATCCGATTACGGTTAATCGAGAGTTGACTGTAGAGGAATTTAAATTTTCTCTCTTTTTTTAATACATAATTTAGAGTGTTAATTTTAGTTAAAATTCAGATAAATATTTGTAATTGCTTACCTGTGTTGTGTTCGATGTCCTCTCCCAAAACAGAGACGGTCGGATCCCACCTCTGACCGTCTCCACTTCTTTTGACCAGCTGGAAGCTCCGGCTGGCTGGAGACCGCGTACACTTTAGGCGAATCTTGTCAGGATGGGCCAAGGAGTCTGTTTCTAGAGCCGCGAGAAGGAACATCGCTACGGGACGAGGTCAGTCCATTTTCGGCCACGTGCTAGCTAAATTAAACGGTATGCTTTTCGGCCACTATTAAGGCTTTATCTTGCCGTTATGTCTTTTTTAATAAATTATAAATAATTCTGTAGTCTTTTAATTCGGCAGTAAATAAAATATAACATTTAATTTCACTTGCGTTGCGTGCGTTCATTAGCGTCCTAACCCAACTCCTTGACCCATCCTGACAAGATTCGGCTAAAGTGTACACGGTCTCCAGCCAGCCGGAGCTTCCAGCTAAGGTGTTTGAAATTGTTATGCATTTGTTTGTTCTATCTCATATGAAACCGTATTTGTCTTGGGCTCAACATGGTTTTGTTCCAGCTAGATCCATTAATACTAATCTCTCAAATTTTGTAAATTATGCATCTAGGGTACAAGTGGGTGTGATATATACTGACTTTTCGAAAGCATTTGATAAAGTAAACCACGTCACTTTGCTTAAGTAGCTGAATTTTTATGGGTTTTCCAATGATCTAATTATGTTTTTCTCTTCCTATCTGTTTTTTAGGTATCAATATGTAACGCATTGTGGTTTTAAATCTAATCGATTCTTAACGGGGTCCGGTGTTCCTCAGGGCAGTAATTTGGGACCTTAATTGTTTAATATGTTCAAACAAAAATTTCAACCTCTAATAGACCATTGCAATACATTATTTCAATTTTATTATACACCGCACCAGCAACATTCAATTAATGAGTCCCTTATTGGAAACAAAGGTCAGATTGCACCGGTATTTACCGAAAAAACACCAAAGACGATGGAGTATAAAATTATGGGTATTTTGCGACTAAATTATATCACATATAAACAGTAGCCTATATCTTCTAAATAATAATCGAATTACATTATGTAATAGAATTAACTTTACCTAACCTGTCTGATGAAACAGACAATTTAGGTAAATGTTAAATTATTAAAATTTATTAAATATGAAATAAGTATCCCTTATCACCATATTATTCCTATTTCATGGTAAAGTAAAATTATACCAAAAGTTGTAATATGCATGCACAATTAATCTGATATAATCGAGACTCAATTTATTGAATAATATGTCTAGTATCTTGACACCTGTAAATAATTAACTGACAGTAATTCACTAGATTTTTCATAACCTAGCCTATTTGTATTTGAATTATGATATTTCTTATTTTCAATTTGTACAGTAAATTTTGTTTAAACAAAAAAGATAGGGTCTGATTTAAAAGATAGGTAAAAACCAACAGTTACAATAAAATACAGGCAACTTCTAATGATTTTTTTTATAATTTAGTCATTTTTATACTACTAGGCCTACTGCTAAACTAATTCTGGACCTAAAGAACAGCAAAAATTCTACCTTTATTTCAGTAAATATTTACTTTATCGATGATGAGATTAAATTAAGGTAAAAGTATAGGCCTACTTCAACTTAGTGTCATTAAATGAAAATATATGCCAAACTTAATCAGTACATATTGTATATTGAAAAGAAAATTGTATTAATTTTTAGCGGATTTCACCTTTTTACTCCAAAAATGGAAAGAAAAGTACCATAATTTATATACACGTAGGTTACATACGTATCACAATGAGATTTTGGAAGTTTCACATTCACTTCTAAAACGGCCGCTTTAAAAATATATATTTTAAAAGAAACTAATTTCAACAGTGAATTTAAAATAATTTTTAACTGTTAGGCTATATTAAGTATGTTAACCAAGACTTTGACTATATTTTTACTTTCAAAATAAACAACAACCATAGACAAAATACGAAAAATATAATGAATATCCAGATTCACATATTATATGACATATGCTATGAATAATGTCATATTCATATATATATATTTTTTTTTTTCGGTAATTCTGCGCAATTACTTGGTCAACCCCAAATTTTTTCATATTTTACTACGGTCATAAGGATGTTCTCAGAAAGCAAGAAACATATAATTCAAGGCCCGCAAGGCCATCGTACAGGTTGCCGAGCGATAAGAAGGTTCAAAGTCCACGCGATAACAGTGGCTTGCGGGAGAAGCAAGGAAGGCCTATAATGACAGGTTTGGCCAGGTAGCTATATATGACAGGCCAAACCTGTCATTATATATAATTATATAACGGTACTGTCACAACTGGCCTTCCGCGCATCTCCCGCAAGCCACTGTTATTGCGTAGACTTTGAACCTTCTTATCGCTCTGTACGATGGGGAGACACGCGGAAGGCCTATAATGACAGGTTTGGCCAGATAGCTATATATATAGGCCTATATATATAGCTACCTGGCCAAACCTGTCATTATATATAATTATATAACGGTACTGTCACAACTGGCCTTCCGCGCGTCTCCCGCAAGCCACTGTTATCGCGTGGACTTTGAACCTTCTTATCGCTCGGCAGATGGCCTTGCGGGCCTTAAATTGTATGTTTCTTGCTTTCTGAGAACAACCTTATGACCGTAGTAAAATATGACAAAATTTGGGGTTGACCAAGTAATTGCGCAGAATTACCGAAAATGAGGTTTATAAAAGTACGAAATCCAGCTGCGTAGTAGGTTATGAATGTCAATGTTAAAACTAATGACTATGTTCATCAAGCCACTGAATGTATGATCACTTGTTTTATTAAGTCTGGCAAGGTCTGCTATAGGGAAGGTCTAGTCAGGTGGCTAACCTAACAACTGCTAAATTCCCTTGTTTTCTATGTTATTTAACAGTGATGAAATGGATTTTAGGACCTAAATGGTTTTCCCAACAAATAATAAGATCTAATTCTTTGATTACAAGGTAAATACTTTACATTTTCATAATTTTTTATTGAAAAATCCGATGACGAGGTACAACCGATAATTACCTAATTTAATATTATTTGATATGGTAATTATATATAGTAAAAAAGCTAATTTTAATTGCTAGTAAAGCTAATTTTGGTTAGATCTAATTGTTTTAAAATTCCTTTACTTCTTAACAATAAATTATTTTTTCAATGCAGAATTCATTTTTTCATTGAAAAATCACAATTTAAATACTATTAAATCCGAGTATTTATAGGTTAGATATAATGGCAATTCTTCACATTCACTTTCTCATACCTTAGTAGATTGCAACTTATATCTATGGTAATTATATAGCAGAGCTGCCTCACTTCAAAATCAATTTTGGTAATTCTGCGCAATTACTTGGTCAACCCCAAACTTTTTCATATTTTACTACGGTCATAAGGATGTTCTCAGAAAGCAAGAAACATTAAATTTAAGGCCCGCAAGGCCATCTGCCGAGCGATAAGAAGGTTCAAAGTCCACGCGATAACAGTGGCTTGCGGGAGACGCAAGGAAGGCCTATAATGACAGGTTTGGCCAGGTAGCTATATATATAGGCCTATATATATAGCTACCTGGCCAAACCTGTCATTATATATAATTATATAACGGTACTGTCACAACTGGCCTTCCGCGCGTCTCCCGCAAGCCACTGTTATCGCGTGGACTTTGAACCTTCTTATCGCTCGGCAGATGGCCTTGCGGGGCTTAAATTTTATGTTTCTTGCTTTCTGAGAACATCCTTATGACCGTAGTAAAATATGAAAAAATTTGGGGTTGACCAAGTAATTGCGCAGAATTACCTCATTTTCTACTAAACGATAGCATTTTGGGACTTGAAACGTTTCTTCTGACAAATAATAAGATCTGATCCTTAGATTACAAGATAAATAGAGCATATTTTACATTTTCATATCTTTAATAGAAAAATCTGAGGAAGAAGTAGGCCTACAACCAATATTTACTGATAATAATATAGCATACCTTATGTTTGCTTTTCTGATGCAAGATGTCTGTCAATAAAATTAATTCAAATAAAAATTAGTTTATTTCGTTTAATAAAATATGTTGGCAAAAAATAACAAAAGAATAGGCTATAGATATATTATACAATTACCAAAGTTGTAATACTATAGTAATTATCATGGTATAAAGATTAATATGGTAATTGGAGGCCAGGCAGAACAAACTTGAGACATGTGTTCATGACTCATATTATTGGATTGGGTTGCAGAAGAAAAATGTATTTGATGACTAAAACAAAATAGGTTCTTTTGGATTAAAAAATCATAATAATCATAATAGTCAATAGTGTAGAAATAAAACTTTACTTCATGTGTTTGCATTGTTGAAAGAGTGTGGGAACTTGTCTTACATGTTCTTTACTCATGATATGATTAATATTTTATAAATACAATATGAAAACTTCCAATGATAACTTAGCACAAGATAGCCTACATATTTTATTCTTACTTTTTATAATATATATATATATATATATATATATATATATATATATATATATATCAAAATTGGAGCGCTAGAGTAAATAATTATCAAAAAATAACCTATTCAACAAGCAGAATTTCTTTAGGCTAAATACTTACCAAAGCTAGGCCTAATTTGCAGATATTCGGCGACAATAACAATAAAATATAGGTTATCCTTTCGTTAATTTCGTAATGCTAACAAATATACTTTTTGTCATTTGTATACGTTTACTGCTAAAATAACTTTCCGGCTAAAACACCACTAAATTCCATCAAATATTTATTTGGAATATTCTCCAAATCATTTCTGTCCCTTCTCTTTCTCCTTCTCTAATCTCTAATCTCTACTCTCTTATTCTCTACAATATCCAATATCGGCATTTCACAATCCACACAGGCACACACCAGTGACACCACAGACCACAGTACAACACGGTATATTCAAAGTCATAGATACACATACAACTAATCATACATAATACAGTAGATTAGTAATGAGTATCTGTACTTTATGATTTTAAATTTATTGAATTTATTAGCTCATTAACTTTTACATGACATGTATAGTATCTAGAATGGTGTGTCATGGGTTAGTTTAGTTTTAAATGAATAATATATTATATCTTAATATAATATCTTATATATCTTAATATTATCTATTTCATTAAAAAGAGGTAAATAATTTCTGGCGTTCATATTTCCTTATAGTTTAATTAAAAAATATATAAATTAATGCTATGACCGATCAGTGTTTACACATATTATTTTGATTTCCCTTAAAAATAAATTTCAACGAAATAATATAAAAATATAACAATACATTATATTCCAACGTGTTAACACGGCTAGGGGTCGACTTATACTGACGGTTGTTAAATACGAGACCCATTCCGTCGTAAGTGTAATCAGACAGACACAGTCTCCCCTCTGAAATCTACAGGAGCACCGATCTGATCTGTTAAACTTACTGTGATATTATGAATGGTTTTTACTATGACAGGTAATTATTGACAGGATATTATTGTCAGGGGAATGTCCACAATCTTGTACCCTGGAGGTACTTGTGGGTAAAACTCGTGTATAACATGACACTCTGCACCGTTTTGAAATGAACCCCTTCACAATATTACACTCTACACGAATCACATTCACTTTAATTACATCAACTGGTAAATCAGATTCGTGTTTAGTAATAGCTTCCAGGTTACCATTCTTAAAACCGAGTAATTTCCCGATAGAGCCCTCTTTAAAACGAATTGTTCTAGAACACTTTATCTCCGCTTTCAATGTATTGTTGTTGGGTTTCAGGAAAAATGCAACCTTCGGTGGCAGCTGTGACTTGATATATTTTTCAATATCCTCGATTTCATACGAGCCAGTTGGTATACTAATGGTCACTTCACCACCATTATCTTTTTGATCTTTACCGAGGTAAAATTTATTATTAATACCCTCCACTATATTTGGAATTTAATTGTAAGTGGCAAAGTCAATGAGACCAATTTCCCACTCACCATCTTCCAACTCGACTGGAGGAAAGAAATCACACGAAATTTTGGAACTATTACCACTTAAAATGATACTCATGATAGAAACTTTATGCACAAATGTCCGCACACGACTGACTTATCACTTTGATGTCTTTTATAGTTATAGTGAATATTAGTACCTGTACCAAAGTACCTAGTCAACTCAATTGGTGGTCTAAGATTTCCAAAACTGTCGAAATAGGTACTCTACACTGTTACCCCGTTTTTATAGCACACCCAATGAGTAACTTCACCGTTGATATTATCTAGGTTTACAATAGCATTTTCATTTTTCAAAGGTTTCGAGGGAAAGCTGTCTCTCATGTAAACACCTCTAAAATACGGGATCCTCAGTTTCAAGGCATATTTCTCCAAGTCAATATTTGTTAAAGGTCTATTCGGTAATGAATCTAACAACGTTTTTTTTTTACCTCCCCGGCACTTTTTACCTCCCTTTCTTATACGGTTTCAAGTAAAGACCCTTCCCCTTTAACTGTTTCAATAGTTGTTGCACTGTACGTTTTCTCCTTGTCCTCTTTCCACCTCCTAATTTTGTTTTAGCCTTCATTGCAGCTGTTACAGCCATAGCAGCGACACGTTCACCCAAAGATGCGTCCCCTGATTTAACTTAACCCCAAGCCTTTCCGGCAAGTATTTTATCGGCTTCGTTACGTCGCTCTGAATCACCGTATTTGCTCTATGCTATATCGTGTTCCTTACAAGCTTCGTCCAAAGGGTTCACACCTTTATCTCCACGAGCCAAGCGTTTGGCAAGCTTTGTACCTTGACCACAATAGTTGTAAGACGGTAAATGGAATTCAACGGGTAATAAATCAACTGCTTTATTCAAAACCTTATCACCTGTACTTAATAACGAGGATACAAGACCACGAACTTTCCTCTTTGACTTTCGACGCTGACGCTTGGTAGATGTTGCTCGTCTTACGGCCATTTCTATACTGATCAAAAAGGTCGGGGGTGTGTTCTATTAAGAGTAAAATATATCCGACAGTAAGGTATACAAGTCCTTGAGACGTGTCTCCTTCATACAGGTGATTTTTAATACCGGTACATCAAATATATCGGTATAAACTCCTGTCACATAACCTAAAAACTCATTGTATGCATACACGTTATTTTCACCAAAAAAGTAAAGATTACCGTCCATATATCTGAAACCGCCACTTATAGTAGTTGGTAAACTAGTGTAAAGATCAGTTATTCTGCCTTCATACAGACTTTGACGTGCACACTCATCGTATCTAATAACATAATATGTGTTATCGTAAAATACCAAAGTCTTCCCCTGATTACCATTAAGTACAGCGTTTAACCTTCTAACCTTTCTTCTCAACCAATCATCGAGTTTATACACGTACTTTCTCTGTAAACTCGGGTATTCAATAAGGTACACGGTTACGTTTGATACTAAAACTATATCCTTATTGGGTGCCTGATAAACAGAGGTTACACCATCAAAATTTGTTGGTAAATAATCCAGCCAGTCAGTTATCAATTCGGGTGTTATGTTCCAGTCTCTTTTAGCTTTGTCCAAATGTATTATCCATACATATCTCATAAAACAGATATATGTGATTATTGGCTATTAAAACTGTATTTACTTTACGTCTTATACTACATAGATCAGAAAGAGTCAACTCAGTAGTATTGTTATTTTTTGACCGCTTTGTTGTTGTGCTACCTAGTAGTAGTGGCTACTGTTGTTGTAATGGTAGTGGTTTTCCTAGGTCCGTATTACTGTTGTATACTGTTAATTGTATCTGGGGAGAGATCTGATTGATACATGTCTGCAATGTTTATCGGTATAATAGAATAACGATACATTGTGGAGTTGGAAATAGGGGAATGGTGTAGGCCAAGGGCGTGTCCGATTTTGTGTAAAAGGACTGTATAGAAAGACTGATGGCTATCCAAAGGTCGATTCATGCTAAAGTCCCAATTCTCATCCGTATCGAAATGAATTTCCGTTTGCATAGTGGTCAGCGTGAGTAGAGTTGCGTGTGCAAGAATCGAACCTGTACCGTCAAAATCACTAAAACACTTTTTAGCACCATTCCAAATTCAAATGATCCCTTTGAGCAAAAGAAATGACTATATTGGGTGTATACAACTTTGGCTGTATATAGTGGCTGCACCGATAAAACTTTAAATTGCAATGCCGACTCCACAATTTGAAAGCTTATTGAACAGTTTTCAATAGTTCACGGTTACCACTACCGTACAGGTACCACGAAAGCGTAGTATTACTCCATTTAAAATGACCCGAGGCATCAAGTGGGTTAACACTATCATTATAACCGCAGTAACCATATTGTGTCACGTCTAGCGTTTCTGGTGTTGTACTGAGCTGTCACTACTGAATTCTTCAGCGAGACTTGCATAGCAACAAAGCACAAAGAAGACAAACGCTCCGGTCAAAGTCATATTTACGAATGAGTTAAATCAACTAAATGAGTTTAACATTAATTTTGCTAGCGATCTCAGACCACTGTTTTTTTTTCAATTTTGGTATCGTCAAGTCCAAATGATACCTTCATTTGTGAAATAGTCTTCGACATATTTACATTTATCTTGCTCGGTAAGACACCATAAAGGGTACCCTGAAGCCTCCTGTTTTTTTAAAAAAAAAGTATTTATAAAATCTGTAAACAATCCTCCTTTGTCAAAAGTAGCCATCTCGTACATTGTCAATATCACATAACCTTTTTCTACCGCTTTGCGAATTTCACTTATTTCCCAGGTACCTATTAGAGCACGTTCTTGAACATTATGAAAACATTCATCTACATTAACATTTTCCCCGCAGGTACGACACAGCACAATAATAATTTGTTGTTCATTCTTACGGGTAAAACCGGTAAATATAAATTATTTGGAGGGAGAATTTTACATTTTAGGAGTCCTTCAGAGTTTTAATCCTTGTGCCGGAAAATCTCAGGGTGCCCGAGGAAAATCTCAGGGTGCCCTACAGGATATTTTTTGTACTCACATACCCAAGGATATAACGAGCAAACGTCTACGTAGTGTATGGACTCTCCCTCTTTAAATATGTGATATGATTTTGTATTACCAGTTCTACCTCCAAAAAATGCATCACGAGGGTTTAGGGGGAGCATATTTAGAACAGGATGGGTTTCGAGGTAAGCTGTTTCGAGAGGTTTTTCTTTCTTTAGCTGTCTAAACCCACATTCCCACATTTCAACTACAGTGTATCCGATAGTGGTAAGTCTTGACGTTTTAAATTTTGTTCTCTCATACCTCAAATTGAATGTATTGGATGAATGGTTATGTAACTCTTCATCATGATTTAAGGGGAAACATTTAGGGCAACCGTGATAGTAGCAGCCGTGAAATTCAAATATAATGTTATTTCATATTCCGTCAACACTCATTCCATTAATTTTGACTTCTTGCCCTCTACCTGCATGTTCAATCTGTGTTCCTATCTGATCCTCTTTCCATGTAAGCCATTGTAAGGCTATAGACAACTGATTATCAATCATTCGGTAACCATTTATGGGTATGATACCGATAGTATCCTTTTTCAAAAAAATACGTCTAAACGCGAGATTACATGCACTAGCAATTGTAACTGCTTCTAAAAACAGGTCCACATTACACTGGTCCAGGAACATTAGTCTAAATTTGAGACACGCCTGAGCCAAAATATCAACGTCAGAGATACAATATGCTACAAGTTCTACTTGGAGATTAAAAACGTAATTGCTCTGGATTTGTGTATTATAGCATTTTAGAAAATCTTTTCGAGTCTCATCAAACATTGTATCCGGACTGTAAAACTCAATAGACGCCCTATATAGTTTTGATTTTCCTTTGTATTAAATAGGTGAGGAAAGTAACCCTTCTTTTTTCAGGGGGTAGATCAAAAGCTTTGGGTAGTTTTGATAATGCCATAAGCATGTAATTAAGGGAATCGATAAAACGAACATTATCTAGTTCTAATAATATAATTTTGCTACCTCTAGTTATCAGTTCGGGTGTAAATTGTGTCTCCTCTAGAATATATTTTAGGATAAATTGTATATCAAACCCTGAGCCGTAATGTGATAAAATAGTTACCTTTGCAAAACTTTTCCGAATTCATTATATACTCCATAAACTGATTAACAGGGTTGGTTTTGAAAATATGTATTTTATCGTGTTCTGTGGGGCAATTATGTGGACACGAATTACAGAATTGCTGCGAAACACAGATTGACTTTATCGACTCTAGCTTGAGGATTTGAGGGTAGTGGCATATCCTGAGTCGTTTCTATAGCGAAAAAAATGATTAAATAACAGTCTTTTTTGGGTTCTCTAGTGTCAATCCTCATATAACAGTGGTGTCCGGGAGGCCTATATTTTGAACAAACTCTACAGTACTCCTAGTAGCATACATGCTTTGGGCGTTGTTTTGTTTTTTATTGTTTTGAGCTTGGAATGAAGCCTAAGTTTGTGAGAAAAATGACATGAATGCCGTGAAGCTGTCTAGCGGTTATTGATTTGGGATTATATTTCTCTTATTTTGAAGATTTGTTTTATTTATTTATTATAAATTGTGTATACAAATTACAATATCAGTATTATTGTTTGTAGAATTTATTGTTCTGAGTGAATGTTATTGTCAGACATCAAATATTGAGGCTATCTAGAGATAGAGGTTATGTTGGAATTTGGTCTTCCTTCATAGCAAATTTGTAACAAAACACATTGTGTTTACTAATACAAATAATTTTGTCTAATGAACATTTTATAAATTGATTGTATTTACCAAAATATATGCAAAATGTCTATCTATTTCTGTGGAATTTTGCCTCCATTACTTTCAGATTTTTTGATATATGACCTTATAACTCTAAAATTTTTAAATCCAAAAGTTTTTGCATTACACACATAAAATCTATGTATCTTTGTGAGAACATAGGTAATAAAAATTCGGTTATTGATTATTATTTTATTTTTTTGTGATTTTTTGAAAATAGTTAGCCAATATTCATTTTTTACGTAAAAATGTACCATGTCCAATGAAAATTTTAAAAATTGATTTTTATTTTTAGCAAATTTTATCCACAAATATATTACAAATCTCTAGGAATACTTCAAAAAAATCAAATTTTTTTTAGTGTGGTGTACATTACCATTTCTGTGAAATTCTTGCCTAAGTAACTATCAGATTTTTGACTATTTTACATAGTAACCCTAATTTTTTTACATCTATAATTTTTTTCACTACACAGCTAAATTCTATGCAACTTTCTGAATATAATGATAATATATAGCAGTTTTGTAAAAGATATATATTACTATTTTTAGTGAATTTTTGAAAAAAATGAACAAATTACCTTTTTTCATAAAATATTTTTTTAAATTTTGAAAATGTAACAAATTTATTATTATTTTTTTCTAAATATATTCACAAATATTACACAAAACGTTTGTATATCTTAGAAAAAGGTGGTAAGCTTTTGATTTTGGATGATACAGGTTTTTCCTGAAAAATTATAACTTCGTTTTTGACATGTAACATACTTACTCCAAAACCGTTTCAAATTATTTATTTTTTTTACATAGATGAATTCTATGCATCTTTCTGAGAAAAATGATGTTTTATAAGTTTTGCTTTATATAAAAATTTATGAATTTTTAAAGAAAACAAAACCTTTAACATGCATATAACCAGTTGTTTAACCTTTAGAACCAGTTGTGTCGGTTCTAGGGTTAATTTACTAACAACAACTAGTGCTTAACGAGCCTAAAAAAGTTTCACTTCAATAAAATAACTAACACTATTTGCCAGAAAAGTAAACTTGAACTGAAATTGTTAATGGCAACCTAAGTTATGAACTGATAAAATGCAAGTGAGTAGGACACAAGAGAAAGTCGAAATTAGATTGTTGAAACTGGTAAGATAAGAACACTGAAAATTCCAAAGCTTGTTGACTCATGTAACTAACAACAGGACAAGGAAATAAATTGCTTTATTACTGTAACTTTTACTCTGTTAAATGCAATGTAGGGACTTCTAGTTTTCAAAATTTGATTTCTTTTTTTATGCCCTTTAAAATGAGGGCTCACAGACATGATAGGGGTTTGCATTTGAAAATCTTTAGTTGCCCCCCTTTACCCCCTTTAGAACAGGGGGCAAAATGTTCAACAACCTGAAAAAGTAAAAAAGAAATGTTATAATAGGTATGGTCAAGGTCTCACATTGATATCCAGGTGTGCCAGGACATAAAACTCACTCTGTATATATGTCCTATCTGCTCACTTGTCATATAATTATTTGACCAGATTAGTAACCTTGATAATGGTAATTCCGACCATCTAGAAATTTCTTTCTTTTTTTGAGAGTTATTACCAAACTACTTTTATTGCCAGTTATAAATTTATAAAAAAATAATTGTCAATAATTGACTGTTGAGGGTAAATTAGAGAAACAAAATATAAAATACCTTTAGGCCTATATTTAATCATAAGTTTTGACTTTGTAAACACAATAATTCGATGAATAAAAAGTAAATTAGCAATACGCATATACCATTGGAAAGCTTATGAAAAGTGGTAATTGTTTGACATTTGAACACCTATAGGTGTAGTCCTACATATATATTGATGTATAGTTGTATAATGCCTTTTACCAACTTTTTATATATTTGACATCTGTTATGTAAATTCAGTATAGGTGTAAATATATTTTTAATTGTTGTAAGACTTTTTTATTACATCATATAGTTATAACAACACGCACTATGCTAATCAAGAAAGTATTTATATAAAAGGATTGAACATTTTTTAAATTACATTGTTCTGTACACACGGACTTTCAGCAGCAGCAATCAATGTATTTCATATTGCTGGTAGTAGTTGACTGTAAGCAGAGAAATTTCAGCATATCATTACCCTTCTGTTGTGAGCGCTGTAGGGAAGGCAGAGACGGTTAGTAACAACGTTGAAAGATAAAAAAACTACACCATTCATTATAGGGTATTGAAACAAGCAATCCAACATATGCTAACAAAGATCCATAGAGTAATAAAATTCTCACAGTCAGCATGTTTTAAACGATATGTTGATTTAAACACTATATTGAGAACCATTGCTATAACAGATGTTGAAAAAGATTTCTATAAACTGATGAATAATGCAGTATTTGGTAAATCTAATGAAAAAATTCGTAATAGTATAGACATACCACTTGTTTCATCAAATTCAAGAGTGAAAAGTTAGTAGCTAAAAGTAATTTCATGGACAGAACTATTTATAGCGAAAACCTTTAACATATAACATGGAAAAAACGAAGATGGTTCTGAATAAACCGGTATATTTAGGACAGTGTATTCTAGATACAAGTAAGATATATATGTATACTTTCCCTATGATGTAATGCTCCCATGGTGTTCACAGATTAAGATTACAGTATATGGATACAGAGAGTTTTATATATGACATTCAGACCGAAGACTTGTATGATGATGTGAAACAAAACACTACACATTTTGATACAAGCTATTACACAACAAATCACCAGCTGAACTCCAACATTAATAAAAAAGTATTGGGGAAGTTCAAAGACGAAGCTTCTGGTGACATCATTGAGGAATTTGTAGGTCTACACAGTAAATTGTATGTGGTTATTAATGTCAGTGGAAAACAGCGAAAGGTGCTAATAAAAGTGTTGTTGATACAAAACTAACTTTTAAGTATTGTTATGATTGACAAAGAGTTCTACACCCTTAACAACAATATTCAATGTCTATACTATTAAAAATAAAATAAATTATCATTATCTCCCAGTAATATAGACACACTTGCACATGGACATTTCTCTCTTAGATAAGGAAATATTTTACGTGTATATATCTATATAATTCATATTCAGAATGAAGAAATGTATGTTATGGAAATGTTTATATAAAATTTACATTCAGAATGAATAAAATGTTTGATTATTTTTCTTTAATTACTTACAGTCAATATTTGATGAATCAAACATATATAATAGTTACAAGTTTTTAATTTCACACTTTCATATTTTTGAAAACAACATTCTTATACCACTTACACTTTCTTATTAACATACATCTGTTATTATCAATGAAATTTTATTTTAAAGAGAGACTTAATTCATGATAATACAGTACTGGAAATTACAATTACTAAAACAATTAAATATTTGAAGAAAAAAGTAATTATGTCACTTTGGAACACATTTAAATGGTCATTCTCAGGACCTGCAAGATAGAAACAGTGTAAGTCATGTTATGTGTTCAAAAATATAAGTATTCTTGTTTAACATCGCACTAACTATGTTTCAATCTCAGTTATCACAGGAATCGTGTTCTGTATATTTCATCACAAGTACAGCCATCAGATGTGATGAATCGCAAAAGTTAATCCATATTTGGTGGTAAAAAAAAAGTACAATAAAGTGGTGTGTGTTATGCTGAGTGAGTACATTACGACAATCCAGTGAATAACTGCTTTGTTGTAGTGCTTATTCAAAAGTTTATCTATTTACGATAACTACAACATGGATCTATTATTTATTCATGAAATAAAAAATATATCTTCAGTTCAGTGTAATAATAGATGCCTTGTACCATATTAATATATTTTGATGAATTAATTTTAAGAACAAAATTTATAACCAACAAAATTATTTATAAATTTTTTGTAAAATTAATTTTTGGTATGAAAAAAGATGGTCCAAAGCCCTTAAATCGGTGATGGGATCTATAACATATAAAATATATATTTTACAAATATTTATTGAAATACAAAAAATCAAATATTCTATTGTAATATAAAACATGGTGTTTTATATCATTGTTTTTTATTTTATTTCAGGTATGTATAAATGAACAATTCAGATATGAATAAGTCATAACAATCAACATTTTCATTAAATAGTGAAATAAAGTCTCTCATTGTATGTCCATACGCATGAAAATATAAAAAAAGTACACAATATTTTCCGCACACAGTTGAATACATACTTTGCAACTTCAGATCATTGTATACAAATGATGGAAGTTGATCTGTTGCATAGACTCCAGTATTTGAAATGGGTAGATGGAATAAACAGTTTTGTATCTCGAGACTATTCATTGAAAAATAATATTATTCTTCTTCAATTTGTTTGAGAATAAAAAAAAAACCTAGTGATTTGGTTCTATTTCCCAAACTAGATTTTATTTATAATTTGTAGTCTCTTTTATCCTCCAAAGCCTGAAATAATATTTATATCAATTTGAATAACATTATCAATTCACCATATATAATACAGTTCACTGTTTCTGTCAACACTGACTCAAACCTGATTTCAATACGTAGGTTCCCATGACATATGAGATTCCAATGTGACATTAAATTTGCAGAGAGGTCAGGTGTTAAATCAAATTCCGTAGACAAGTAGCCTTTTGGATAATCATCTCTTGATATATCAATTCCATCATGCATAAAATGTATTCCTGTTCCAGAAAACAATGTATGGTAAGCACGTACATATAGTTCGTTGGTTTCATAATTCGGCTGAATCGGTTTTGAGGGAATTTGAACTCCATAAATATAAAGTGAAAAGAAATTAGTTTTGTATTGATTAAAGTGGTATGGGTTGGTTTTAAAATCACCATTGAAAGGTTTATTACTAACTAAACTAATAATAACACGTTTCGGAAGTTGACCTAGAAAAAGACTTTCCCTGAACATTTGTAGGGATGGTAAGCACTTTTAACTTCCATCTGTGTCATAGGATATTTTGCAGAACTTAATTCAAGTGTTTTACTATGTGCTAGAAGAACAGATGTGTTGATTTTCATTTTTATAATGAATAGATTTGCTGCTATTGTATTTAATTTTTAGGCTGATTGAGACGACATAAGGGAGAATGCATCCCTCGTCCGTATCAACCAAAAACATAATTCCACACCATTTAGAAAAATTTTTTCTTGGTTAAATATGTCACTGTGAAAATGTCCTATTGAATCCACATATTTACTTGAAATTCTAAATGTAAGTCGTTTTACAAGTCCGCTGTTTGCATCATTAACATCATCTAAAGATGCTGATGGTTGTCTGAATACCATAATGCAAAAGTTAAGTGTAATTTTTTTGCTATAGGACCATATTTTAATAGTGTTTCTATATATGACCTATACGGATAGGTATTATTTGGTGGTGAAATTAGCTTTTGGATCAAATAAATGTCCAACTGTGCAATCAATGAGATTAGAAAATTATTTACTGGTCCAACCTTATCCTTTTCCGCTAAATTTGTCCCATTAGATTTTAATATTTTTACTTTTAAATTTAACATTGTATGTGATACGTAATATATTCATTTTCCTGTTCTGGGATAACAAACTCAATTGGTGAATCATCAGTCAATGCAGATATTGGTTTATAATTTATCCACTGTCCACTTTCTATACTTATCTGTTTAGCAGGTATTGTAATCAAATCAATTTCTGATTTTGTACACTCACAAGATTGTTGGTGAAGAAATGCCATTTTTTAATGACAATATATCTTTCTTTGCTTTTTTTTTCCAGACCTGTTTCCTAAGGGGTGTTGTGAGAGACTGAGTTGTTACTTTCCTTTTCTTCTTTTTATATCCAGACCCTGACAGTATGGATACAATTTTCTTATCAGCCTTATGTTTTAATGTTCCATTACATTCCTTAACTTTATTTTGAAATGTATATTTGGGGGTCTCCTGTTTGAACTATATACCTAAACATCAACCCCTGATTTTAATGCTTCAGGGCCTATTGTTTTACTACCTGATTTTATCAGTGGTATAATAGTTCACAAGAGTCCACCAAGAAAACTTCCTATCCCATATCCTCTCTGATATAGAGTATCTCTATATACACTGAGTATTGCACCTCCAACTTGAGATTTTGTAATAAGTCAGATAAGGATCATTCAAGTTGAGTTGATTCATTGTAATGAAGTTTCACACTTAAAGTTCCAAACTTGAATAGTAATGGACAACCAAAAGTGTCCCTCAAATCAATTTCTAAACTATCAAATTCAGTTCTTAAAATTGGTACATAATGTAACTTAGAAAATTTGATCATTGAATGTGATGCATATCTATATATATTATGTAGACGAGTTGATATTCACAACTCTCTCTCTCAACGGTGAGGAATGAATATTGTATATTGTACTTCAGCTAACGCAACTTCCCATTCACCAACAAGCAACAAGTTTTATGTTACGTGGTAGTTGTGTTGTAAATTATTTAATGGTGTTTTTCTGGAACTTCTTTCGATGTAAACTCTGTTTTTTTTTATCCGACTGATGATTTTTGGTTTTCGTCCACTATTCTTAATAATTTTTTCAAATGCTCTTATCACATCACATCCAGTCTTCTTCTAAGGTACAGAAAATGTGTATTTACTGAAAACATCAATTACTTTAAGAATGTAATTGTTGTTGTCGTTAAAATAAATAAGTAGCCTACACACATATCATTCAAAAGTCCGCTTGCCATAATTCATGGATATCATACACAGTGTATTGATTTCTCTGGAATGTTTCTTTTGTTGTGTAGAGTATATGTATCTTGAGATTGTAACCATTCTTTAACTTCTTTTTGTGTATACTTATTTCTCGCGGTGTTTATAAGCGGTTTGGCTCCTATGAAACCTGTCGGATTTAAAGGGTCAAAATAAATCTTACTAAGTATATTATTCATATTACAATTTGAAAATATTCCAATTTTTAGACAGGTTTTAAGGTGTGATTGACTGTCTATGCGGGTGATGTAATGGTGTATTCTGAGATGAGGATGTGGGTAATTGATTGATTAGTGTAGGGATGGATACGTTTGTTACTTGAGGATTTCTCGTGTTTGGATAACTGAATAATGGATTAATCACCTTCTTTGGAGTATATTTTATACCACCTTCTAAGTTTTACTTTTCACCATCCTCCCTTGTGGAATATACGTAATCACAATGCCTAGGGTTTGTTATAAAACCCCTTGGTATTTTCATTTTCATTAATGCATCGATAAAATGAGGCCAACCGTTACAATATGATGTTTTACTCGGTCTAATTACATCATAAATAAGATAAACTATATTCAATGAGGGTATTGTTGTACCCTCTTTTTGAATTAAATCATATGAATTTCATGAAATAAGGTTCCCTCTTTCAATCCTTTTCAGCAAATTGGTTGTATCTTTTTGATATGTATAGGGAAGTGAGTCTATTATTTCTGTATGATTGATTCCAAACCGTGTTGGTGTAGTTTGATCTTCACCATTATTTGTTTCAACTATAGATATTTGAAGTGGTATCGATCCAGATTGGAGAAATATAAATACCTTTGTAATATTATTTGTTGATATTGTAACCACTTTTCTCTTTTCAAGATGTTTTTAATTCAATAACTTTAACATATCCTTATCTAAATGTAGAAGTCATGTGTTGATTTCTTTGAAATTTATGTATACTTGCCTGTGGTATTAAAATCATTTATTTAACATTCTTTATATATAGTCAAGTATTTTGTATGGAATACTCTGTAATATCGTGATTAATATTATCGGTAGCAAAACACTTCCACCTTTTAGAAATAAGATTTGCTTCATTTATCCATGATCCTAACATTTCATAATATGTGCTTAGTCGGGATAATTTACACTTTTGATTTTTACTAACTGGCAAATTCAATGTACTCTTACAACCTGTCTGTATCAATCCATTGTCAGAACTTTTAATACCTTCATTCTATGTTTACGACTCAATAATGAAATAGTCTTAATCATATTCGAATGATTTTTAACCATTCGATTCATGTTGATCTCCTAAATATGTTTATGATTTACAATACTATATATATATATATATATATATATATATATATATATATATATATATATATTAAATAAATTGTTTACTTTGTTAAGTTGTGTAATGAAATAATTGGTTTTTTAAAACATTGTTTTATTTCCTTTTTGGGATATATACAAAATTGAAGTTCTAAATCTAAATTCCTCAGGTGTTGATTGTTTCATATCCATAACCAGATAATCATGTGGTTTAGAGGTTACATCATTAAGTGCCTCTTGAATGAATTTTGGGTTTTCTGGAAACATTTGTTGAGCTAAATGTCAAATTTGAGCCTTATCTCTAGGGTTTTTAAAAAAACACAATGTAATGGCCATTTAGTGATAAATCTCGTTGTCCCCTACTCTGATGAAACAGATTTCGAGTAATAAAACAACACATATTTTTATGATGACAACCTTTAGAAAATAGATCTACAACTCAACCATCGGAGGGAGTCACGTATTAAGTCATCTATTATTATCAAATTTGGTGCACTACCATTAAAATCGTTCATATTTGGAACACTTTCTTTGAATATCACATTTTGAACATCATAAGCCACTCAGAATAATGCCAGTATATATTCTCAAAATCAACATTGCACATGGAATTTTAATGTTTTATAAAATTTATAACAAATTGTGATTTTCCACAGCTACTAAGCCCTGCAATTATTGCTGCAAATTGATGGATTGATCTTGAGACCGTATTTAATAGTTTATGAAATATCAAGGTGTTTTATATTCAAACAAACATAATACAATTTTATTTGTGTTATATTACTAAATATTTAGATTTTGAACATAGATAATTTGTTTATATAGGCTAGGTTGTTGAATTTATTATATATTTTTTTCTGTTTTTGTTGAAACCAATTAATTAACAATTCCACGTTACTTAGTGAACATACAAATTGACTGTGAATATTATGATGAAAAATAGGAATTGACTGATATGTTTGAGTTTATATCCTTAAGTGAAGGGCAATTTAAGTCTTCCAAATCTATAACATCTTTTTTTAAATAATTCTACACTTTTCTCTTTTTTATTTTTTTTCTTTTATTAAATTTTTAATTAATAAACATTTTATGAAAACTTTCCACTAAAGGTTTTTTTTTGTAATAAGAGTAAATTATATTTTGATAACAAAATATTTAAATTGAATAATTCTTTGAACTTTGATATCTATAAATTTTAAGTATAGAATGGCAACACTTTTATTTACATATATGATTATTCAGATAATTTTTGACAAGTTCAACCGAGTAGTTTTTTAAAGATCTAGTCATTAAAATGTTTAAACTAATTAAAAAACAACTCATATAATTATTAAATTTTCAAAATAGACATAAAAACCAAATTACCAAAAACAAACTAGTTAAATAAAGACTAAGTGAACAATTTTAGAAGAAATGGGTATGTTTTGTTTTGTTGTAACTTTAGCAAAATTCAAGTCATTTTCTTTTGTCTCTTTTCTTAAGTTTCTGTATTTCTTTCCTATCCAAACTGCTAATAGAGATGATCCTGGTTGTTAGTTGATCATTAATAAATTCTCACTCAATGAGTTGGATCTTTTTGTCTTTTTCACACTTATATTCTACATCTACGGGAAAATCACAGGCATTTACCTTTTTCCTACATATACTAAAAAATATAGCACAATTACGCGCTGCAATATCAAATAGTTTTAATTTCACTTCAGCCAGGAAATTCCTCTATTTTTTTAATAATTGTCTTTTTCGTAGTCTACGTTGTAATTTTCTTAAATTATAACATGGGTCATTGTACGCTTTTGTCATTTGCACAACTCAAGTATGAGTCATTACTGGAATAGATTTTTTAGTTATATTATTTTTATTTGAGTAGTAACAAATTCGGCTATTGTTGAAAATACATTTTTTTCTTAGAATTTGACGTTATTGAAATTGCAATGCTATAGCACACCCTTGAATATCTGTAGGTTTGTACCACTAAGTTCTGTAATACATTTTTTATATGCTTCTCATATAATCTTCATTTAATACACATGTTCCCCAATACCTTGAAACTTACCAAATTCATTTAAGAGTTAAAATCACTTTTTCTTTCTATATGTGTTTTGTTTTTGTTTTTGTCAAAATAAATAAATTTTTAATATATACGACTTTACTATATACAAAAGCAATGCAATCTTTATTTTGACAAAAATCTATATATTTGTAACTTTAACAACCTGAATACTTGGGAACTTCCTTTTTCATTTCTACTATAAATACAGCCGCATCAGATTCATTCATTAAGCTCCTTTATTTCTATTAAACTAGCACAATTAATTTTTAAATTACATCTACGATTTGTTTTGAATAAGATCAAAGAATATATTTAACAACACACTAATAAAAATCCGCAAAACCTATACTTAACTCTAATACCATTTATAAAGTTAACATAAAGTTAGACATCAACTAGTTCTCTTGGTTTCAACAGAGATTTGTAACATATTTGAAAAGGGGCCCAAAGCAATTTCCTTAGAGTCCACAGAACAACTGTTAGTGTGAAAACAGCGAAACAACAAATTGGACTTGTTTTAAAACTTTCAAAATAACTAGAGTGTTTTGAAAACATTGTCTCTCTAATCTCGTTGGTGAGGAAAAGATAACAGTTTTAATAAGTTTTGAAAGGAATAATTCGGAAGTTTTAAATAGTACTAATAAATTACGTAACATAATTAATTACTGTCTCATGACTATCAAAGAAAGTTAACATTATTGGAAAGTGTTTGAAGTTATCAAGTTTGAACTGTAACAACAGAAAGTATTTTAATTTTATTTCTAATCAGTTGTTGGTCCATTGTGCATTAAAACGTTTCATTTAATTAAAATTCCCAAATTTTGATTTAGAATGTAATTAATGTGAACAATTTATACAGAGATCATTGAAAATTAAAATTTTTACAAAAGTCTATAGCTACTAATATGCTGTTTCTTTGAATTTTCCTTTGAAAAATGCTTTTTGCCTTTATAAGAATACTATAATAGTATGAATAGCCTACTAAAAATAATATTTTTCAAAGTCAAATTAAGATTACTTTAATATATGCATAATATAATCTTTAATTATTTAAGTTTATTATTAAGTCTATACATGTTTACAATACATATTTTTTATATATTGTATGTATCTATTAAATTGTGTTGTGATAAAACGATCTACTAAATACACACACGTTATCTTGTGTTCATCTCCTCTAAATCTAGTGGTTGTAATTCTAATCAGATTTTCACAAGATGGGTTAAAAACTTTTTTGTATAGGCTAGTTAAAGTATATTAGTTAGAAAAATCGGAAGTGGATGTATAGCGATTATAAGCGATTTTTAACAATAATTTGATGTACATTATATTTCATTATAACGTTAACATGTTACCCAATTTTAGCTTTATATTTAATCAAGTTTACTTCTTTTATCATATGTACAAACCGAGTAAAATCAAGCACATAGAGTGAAGTAACTTTTTTATCTTAACATAACCTCACACGTTCTTATTTTATCGAGATGTTGTTGAAAACATGGTTTTAGAAAGGTCTGCAATGAGAAGTTTTTAAGATTTGTGCAAAACAAAGCACTAGATTTCGTAATTAATATTGCAACTATTAATAATCACTTGCATTTCAAAACATAAGTTCAACATTATTTAATGAAATAAACTATAATAATGTTAATAGAATGAACTCAGTGCAAGCTGTTGAAGAACACATCTCCAAAAATATTCACTTAACTTTATTTAATATATTATTTCAGGAGCAAAATTATTTGCTTTTAATAAATAACATATTCAAAATAATTATATATATTGCTGTTTATTTTGTATTTTTATTTTCACCGCAGGATCTAGACTGACGGATTATAACTTTTTGTTTTTTGTTGTTTCGTACAATATATTGTGTTATTAACAACGCATTCGATAAGAAATAAAATAGTAGTTTATAACTCAGAAAACAATCGTCATTAAATAAAGATAATATATAGAGATAACAGTTGTCTTAGACATTAAAAAACCATGACCTATAAATATTGATATTTACTTGAAATACTGAAGATATCTCTTGAAATCACTTAAAGTTATTTTAAACGAAATAGGGGCTGCATAACTTGGCTAGTTACATTTTTCACAGAGCAATTATAAACGGTTCAGGAATTTTTTGGCTTGTGTTTATTTTTGCTAACAATTTGCACTGGATACTAAAGTTAGTCGAAATAAGCAAATTTTCTAGTATCTGATTGTAATAGTGCACAAAAGCTAAGTACCCATGTGTTATTAAAAGAAAAAAATTAAGAAGAAATCTTACGTTTCATCTTCAGTTCGTACAAAAAAATGTAGGCCCTATATATAACGGTTTTCCAGTAAGTATGTTAGGAATTAAAAAAATGAAGTTAACCTTTTACAGAAAAGCCTATATAAACCAAAATACATTTGTTAGCACACTTTTTCAAGATATAAAAAAAATTTGTAATGCAATTGTGAATAAATTTTGATAAAAAAAAAATATCAATAAAATTTTCAAATGAAAAAAAATATTACAAAAGAAATACAATGTTAGGCCTAATTTGAAGAGAAAAAAAACACCAAAAAGAGTAAAATTATGGAAAAACACAACTTTTATTATCATTTTTCTCAAAAAGCTAGAATGTACCTGTTTATTGAAAAAAAATTATATATACATAATGTGGAGCTAGGGCGTTAGGAATCAAAAATTCTTTAAAAAAACCGAAGCCAAAATTCCATATAAAAGAGTATATTCCTAAATAATATATATATATATATATATAATTACGCCTGTTTAAAAAAAAAACCAAAATAGTAATATTATGGAAAACACCACTTGTTATTATCATTTTTCAGAAATATGCTTAGAATTTACCCGTGTAATGACTAAAAAATTATATTTAAGACATTTGGAGTTTGGGCGTCAAGAATAAAGAATTCTTACAAAAACCGAAGATAAAACTCCGTATAAAAGTGTACATTTCCTAAAGAACAAATTTTTTAAAATTTCTTCAAGATATACAAGAAATTTGTAATATAGTTGTGGATAAAAGTCGGTAAAAACAAAAATAAATTAATTGAAAAAAATAAATAAGTAAATAAATTAGCTTCTTTGTAATAACAAACAAAACGTTTTGCACCCTAGCCTGTTTCTAATAAATACACTTGTTTGTTTTTTTGTAATAATTTTTTAAATATTAAAATTCACTCAAAAAATACACTCTAGACACACTAACGCACATATTATAACTTTCATAAACAAATTATTATAAATAAATCACTCTAAATAACAAAATAACTTTACATGATATAAATACATTGAGCACACTAAAATACACACAAGATGGCAATATACATGCAAGTAAGGCAGATCGACTTGGTTCAGAAAGGGCAACTTCTAATAGTCACTGCTAAACAAATATCACGGCTATGAACTAGATCTTAATACCATGTTTTAGTTCTAAATTTCTTCTTCTCAGTAGTACAAAGAACGGAAGTAATATATATATAAAAAAAAAGATCAGAGGAGTAAATTTTTGAAGCACTTCCTAGAATGTATATATCTCGTAAACTATAAAACTTACGGTAATTTCGAATACGTATTTCGAAAGAGAAAGAAAAATATGTTTAACTTGTGGTATTTGGACAAGAATTGCCATTTACAAAAAATGTATGTTCACATTTTCTTATATTACGCCGTTCCGTCAGGTGCAACTCTTTCGAATTCTTGAATTTTTATCTTTTATGAGAGGAAGTTTGAGATACATGATTATGAGAAATTGAAACATTACCTTAACAATGTGATATATTACACATTTCGATAAAATAATATTTACTAGGCTCAATGTTGAATTATTAAAAACGTGATTTTCAGCGAGTAAAAACGTGTTAAAATTAGGATTTTATAAAAACTATAAAAGTTAGAAAGATTTTGAAAACACAGATCGAAACAGGAAGATTTGGTTTATATAACATCGTTATGGTAGATTTGTTAGACAGAACAATGGATTTGTGAAAGGTAAAGAAAGAATGACGTAATTTGTGTTTCACAACTGCGCAGTTTTTGAGTTAATTCTTCGTGGCGATATTCACAAAATTTACCAATTAATTAAAATAAAATTTCTTACCTTGTTTCAGTCAAGTGACCTCTTTTTTGTGTTAGTGACGCGTTTCGGGACTTTTATCCCATCTTCAGACACAACATAAATAAATTACTCAACCGAGGTCGTCAAACTCTAAAATTATTTTCACAAAATACACATATCACATTAAAAGTACGTTTATGTGTACACCTTCTGGCTACCGGACGGCAACTGACAGTCTCTTACCTCGCGCACCTGGAACCTGTTCCTACCGCGGGCTTCTTGAATTCTTATCGCCGTGTCGTACAAGGTATTTGAGTCGAAATTTAGTTGGTCGTTCAATAATCGATGTTTGCCATTTGCATCTCTGGTTTGAACGCCTTATAAATCTTATACTCCTCGACTGCATTCATATATAAACCTTTAGAACATATTTTAATTGGTTTTAGGTTATTTTGTAGGTTCACAAACAAGGTAAGAAACTTTATTTTAAAATAGTAGTGACCTGGATACTGGAAATGAATTCATTAATCAATTACATATTATTATTTACTTTTATGGTATTTTTTTTATGATTAAGCATCTAAAGGTATTTTATTTATTGCTTTTACAGACATATGTAGGATGACAAGTTGAATAGTGTAGCGTTTTAATATAACCATTATCTATATAAACGTCTACATCTCTAAATATTATACAATTTTGACAAATTTTGAAAGTAAAATTTAATAGTTAATAATACTTATAGTTATTTAAATTTAGTAAAAACTCATTCAAGTTGCCCATTCCATGCCCAAACATTTATATATTATTGTTGATAATTAAATATTCCTAATTACTTTAAAAGTAGTTCTTTTAACCACGAAAATCAACAAGTAATTTTTAGAATGTTTTACTCAATATCTTTATTTTGTAATACATAGATCATTTTAAGTTCATATTTATATTTAGTTCAGTCGATATCTTAAGAATTTAACCTTAATCGAAAACCAATAATAATAATCAAGGTTTATTTTACACCCACATATAAGTAATTAACAAACTATACTTTAACATTTACATCAAATTATATGTACAATTTTAAATAAAGAAATGAATTCATTATTTTCCTTGAAAAATTCATGCATTTATTTTGTTTGAAAACAAAGATTTGTTTAAAACATAAATATGTACATTATTGTTTTTAATAATTATAAGTATAAAATAAAACAAAGTACTGTAAGTTATAAAAACTAAAAAGGTAAACGAAACATGTGAGGGGAAAAATAGCCAAGTATTGTGGTTGTGAGCTGTTGCAACCAATTCTACAAAAACCCGTCCTGAGGGAAGCAGCACAACTGTTACGGGAACAAAAACTTCTCTCACAAAACAATCTATGACACCGCTTCACAGCTGTGATATAGGACTAAGGCTACTATGTGTATGTTTCATAACTTCTTTATATTAGGATAATATTATACAGAGTGTCCAGTAATTACGGGATAAAACTTCATAAGGTGATTTTTCAAGTCAAAATATACAAGAAATGTCTAATAAAGCAGAGTCCTATCTCGCTTAGTTTTCCGTCTGTCTGTCTCTTTGTGTTTTTTACTAAAACATTTTTATCTTTGAAGTTGACAAAGGTATAAACTTAAAACTTTACATACCTGTTAGTATAAAAAAGACCAATATTAAAAAAAAAGTTTTAAATTACTATCACTTCCAGTTTCAAAATGGCGGCCAGAAGGGTTTTGAGTTATTAAGGTTAGAAAACTTAATGTGGCCGCCATTTTGAAACCGGAAGTGATAATTATTTGAAACTTTTTTATAAATATTGGTCTTTTTTATACTAACAGTATGTAAAGCTTCAAGTTTATACCTTTGTCAACTTCAAAGATAAAAATGTTTTAGTAAAAAACACAAACAGACAGACAGACGGAAAACTAAGCGAGATAGGACTATGCTTTATTAGACATATTTCTTGTATATTTTGACTTGAAAAATCACCTTATGAAGTTTTATCCCGTAATTACTGGACACTCTGTATAATATTATCCTAATATAAAGAAGTTATGAAACATACACATAGTAGCCTGTAGTCCTATATCAAAGCTGTGAAGCGGTGTCATAGGTTGTAGTGATGCAGATTGAAAGTTACTATATATTAGGTCTATTGAATATGATTTGAAACTTGGCTGATATGAAATGAACATCAATACTCATAAAGTGGTTGTTGGTATGTATATAATTTACCGATTAAATTGTGAACGACTTAACTCTCTTGGAGACTGGTATTTTAATTCTAAATAGGTTATGAGCTAAAATACTATTCCACACATATTATAGCACATTAGTGATGTGGTGCTAATTAGCAAACCTGCTAATTCCAAGCTGCCAACCTACGTTAGCAGTATCAGACCACTGGTAACATATAGAAATAGCAGCTATACAATTAGACTGTTTAACTGAAACTTTTCAACTGTATTGACAGCTGATTCAGCTAAAATTTAAAACGAAGCTGGAATACGGATTTAGCAGTTAAATAAAATGCTAAATGGAAACTGATTTAGAAGTCACTGGCTTTGTGGCTTATTGTTATTAATATGGTTAATGTTAAGCTAATGCATAAATATTTTTTTAAAAACAGAATATATTTTTAATCAAAACAAAATCAAAGAAAAGTAATTATTTGCTACAAAAAAAAAGGACAAACGAAATCATAGGATATTCCTTGGGTTTTACAAACATTAATTATATATATATATATATATATATATATATATATATATATATATATATAAATAACACATAATAAACTGAACAAAACTTAAATAAGATTTTTTTGGCTCTCTTTAAGCTCGTATTTTAAATCTACATTATTTGTTTGTGCATAAACAAAAGATAATTGCTAAAGATTACTTTTTGTTTAGTTTAGCTTACTGCTTATTTATCATTGGATATAACAGTTAGCAGTTAACAATTTTAGCTGCTAATTTTAATTGCTAATCAATATTAGCACTGCAGCATTAACTGTTAATCATAATTAGCACTTTTGTCCATCACTGATAGCAGATGCTATATGATAGCATATAGCAGACGTGATACAAAGCTATTTTTTTCTTACTATAAAATACTGTTCTCATTTATGGTTTTATCGTTTAGGAAAAAGTTAAATTGTTTTTGTTTTCTATTTTTCCCTTTTTTAATATATTAAACCTTGGATTCCAATGTATACAAAACAAATGAAAGTAAACATTTCTGGCTTATTCGTCATTCTAATCACTGCAAATAAATTGAGTATTCGTCGTTTATCTCTCTTCAGATCAATGTACAAGGATTTAAGAAAAAACTGTTATAAATACACCACGGGAATAATGAAGTCCTCGTTTATATTTTATTTATTTATCACAGTTAACACGATATCAAAAAGAGAATAAATGATTACATGCACAAATGACAAGTTACCCTATATTACTGTAGAGAGTTACACATTAGACTACTATTAGATTTGTGTTTAAAATTTGATTTTAGAAAAAAGGAGGAAAATAATTTTCCTTCAGAAGTAATTCCCTTCGAGGAGGCATTTAATAACTTTCAAATATAGACTATAAATTTTAATCTTGAGTTGCAATCAACAACACAATTTAAAGTGTGAGAAAGGATACGGTTTAAGTGAAATACTTGATAGTGTTGAAAAGAAAAAGCGATATGCTCCGACAAAGTACAAAAGTTAATAGACAAGTCAAAAACTTTATGAACAATAATGATATTAAAAGAGCCTACAGCCTATTATAATAAATCAGCAATCAAAACAGATTATTGATCAAAAGTTATGTTTAATTATCTGATTGTAGTTTAAAATCCAAATAAAATGATAATTATTGACTTACTTGGTAACTGTTTAAGAGAGTAACTAACATAAAACCAAAAGTGCCAATGAGGTAGATAGTAAACTTTAAATTTGCTCCAGCATATAAATAATTACATAAAATTCAAAGAACATATACGTTTTTACGGTCATTCACTGTTTAAAGAATAGTTTACATATTTATGGAAAAAATAATCATTTAAACAGAAGAATAGATATCATGCAGTTTGTTTTGTGATGTAGGCTAGTTAATCTAAAATATTCCGATTATTGCAACCATTAATGTCCACAATATTTTGAAAAATAACTAATCTTTCACCTGAAACCATAAAATACTATTCAACACTTGCATAGCAGAAATTTCTTTCAATTCAATGAGTTTTTTTTTTAAACAACAATTTTTTGTGATCCTTCTTATAAAGAATATTTTCGGAAATACTCTTGAATTACTTTTATATTCAATACTTTGGACTGACTCTAGAAAATACCGAAATAAAGTGATATTATCTTATAGATATGAAAACGAATAAATTGTTGTATATTTATTGTAATATTTACAAATAATATTATGCATTCCAATTTAACTTCATTTTGGGATTGAACACATAACAGTAAAAAAATCAGTGAAATAATTTGTATTATAACAGACAGACATATCGACGTACAATTTATATATAGAGACATTACTTTTTAGACAAATATTGTTATAATTTGCTAACATTGGTCGATTTGAATCAAATAAAAAGTAAATCATGGTCAAATAACGTACCTACATAGGAAATAAAACTGCGTGAGCAGTAGATTTCTGGTTGTAAACTTACAGACAGAGAGACTTTACGTGTTATGATTTACGTTATGTTTATGTGTTGATTTATTTTATGATGGGTTTTTAGTTTTTGCGTTTGAATATTTTAATTCCCGACTATTCTAAAACACCTGTGAGATATTGTAGTAGTGTTTTAGTATCTATTTCGTTTCCAAAATTTTTTGTTTTATTTGCAACCTCTAGTGAAAGATGTGTTAAATTATATAGAACGAAATAAAACTTTTGAAGTCACGTATAACAGAAAGTTCTATGAGTTGATGGAGTGAAATTGGAAACAAACTTTTTTACAGAAGTTAGATAGACTTGAACAATAAATGCTTCTATACCAGCAGAAGAAAAATAAATATAATTGCAGTGAGCAAATGTATGATAAATTCTATCTTCTCACACAAATATACAGACTTTTTCTGTCGTCTCTTCTTTGTATTATAACTTAAAGAAATCTTGGAAATAATTTTACATTCTTAAGAATTACAATAAATTTTAAAAATACTGTGATTGTGGAACATAAAAAATGTATAATTATTTAAGTAAAATTATATTTATGTTTTTTGAAATTCTTATAACCGCATTAAATAACTTTTATTGTTGCTTACTTTTACTTTCATTATAATGATTAATATGGTTTGGCTTGTCTGTTAAGAGGTTCATATGTGAATATAAATTAGTTTTCACATCCCATTGAAGGAGCACGGTATCAATGAAATTCATGGAAATGTGTTCCATTTTATAATATTTATGGTTATAAAACTTCAACGCCACATAAGTTTAACATCTTTAAAATCAGTTTTGTCTGGTCTCATTCTGTTCCTATTTAATTACCAATAATTATTTAAGGATTTAGATCAATTTACATAATCTAATTATGTATTTGTTTGGTCAAAATATGTTGTTTCCATAATACAAAATTGGTTAGTTAAATAACATTAATTTAGAGCTCGGGATGCATAGTTTTGTAATGTTTGAGATTTTTTAAACGAATTTTGTTTAAAAATGTAGCTATTTCAGTTGACCTTTTGAAAAATATATAAGTTATGACACCTTAAAAATAAGAAAAACGATTAATCTAGTTAATGGAATTTTAGTTGAGTTTCATAAAATTTGTTACATAATCTAAGTTTTATTATTAGTTTAATATGTTTCTTACATACTCGAGCTATTACGAGTTTTCTTATGGATATGTCAGCACTCATCTTTAAAATTACATTTTATTTGTTATATAATTGCCTAAGGCATAACTGTAACTCAATGTAACCTACAAATTTGGTTTGATCACTCTACCTTTAACATTTTAAATCTTGCTTTTGTTTAAATTAAAAAATTATGTTTAGTTTGGGACATTCGTACATTATTAGATATGATACTAAATAGCATGGATTAACACAAAACAATTCATTTCTAGTCGTCATAACTTTCGTTGAAATACAAATATATGAGACTCACAAAATAATAATAATTTAAAAAATAGCTACTTGATGTGTTTTAGGGTTTGACATTATTACGGTAGAGTGAAGGTACGATATTAGTTCAGCCCAGTGTCAAATTCGACAGACGCATGATTCTGTAACTTTCTAGTAATTTCCCTACATATAGTTCGTCAGTTAGGCCATTTTTATGATATATGTCCTAGAGTGATATGATTAATTACATTGACATCATTAGATTGTTTTAATGGAACTGTAATGAGTTATTGGTTAACCTTTTCCTCTAAGTTTCCTATTCATATTAAAATAAACCTCATTCACTAATTTAATTTACTGTTATATTATTTTCAAAAGTAAATTTAACTTGGGATATATAATGCGAATTAGGAGCACTTCTATGAAAACTCAATGTCAGGAAGAAGAATCTAAGCCAACTCTACTGGAATGTGAAACCTATGCTAGATCAGAGCTTAAGCTAGTCATAAGCGACAAGAACATACTGCTAATCAGTGGGATTGTAAATATAGCCATAAGTTCATCTTCATACAATAATTTGTCTACATATCTATAAAATAATACTTTTTGTTCTGTATTTTCTAGAGTCTGTCCAAAGTATTAATTTGTAATTTAAGAATATTTCAGGCATTATTGTTGATAGAGAGGATCCCAAAGATATATTATCTTTTTATAAAAAGATAAGTAATAATAGAGCAAATTTTGTTAGATAATTTATTTAGATTTATTTCTAATCTATGGTAGGATTTTAAGAGAGGGCACATGGGACAATCATTTTAGAGATATAATGCTGCTATCAGATAAAAATGTTTTACTGTTGGTCGTAGTTTTTTTAATTACTTTTATGTTCAAAATGTTTTGAGGTATCCTTCATTAATTTCCTGACTTTATTATTTTCTATGAAGTTGTCAACACTTGTCTCTTAATAAATTTAATTTTGTTATTATTTTCTTGTCAGGTCAATTTGTTTCTTTTTGAAAGCTTTTCTCAACTGTATTTTATACAATTTTTAGTTTCAATGATCATTGTGAATTCAGCTGTAATTCACGCCTCTTTACTTTGATGGAATTAAAAGCTACCTCTTTGGGAGTTACTTGTGAAAGAAAATTATTTTCTTCCTTTTTTGAATGTAATATTTTAAATCTTACAACACAGATCTAACAATAAATGTGCAACCTTCGAACTGTCATTTGTGTACTCTAATTAACATCATGTGTAATTTGATTATTTTGTTAGTCTAAAAGTTTAAATATTTTCGACAACCTCATTAGCTCGGTAATATTTCTGTAACAATATTATTTACATTCTTGTAGAGGGAATTGAAGGTGATATAAGTACCAGGAATTGAAAATTTTACGCAGTTATTTAGATGAACAGATAATCTTTAACTTAATTTATATTGTATACATTTCAATCCATGGGTTTAAATATTGATAAGAGGGGAAAATAGGAAACCAAATTGATATAGTTTTTCCTAAACTCTAATATGAGTATGGGTAGTTAAACGATATTACGCCAGCGATTGGGTGGAAGAGTTTTTAACGTTTTCTTAGTCTGTAATCTTCTCAGAATTATCATAATACAGTGCAAAAGATTTGCTAAAATGGTTAAGTCGTTAATAAATATATCGATAACATATACATATTATAACAAAAACTAACATATCCCCACTCAAAATAAATTAATGTAAAATTTAAAATAATGGTCCTGTTCTTTCAACAATCTAAGCCACGTGATGAAACAAAAGCTTACCTATAGATAACTAATAGAAAGAGCCACGTGTATATTAAAATTTCATCAAATATAAATATTTTTGAGTCGAAAGATCACAGATATCGGGAAGGGATAGCGTTCCAAAAAGAAGCCCGTTCGTTCAGGGAGTGACAAACCTCAACATTGTCCTACAAGAAACATTCCTGCACATCCAAATGGAAGAAATTTGGTCAGACATAATAGAAAACAAGAAAGTAATGTTTTACATCATGGTAATATGGTCGTGTATATTAAATCTATTTATCAAAATATAATTTTATATGATACATATAATATAAAACTAAACGTACTTAGGCCACACTACTATTAGGGATTATGAATTAACAAATGGGAGGAAAGTTATACAAACAAAACATTTGGTGATACAAATTTTATACCCCGGTCGTTGAGTGTCAGGGAAACATACATAGAAATTAATATATCCCAGACAAAATAAATAACTGTAAAATTAACATTCATGATCCCGTTTTCTCAAAACTTTAAGAGTTTAAAATCACTAATCTACATTTCCGTTTTGCAGGTTATACTGTGAATCTTTCAACATTGTATCGTGAAGAACCAGTCCATGTGAGGAAACACGTATTTGCCAATTATCTAAAAGGAAGAGCCATTTGTAAATTAAAATAAATTCAAATGTAATAATTATTTGCTGTTGAGACACCACAAAAATCGGGAAGTAATAGTCACCAAAAAGAAACCAGTACGTTTAGTTAGTAAAAAGCCTCAACAACCAAAATATCACTACTAATCAACATAAAAATAAATAGAAGTGTTTCATACAAAGTCATTAACCTAAGTGAAGTAAAAGCAAGAAGTACTAAAGGAGTGTGTTGTAAATTTCAAAGGTAAAACCTCAAGCCCAACATCAACAAAGGAAAGTGTGATCCAAAGAGATAAAAGGGTAAATAAATAAGAGGTGCTGTGTGAAATCCGTCAGATAAAACCTATGAGTTTAAATTGTTTAACTCATATGAGCAAACCTTTACAATTGTTTTAATAAATTATCGAGTGAAATTTATTGATTTACAAACAGATATGTAAGTAAGAATTTGTGTTTAAAACTTTGTGCTTACACAGATTTAAAAATAACTTTAACTTAGTAAATCAAGCCAAATCATAGATATAATAAAACTCGAACACAAGATTTCACAAAAATTATGTTTACTGAATCAAACTCGTTTTAACGATAAAATCGCCATCCTCAGTGATACATGACTAAACTATAACTCAAGTCAAGCTCAATATTTATTTATAAGCTAAATGATGGTAAAATAAAGTATATTAAAATGTTAGAGTAAAATCAAATGAAAATAAATTGATATCAATAAGAAAGTCAAGTAAAACTGAAATGTTCAGATTTACTTTAAGGTAAATAAAAGTAATACTTTAATTTAGGGTTAAATAAATGAATAAAAATCTTTCTTTTTTTGAAATTCACTATAAAGGAAGATTTATTATTATAAATAGAAGTGGGTTTTATCCCCTAGACACTTCAGTCTGAAACGTTTAGTGTATTCTTAAATTCCTAACTTATATCTACTGTATTCCCTTGGTTAGCATCAGGATTTTCAAAGATCGCATCTGGGCCGAAGATCAGTTGTCTTCTACCTCTTAACGCTTTGGATTTTCGAAGTATATGTTCTACACTTACATAGTCTGCTATTCAACGTTCCTTGGTATAATCCCATGGTGTTAAGATGCTTCTTGAAAACACCATGGCCTGATAGGACACTTAAAATTTTCCTCAGATTTCGATTACTTTGTGAAGTGATGAATTTATAGAGTTTCTGATCTCGTTGGACCAGTAATCCGTATAGTGGAGTATTTTGTCCATCGTTAGTAAATTTCAGAGTTTAGGCATTGTTTTAGACTATTTTTTGCGACTGCTTTAGTTATTCCACATACAAGTTCTGGGAACTTTGTGATCACAATTTTCGCCAGTTTATCTGCCTTTTCGTTTCGTTCGTATTCTCTGTGACCTGGTATCTAGCTGAGTTTTACCTTGTTTTCTTAGTCTTATGCAACTTAGAGTGCCTTAATATTGTTTGGAAGTAAATAATCGTAGTTTATTGTGTTATGTTTGATAACTTTATATAATCGTATTTGAATTGAATAAATAAACAAGTCAAAAAATTCGAGCAATATAAACGAAAATAGTATTTTGAGGAAATAGGTTGTTTTAGAAAATAATGACATCATTGTGAAAAGTGTAGAAAAATTAGCTATTACGTGATATTGGTTTTCTGTGAAACTGCATTCTTGGTATGTAGAATGGAGTTCATCGGGCAGACATGTTGGGGGTACTCGGTTTGCTTGTTTGGAGAGCGACTTCCAGTTCTTAAGGAGGAAAAAATCGTATTATCTCAACTATTTTCATCTTTATGCTACAATACTAACATTTTGCAATAAACATATTTTACAATAATTTTGATTTTTATATTTTTGTGGTAGTAAATTAGGAATATGCTAGTCTTTCAGTAAAACAATTGTGGATAAATTATTAACACAAAAGTTTGGTTTCTTAAAATTAACTCTTTAGATACACAGTAAGGGTAAACCATTTATAAACCTAGTTTTACTTGTATTGCCTTTGATAGTAGAAGTACGTTTTTCACGGAGAAAGTGGAAAAAATCTGTTTGTTTAATAATAACTTCAACGTTTATTTATACCCAATTTTTACTAAGCTTTTTAATATGGCGGATAAATAATATTACAAAAATCGACTTTTCAGTAGTTGGAAGGTGTATAAAATTGTATTCTTGTCAATTTTCTAGGAAATACTTGTCCATAAATACAACTAATTTCATAAAAACAAAAAAAACAGCAATATTGCAAAGTGTACAATATGCATACTCAGCCACAAATAGATTAGAATTATATTATTATTAATATACGTGTATTGCTAAAAAGCATATTTTATTCTTTATTAACTTCTTTCTAAAACGCCTGTTATTTTCAATTCTGTCACTCCAGTGCTGAGATACTCTGCATATTTCCTGTGGTTTCATATGCAATTACATATTCGTCACAAGGTTATGATTTTTGTTCATAACTTCAGGTGATCACTTCTTAACTTACTTCTTCAATAATTTCCTGTGAGTTTTTTTAGAGGAGTTTAAATTTATTATGAATACAGGACAACATTATCGTTAATTATTTATGTGTTCAGATGTGTTTAAAACTCTTGAGTTACACATTTAAACCAGTATATATTTATAAAATGAAATTAATCACTAAAAGTGACTTCGAGTAGTTTGTACCTAAAAAGTAGCAATGCTACTACAAGCAATGTAGAATATATTGATTAATAATTTAATTACTTAATGAATACGGAATTTACAAATTAAAATATCAATGTTTTTGAGATGCAGCTGTGAATAGTAACCTTTTCCAAGTGTAAAACTACTCCTAAAAATTTGTATAATTGCTCACTACTATGTTCAAAATTTGACCTATTGCTTTACATTATTTCTAAGAAGTACAACAAATTTATCAAACACTTTAAAATAGAAACGGTTTTTTTCTAAAATTATCCGCCCATAAAAGGAAAACAAATGGTAAAAACTTTAAGATTTATATTTCTTATTTTGACGAAACTCAGTACTGGCATGTATTATGAGAACATGAAAATTGTCTATAACTTTCTAGGTTTTACATTTTTACTGCATTACCGAATTATCCTTTAACTTAGTCTGTAGATTGTTTTTAATTAAGGTTCTTTAATTCTTAACTTATAATAGATAGTTAAGATATAAAGTAAATATTTTCAAGTAATTGTTGTTATATTTCGATCAAAAAATAGATCTTCTTCAGAAATAAAAGATACATAAAATTTATTTTATTCCATTTCCTATACATAAAATAGAAGATCTAATTTTTGATTAAATATATATATATATATATATATATATATATATATATATATATATATATATATATATATATATATATAAAGTAAATGTTTTCAGATAATGGTCGTTATATATATAATATTCATAATAATAGGAATGACCATTATTTATTAAATAAATAACATGAACAAGATCTGTTAAAATTACATTGGAAGAAATTATTACCATTAATACATACATAAGAAATTAGCATAGCGACCACATAAATAAGAAACAACAACAACAAAAATTAAATGTTTTATAATTTATAAACACACAAATATATTAGGCACTATACAACAAGCTCGGCGCTAAACAATATTTGGCCTTTTATGATAATCTATGTAATATAATAAACTGTGAATATACATAGGAAAATTCTTTCTCGCATACACTTTTAAAATATATATTTTGAAAATCTCTCACTAATCAAAAAACTATGAGGTTTTTAAAGTTTTCGTGTTTTATTGATAGCTACTAGGTTTCCTTATTTAAAAAAAAAAAAGAAAAGAATAAAACAGCCACGATCTTAATATATTTTATTTTCACAAACTCTACTTTAGTAATCTTGCGCAAATTCATTTTCAATTAAAACTTCAACATTAAGCTACCACATGCTAGTTTTTGTTCATTATAAAATGAACCGACTGCTGGCTATGCTTGCTTAATATATCTCTTTCATATATGGCTTGGGCACTTATAAATCTCAACAGAACTGGGAGCTAACAATATTTTACAAGGAATTGTCTTACGCTTTAAGTCTAAATGTGGTAAATCCATTTTCTCAAACAATTACAAAAAAGAAATATTGAAAAATGTAATTTATGAAAAGTTTATTTCATATTAAATAATTAAAAAAAGTAAATGTTTACACACAATATAATTAAAAACTATTTTCTCAGATATTGTTTAATTTTACGAATAATTTTTGTTTCCTTATCGTCTTTAAAATAAGTAATTCAGCAAAAAGTTGTTTTTATTATTAGCGAATGTATAATATAGACACTTCAAATTTCCTGGATCTGTACAATACCCCATTTGCTAGATAGAACAGTTTTATTTTTCTTCTGATCTTTTTGACTATCATCACGTTTCATAGCCACAGACAATCAAAATTGATTTTCGACATGACGTTGTCCGCCGTGATTGTCGTCTTTCCGTAAAGACTGCAGTGGCTACAAATAGTAAGATAGGAACGTGACAGTTGCATTGGGGGATTTATAGTTGATATAGAACTCGATTTAAATTAGAATTAGACATGTTTAAATAGCGGCTGTTCACATATTGTTTTATCTAATCTCGTGTGTTGTTCAATCTATAAGACACGAACTTTTCAATTTTGCATAAAATGATAGTAACTGAACCTCTCTCCTATAACAAGTAGCGAAGGTATTTTCAAAAATGTCTTTTCGAGTCCTGACTTTCCAAGATTATGTGATATTTGTTTAACTGTGAAATCCGTCAGTGCAAAATCACCACCGCGAGCGTTGCTAGTGAAGGCTCATTCGAGTCCCGCAAGTGTTGAGATAGTGACACTCGAAGCGAGTGGAGACTTTTTAATCCAGTGATGGAGACATATCTACAAAACTCGTTAGGACATAGCCGACGTCAAGAAACTAGTGAGATACGAGTACGAGGTTCAGATAACCTTTGTAACAATCTGACTGGGTAAATTTACCCCTTGATCCACTATTACAATTTAAAATTTACTACAAGGCCTAAATAACTTTTGGGCATTAGATTTGAGGTTTTGCTTTTATTAAGTTTTCATCATAGGTTTTTATTTATGACATTCGACCATGGAAATCGTTTGTGGGAACCAAATGTTACGTAACATATGTGTAAACAGTCGGTTGTTAGTAAAGTGTTTGAATGAGGTAATTCTTTTCCTTACAAAACCGCAAATTATTGTATTATAAGACAATTGTTAAATATATAACTACAGGTAGAGGTTTCTTAATAATTAATTGTCATATATTATTGTGTTAGATCTTAATGCGAGGGAAAGTAATAACAAAGGAATGTGGATAAAGTGACAATAAGAGCAGCACTGTTGGACACTTTGAGGATATATCGGAGAGGTGGGGGTGGTTATATTGGTTGTAAGATATATTGCTTCTACAGCGGTGACGGGCGTGCAGATCTCTCAATAAAATAGAAAAATTCAATCTTTTGCAATGGTTGCATAACGATAAAAAACATTTAACATTTCTTATAGGTTATGTATGTATTTATTTGTATAGGAGGAAAAAGTCTAAAAGCAGGTTATATTACAAACAAGTTTTGATGCGCTTAAACTTATATAACTTAAACTAGGTGAACCGGCACACCTAGAGCCTTTCGTCACGTCAGACTCCACTCTCAAAATAGGTACGGGATCATTATACACACCTATCACTACAAAAGCTTCCTCAATGCATGTTCCCAGAAGCCAAAACCTCTTGACAGGGCTCCTCATGTCGGCAAGGTATGTTGAGGTCACAGTCAGCTCGCTCACGCGATTCCCTCCACCGCCTCAGCTACCGATGTAGACTAGACTATAGAAACATATTTAGTTGTGTTGTTTACAGAAAGTTTACCTCTATTATGGATCTGCCATCGTTAATATACAGCAAGGTTGTCATTTGAAACATATTATACTATAATTAGTCTGGTTTGTTTTCAAGAAATGTTGTAATAACCCAAGTAATGAACCTAAGGAAAACGTCTCGTAGAATTGTGTTATTGCGTTTCTCCTTCAGAAACCGCACTAACCTGAAAGCGCTGATGTGTTTGTCTTAAAGACTGATATGAGTAGTTTATTATTTACGGTTTTCATATAAACAATATTTAACTTTTTATGATAATATTTAAAGTAACTTAACTAAGAAATTGACCGATTACCTTATGTAAATAAGTAGGAAATCTACTAACCAAACTTTTCTTATATACCTATCTTTTTTTTTACTAATGCGTATTTAGCCTATCAAATGCGTTCATTATATCCCGAAATATGGGGAAAACCCTACTTTACAACTCTAATTATTGATATATTTATATAATATAGTCCTGGGATTACCTGCCCTACGTAATGAAACAGTGTACTGTACTTGTCCTACTCACCCCCCCCTCTTCAGAGGTAAAGATAACCTTTGAATGTGTATTAGGTTATCAATGTACGCCCAACGGACGTTTTAACGAATGAGGATGTTTCAAATAACAAAAAACTTATGTCCGTACACTGTCGTAAAATATTACTACAGGTTTTCATCTTTAACACAGTCTCTAAAGCCTAAAGCATGTAGGTCCATACCTGCCTAGGGAATAAAGATGTATCGAAGCACAATTATTCATCTACTAGCTCATTTAAAGTATAGATAACAAAATGTTTTCATGAGAGTAAAACATCTAAAAGGATTTTTATTATCACCATGTTCCTAAATTGATTTGTTTTAATATGAATTCGGTATTTCAGACATTGAAAAATCAGGATTTGTTGTGAACAACTAGTCCACTGAAGGAAGATACTAGCAAACATTGTGTTGATAAAGGACTCAATTTGTATGCTGTAGACAAAAGAGACATACAGCTATGAGGGCTCTCTGCGATTTTATGTGGTATTGTTTTGAGATAGGTCTGAAATGAAAAGTGATAGGTTATATTTAAGAAATTTTGATTTTAGATTGCTATAAAAATCGACATATATGCTTTGAGAATGGTTATATATGAGTTTACGAATTTGGTGTGCCTAAAAAATATAAAACATCCTAAATGATAAAATCAGTGTACATTAAGCAACTACCTACATTTTAATAACTGTACATTAAAAACGAAAGGGATTTTAATTTATGCATGTTAAGCGAGGATCAAAGGAAATAAAGTTATTAAAAAAAAGTAATTTCATAAATATAATGTAATTTTTAAACTGATTTATTTTGCTAAAGTTAAGTTGGGTGATTTATGAGCTTTGGGATAGGCAACCTTTTCATTGACGATCTAATGAAATAGTAAATCAGTATTACGAAGGGAAAGCTAATGATATAAAAGATCTTTGAATGAATTACTATTTCTTAATGATAGGAACTTAATTCAAAATCCATTAATGATCAGTAATTTATGGACAAATGTTACCAATGTGTCTTACTTTAGCTCAATTTAATCTGAAAAAAAAAATTATGTTAGCCACAAAATATTAGTTTTCAGTATTATTATTTTTTAAAACGTATTCTTATAAAGCGCTTATGCATGGAATTATGCGCACCAAAATGGAATAATTTTTGTATCTGTATGATAGAAATCGTTCTAAAGATTTGGCATTTGGTTGATAAAGGTAAGAAACAACTTTTCTAGAGATTTCTATGCATGTTATATCTGTAGAAAAGTAAATTGTTTCTAGACAAAGCTAAAGATATTTTAATTGATAAACTCAGAATTTTTTGAATAACTTATAGAAAACATTGCACAATATTAGCATAGATATACTATTACACATTAGTATAGTATACACACGTTTCAAATTAAATTTTTTCTAACAAATTTTCATCCTAAGTAGTCTGAGATATCGTGTTAATGTTGTTTGGACTAATCCGAGAGTAAAATGATCTAGGGGTAGGAGTTTGAAGGTAGGTCCTTGTTGGAGGACAGGAAAAGTTAGTAAATTAGCTCCATACAACATTGACTGTACCAGGCAGTCAAGCGTGGAATGTAGAATGACCTTGAAATTATTGAACAGTCATAATCATTGCAGCTTATGTTGTATTACCAGTTGTTCTTTGTGTCAGTATTTTATTTGTTTTGATCGTAATAGTTTTTGGATGTTGATATTGATACTAAACGTTATGTTGATGTTTTGTTTTAAAATAAAAACAAAAACGTTCGTTTTGAGAACAATTTTGTTTTTACCATTTTGGGTACGATGTTCGAGTATTTAACAGGTATTAATACTAATATCTTCACAGTAGCTATGTTTCCTTTTTGTTCTATTATGTTTTGATAATAATTTGCCGACCATTGAGATGTTGTAGCCATGCTCTGGTAATGTGTTTGATGTTGTTCAGTTATCTTATATAGTGGCAGTAAATCTTAAACCAACCAATGTTTAACGTGACATACGATGTTCCTCACTGACCAGTTTATATGTATATATAATATAATCGAGTATTAGCGTTCTTTTGTAAAAGTTTTTAATGCTTTTACTTAATCTATGACCTCAAACAAGACAAAATTTAATGTTTAACTGAAGATGAGGATGTCACACAAGGAAATATTGAAGCAATTTAAAATTTAATATTTTTGTACCTTCGAATATTTCACATTTGATAGATTTATTGGAATAAGCATGGTAAAATATCTTCCTATTTATTAATTTGTTACAGTTAGAGACTACGCTCTAATGTTGGGGTGCATATTAAATGATATAAATAGGTACACAGATTTCAGCAACAAGAAATATGTTGTCTTCTTGTAATTATTGTGCTCTGAAATGTTATAAAATTTGCAATGTTTGCTTTGCCTTTATACATAACATCCTTAAAATGAATTTTGCACATTTGATTTTGATCTCTGTAAAATAATTTTAAATATCTGTACCTTGAGAAATAACAAAATATGATTAAATGTGTATAATACGTGATTAAACTCACCGCACTTGACTATTCCATTCTGTAAATTCTGTAGAAATAAAAAAGACAAGTTGGTTACAAATTGCTTGCAATTTTAATAATAACCTTACATATTACACATTATTTGTATGTGAATTTAGTTACGTCGTTATAAAATTTGTTACTTCACCTCAAACTCAGAGTGGATTTCCGTGACGAGACCTATTATACTTTCATCATTCAACTCACAGAAGTATTCAGATCAGGTCTCCCAAACACCTCGTTATCACCACACTCCCGTTCATTGTGTCTGATGCCTTATGCATGAGTTATTATCACAAGTTTTATAACACCAATTTTATTTTTTTATAAATAAAATATATATTAAGGTGTGATAACTTTTTATTTTCCCTTAACACGATGAAAACTTCACAATCAATAGATACATGTGAGAAGTTTATGTCAAAAAGAACTTATATTGCCTTGTTAGATGTATCGTAAAAAATGAACTTTCAAGAGAGATATGAGGAGAAAAAAAGGTACATACAGTATTAAAAGTAATTGTACAAGAAATTAAAAAATATAAATTAAATTTGACTCTCAATATTGCAATTTAATATTTTAAATTTAATTTGTATTCCGTGGTGGAATATATGAATTAATGTGCAAGCTAAGTTATAATTTGCCTTAAAATATACCTTCTAGAGGAGGGTATTATCTTGCAATTAATGTTCTATAAAATGTTCTAAATTTTGTAATATTATAGTTGTACAATTTTATGTATGGAAAAACTCAAAATGTTACCAAATTTATTTAAAAAATTATGATATGGTCATAATTGATCATAAAATTAGGTATCTAAGTCAGATTAACTGATTTCTATAGAATTTGTGATGAAGGACTTCAATTTTTTTTTCATAAAATATATTCTCAAATCTGTGGATCTACTTAAAATATTTTCAATACATTAGAATGTGGGACACATACAGAAGTGCAATATATTAAAATAATGATTCTTTCTAACGCCTTATATTTGTATTTCGAAACTTTTCGTTTTAGACCTCCCGTTTCAGCTGAACATTTCTCTAGTAAATTTGTTTTAAATGATGGAACTGTATTGTAGATATTATTGAAAATATCAACTAACAGAAGAATGTATTTAAATTGCAATTAAAGCTATAAATTGTCTTTTATCAAAAATTATATATATAAAAAAAAGAAGAATTCACCTAATAGACGCAATTATTAGTTAAAAAATAGTGGTTACTTTAAAGATACAGAGAATAAAAACATATTTTATGATAAGAATAAATATTGAATAGTATTTATTTGATTTAACATTCATTTATATTAATTACATAGTGAAATAATAGTTGTTTGAGTGAAAATATTTAGTAATGTCTCATAAAGATTAGCTCTAAACTCTTTTCTTAAATTGTTATAACGAAAAATAAAAATTCGGTTTATTTGATCATTATTTTAAACTTAAGTAATATAAAAAGGAATTAAAGTTTATTCTATTAAAGGACAAACCATATAAAATGATAATCCTTATTTATGTATAACAGTTTTTTTTATTAAACTTAAAAGATTAGAATTTAATACTTATTTCTAAAAACATGAATATAACATTACCTTATTGCAAAATTCTTTATCTGGTTCACTACAACCATTCGTTTTTTTTTCTGTTTGCAGTTATTAAATGAGATTACGCAGGTTTAAATTTTATACATGTTACATATTCCTTTCTACCATATTAAATCCATTTTTTAAAATATGGTTGACATTTTTCATTATATTTATTAATTAATAGATGATGTTTCTAGTTTTGGTGCAGTAAACAATGATATTAATATACATTCAGTTTACGTACAATTTAAAGTTTACTTCTAGAACTAGGGTGTTTTTATATGTTGTTCAAGTATTAATAAGTAGTTTGAATATATTATACGATTTAGGATTTTGAAATATCGTTTTCAAATAATAAAAAAGAGATTTATTCCGTTTAACATTTATAGTAATAGTTAAGCTTTGTAATTTTTAAATCGAAAACACTTGACTGTACATAAAACTGTGTTATAATATAGTCATACAAAACCCATTGAAGATGAATTTAATTACTGAAAATGGGCATCTTTTTGAAACAATTTTTTTTCTGGAAAGCAGCACTATATAAATTTGAACATTTCAACAACAGTGTTTGAGTTTCAGGCAGGTAGTTTATTTCTTCCCAGAATAATTACCAAAGACTTTCTCCTTCTGAAATTATAATTACAATATTCAATTTAAAAAATCTGAATTCACTTTCCTACAGTACATTAAAATTATTTCCAACACAATTACTTCAACCTTCAATTTCCTCTCTAGTCCTTTCCATAAACCGTGCTATAATAGTTTGTAGAAAAATGATTTTTACCGACAAACTATGCTATCTATACTTGTTCACAATCATACTAGCAACCGATTTTGGACCTTGGGTAGTGTCTGTTTGAACACTGTTTATTCCAATCATCAATAACTTCAGTTACTATAATTTTTTGTGCAGTCTTGCTCACATTATTTCCAACATTTAATATGTTGTTACAGATCCTGAACATAGTCTAGCTCTAGTATGTCTTCTGATATGATTTATGTTATAATCATCTAGACGGTGTAATGTAATGTTAACACACTGGCTGACTAGGTCAATTCTTATTGGAGTATGAGGGATTATACCAAAAACAGAGAACAACAGTATCATATATATTTGGCATTAGAACAACTTCTGATGCTTATAACTAACTGCACGAGACAATTAACTCATAGTCAATATGTACTCTTCCATTAGATATTTATAAGTGCTTAGTAAAATGTTGGCTGGCTTCCGTAGTTTGGAAATCGGACAGAATTCGTGATGGTAGCTGTGGCTGGCCAAGGTCTGTCTCAGTGTTTTATTTTGTGTATATTTTTGAGTTTTAGATAGATTGGTTTATTCTGGAATGTCTTTTTAGAATCTTAATTAGATGGAAGATGCAGGTCAAAGTATTCGGTACATTGGTAGTGTACTCTGTAATGAGTTAGAGTGTCATTTATATGAATCATAACTACATGTTTCTTTTCAAATAACAAAGATTTTCCAACTTTCATGGTTTTCAAGATAAGGAAATCATGCGGTAACAAATAATAAGAAAATAATTATTTCATTATGATTACTAATTGAGCATCATTTTGGTTTTAAAATCGTTCCTATAAAATTATGTTTGATGAATTAATTATTATGTAACTCATGTTAATATCAAATTTAAATTCAAACATCTTTATTCTCCACACAAAAAATCAGTAACTATTAAATGTATAAAATAAAAATACAACACGATACGAATAATCCTAATAATGACATATAAACTTTGAAAATGAAACTAAAGATAAAAAATATCTTGTCACAAATTACTGCAATTCACTCTCATTTCGTCCATGAAAGATTGCTTGAAATTTTACTTCGTCGACGAGTTTGGATAGTTGATGGTGTACGTGATTTCAAAAGTTGTATTTTGTTCTCAGCTAATAGGCTTTACATTTTAACAGATCGAGCAGTGGAGATTGCTAACGTATAATACACAATTATACTTAACATTCACTAGCTTCAAAACAATAATGTGTTCTTTATTCATACAGCACAATTACCTGATAACTTGATAGGGTTAGCCATTATGAATTAATTCTTAGACAACATAAGTATTTTAATGAATTTCTTTTATTTCATTAAAATATATTTACTGATCATCAATTTTCAGTCATTATACTCTACACACTTGAAGTAATTGTCCCAAAGAAAAGTTTCGAAATTGAGAAATTTAATTTATTCACTATTCCAACAAAATCAAAATGTCGATGTCAATTTTGGATTCTGAATTTATTATCATGTTTTCATGAAACTAGTTTTTTATAGTGTTTTTCAATAGCTGAGCGTCATTTTTACGCCAAATGCAATCTAACTTGTGGTGTATTCGCAGAAAAAATACAATAACCTCTTTAAGTTATTTAAATTATGGCCTTAGCAAAATAATCAAATATTTTAGATGGAGAAAAATTTTAAAATGTAAGTAGTATTAACAAAAGTTATTATTATACCAACACAGAAATTTAATTATTCTGGTCATTTAATTGGATAATTTATAATATCATCTGAAAATTATTAAAGTACTTGAAATATTTTAAAATTTATTACGTGTTGGTCAAATTCTGAATATTTTTCAAAATGTCACCCTTCATAAGCGATAAGACAATTATAACATTATAACTTTAAAAAGTAAGAAAAACTCTGAAGTTCAATGTACATCAAAATAGGTTTATTAAAAGGATGGATTTATTAACACTAAAAGCCCTATACATTGAATGTGTAAACATGAAATACACAATAAAGATAATAAACAAATTTTTTTGAATTAAATTAAAATTTACATTTTCTGATTTTAACTTTAAAACAAGATTAAAACAAAACATTGTTTTAATAACATTAAAAACAAACAAATAAACAAAACATTGTTTTAATAACATTAAAAACAAACAAACAAACAAAACATATAACTAAGTAAATTAAAAATTGTTATTCACTCTTAAAATATTTACTTGAAACTCTATTTTTAAAGACGGAATAAAAACAAATTGCCATCAATTTAATCTGAGTGAATTTTTCTGTTATAGGCCTAAAAATAAAAACAATAAGAGAGCCGTATTTGACTAAATGTGAATAATAGAGATTCGTTATTTTATTTAACATTTAATTCATGATGTCTTCTTTATTTTTGTGTATGATGTTGTTATTTCTGACCAATCTAAAACTTCTGGAAATTACTTTACAAGTGTTTTAGTACCTTCTGGTGTTCAAGATGTACCTCCAGTGAAAGATGTTTTAAGTTACGTAGAATGAAATAAAACTTTTTATATCACGTCCATTCTAAAATTCTGGAAGTTCATGATGTGAATTGGAAACAAACTATTGAAGAAGAATTATAGTCTGTAACAACAGGTTTAAATGCTTTTAAACCAACTGAGGGTAAATACATATAATTGGTAAATAAATCAATTTAAATCTGTTCATACAAATTCACAGGTTGTCTTTCTTCCGTCTATCTTTTATTATACATTAGTGTAGGCCTAAGATTTATAACATAAATTTTAAATTTTATAGCAAAAATCAGTAATTATTTACTTAGTAACTAAATTTTTATTAGAATTCGTGAAATCATAGTTATATTTGTTACATGATCTATTTTTCACCATTTGTTTAGTAGGTTTATTACGAAACATACCTTGTAATTTCCCTTATAGAGTTGATAGCTCTCGTCTTAAATTCGATTTATGAATAATTCTACTTTTTCATAGTAAATTTTTGTTTATATCTTATTTTTATAATTTACTATTAGTTTTGTACATTTGTCTAGAACGATATGCTTTATTATACATACTTGAAGGTCCTAATAATTAGGTTGTTGTAATGGAATTGTTGCTTTACGTTTTCTATACATACTAAAAGGTTTTTAACTAATTAAATTACTGTTATAGTACGTTTCCAAAGTCAATTTAATTTGGAGTACATACTGTTTGGTAAATGTTTGTAAATCTTTATACAACATTTTTATCGTATCTGGAAAAAATATTATTTTATATCTGTAATTTTTAGTATGAGTCTAAAGGTCTTAATTTTAAAAGAGTTTCATGAATATTTAATAATACAGAGAAGATTACAAATATAAGTTTACCTTCTAGAAATAAAATAGCCATTGAAATCATAGCACTGATAATAATTTATAGCTAATTAATTTTATATCACTTTAAGTAACAGATGAAAGTTTATTTTCAAGGTAATGTGGATGACTTCATAGTTTAGTAAAATAAAATAATTACAATATCTTAAATGAATCGTGTCGGTATATATTATCATGTTTAAATCATTTTATGTTTTTAGAAAAATCTAACCGTTCTAAAAATATTGATTGTCTATGAAAACTTAATATCATATTGTTAATCTAATTGTTTGAGTAGTTTAAACGCTGGAATAAATATAAAGTTTGTGTGTATTTAATGAAGGACATGTGGTTTTGTATCAGGGAAGTAACTCTATCACAAAGGGGTTAAGTGGGTCAATAAGTTTAACGATTTTATGTTGCAATCAGATAACAAAATCCTAATATCTACTTCACTTAAAACCTGCCTTTTCTCACACTTTAATTTTGTTGTTCATTGAAACTCATCTGGAAGGTATTAAAAGCTACATTCAAGCGAATTAGTTATAAAGTAAAATATATCCTTTCCCATTTGGAATATTATATTTTAAATCTTACAACACATATTTACCAGTGATTAGTATTATTGTATGTATATTAATTCAATATTAGTTTGTCACTTTTGCATTAATTAATTCCCTCTGTGATATATTTTTTGGAATATTATTCTTATATATAAATTCTTAAGTAAACTTGACAACCTCATCATTCCCGGTATATGATTTTAACGATTTTACTTACATTCTTGTGAAGTGATCTAAATATGAGATAAGCACCCAAATTAGCAGTTTTCACGCGGTATTTAAACTTTCAATCCAAGAAATATTGAAGAGATAAAATTTAAAAAAAAGGAAAATATTGGAAACTAAACTAAGTTTATTTTTCTATAAACGTAAACCCCCCCCCCAAAATAATAATAATAATAATAATAATAATAATGGAAGAATGTTTATGGTTTATTGTAGCTTATAAACTTCTCAAAATTATAATAAGAGAGTGCAGAACCTTTACAAGTTGGTTAAGTCGTTCACAAATTTATCGGTAACATTTACCTCCAGCTTCATGAGTATAGATTGTTCATTTCATATTAGCTAAATTCTGAATTCTATTCAATAGTGTATATTTTATCTTTTTTATAATTACTGAAAAGGTGTCAAGAGTCTCGATAAAAAAAAGATGATAATTGGATTAGTTGTACAGTAGGTGCACAGACAACACTAATTCTTCAAAAGGTATATCTACTGATGTTATATGTTTTAAAATGAACATTATTGTCGGAGATAGTTTTTAGGTTTGGGATTGAGGATATAGGTACTATCGTTTAGGTATCAGAAGGGCTTCGACAATATGCGTATTCAGTAGGAAATGACGTGGAACGAGTTAGAAAGGAGTTCGTCCCGAAGGGATCAGACCTCAGACAACTAACGGGGAAATCCGTGGTGCCGGGATCAACCGACAGACCAGGTAAGAAAAGACAGTTAAGGAACAATAAAGAAAACAAAACAAGAGAATTTAGGTAACAAGAGTACATTATATATATATATATATATATATATATATATATATATATATATATATATATATATATTGTAATGAAGCAAAATCTTCATTAATTAAATACTCAAATAAGAGTTATAGAAACGATTTAGAAGAGTAAACAAGGTCCTAAGTAAACAGATCAAAGGTGATGGAAGGTTCTAGAACGTCCAAAGTCAACATTGGATAGCTGACCCCCACCACAAAAACACAGTATAAAAGCAGCCTCGAGCAGCTAAAAGAGTCAGTTGGGGTTGAACCACCCTGACTGCCATTCCGGCAGACCTCTCCCCTCTCCTCGACATCCTATTACCGCAGAGGCGTGTTGAGCCCTCGGTAAATCCGTACCTGTCGCAGAGGCGTGCTGAGCCCTCGACATCCTGTCACCGCAGAGGCGTGTTGAGCCCTCGGTAAATCCGTACCTGTCGCAGAGGCGTGCTGAGCCCTCGACATCCTGTCACCGCAGAGGCGTGTTGAGCCCTCGGTAAATCCTTACCTGTCGCAGAGGCGTGCTGAGCCCTCGACATCCTGTCACCGCAGAGGCGTGTTGAGCCCTCGGTAAATCCGTACCTGTCGCAGAGGCGTGCTGAGCCCTCGACATTCTGTCACCGCAGAGGCGTGTTGAGCCCTCGGTAAATCCGTACCTGTCGCAGAGGCGTGCTGAGCCCTCGACATTCTGTCACCGCAGAGGCGTGTTGAGCCCTCGGTAAATCCGTACCTGTCGCAGAGGCGTGCTGAGCCCTCGACATCCTGTCACCGAAGAGGCGTGTTGAGCCCTCGGTAAATCCGTACCTGTCGCAGAGGCGTGCTGAGCCCTCGAAATCCTGTCACCGCAGAGGCGTGTTGAGCCCTCGGTATTTCCGTACCTGTCGCAGAGGCGTACTGAGCCCTCGACTTCCTGTCACCGCAGAGGCGTGTTGAGCCCTCGGTAAATCCGTACCTGTCGCAGAGGCGTGCTGAGCCCTCGACTTCCTGTCACCGCAGAGGCGTGTTGAGCCCTCGGTATTTCCGTACCTGTCGCAGAGGCACCTGTCGCAGAGGCGTGCTGAGCCCTCGACATCCTTTTACCGCAGAGGTGTGTTGAGCCCTCAGTAAATCTGTACCTGTCGCAGAGGCGTGCTGAGCCCTCGACATCCTGTCACCGCAGAGGCGTGTTGAGCCCTCGGTAAATCCGTACCTGTCGCAGAGGCGTGCTGAGCCCTCGACATCCTGTCACCGCAGAGGCGTGTTGAGCCCTCGGTATTTCCGTATCCGTCACAGAGGCGTGTTGAGCCCTTGACATAGGAGGGGGTATTCCCCCTCCTCTACCTAAAAAGTAGAAAATATTAAGAAACCTGAATGTTCCAGAGTCAGTGGATCCCAAGGCACCACGTCGTAAGGACCAAGGCGAGTCAGTCGATCCCAAGACACCACGTCGTAAAGATCAAGGCAAGGCAGTAAATCCCAACATACCAAATCAGCAGTATCGAGTGAGAAGACACCCGCAGAACAGCTATTGCAGTTGTAGATCCAACGATCTACGGATGGATTTTTAAACTAGTGAAGTCAAGAAAGTGATTACAGTCGATGGATACGAGTTAAGTGTCAAGTGTATACTGTCCGTTGTAGCTAAGAAAAGTTCTCAATAAATTATTCATAGCGATCTATCGTATTATTTTATTTCAAATAGCGAACCTTGGATAGATACCCTTGAAAAATCTAATTCAGTGAAAGAAACGTTACAGAATTTTGGCGCCCGAACAGGGACAGTGAAATTTTTTAAAAATAGCAGTGAACAGTAGTTTTACAAGTGATTATATAACAGTGATCAGAGTAAATATATGAGCGTGAAGTGTTTTCCCTAGTGTTTAAAGTTATATGAAAATGAATCTCAACATATCAGAAAGTGAGTCGGATTCGGAAAGCACGATCACCAGTGAATGCAAACTCAACCCCAGAACGAGCTGGATATACCGTTTGAAAAAGGCCGAACTTACAGAGGAGATGGAAAAAGTTGGACTACCATCTTCAGGCACAGTCAAGGAACAGCGGAAGATGTTAAGCAAGTTCTTCAAAGGCGAGTACAAGTTATCTAGTCCAGTCCTACCTGAGGCAAACACTTCCCAGAATGCAGGAAAGCTGTAAGTAAAAATATATGTGATTCAGTAGCAATATGCAATACTGTTAGAAAATGGAATTTAACATATGATGGGGAAAAAGATGTCATTACTTTCCTAGAACGGTTAAATGAACTAAAAGGAGCATATAATACTCCTCCAGAACAGCTTTTACTTGCATTGCCCGAATTACTAAAAGGGAAAGCTTTACTGTGGTATCGCAATTCTAGACATACATGGGATTCTTGGGATGGTTTTCAAAAAAACTTTGAATTACAATTTTTACCAAGACGATACAGAGAAAAATTAGACTTAGATATACAAAACAGGACTCAGAATTATGACGAGAATTTTAAAGATTATGTAATAGCTATACAAACTTTGATGAGACGACGCGGACAGTTATCAGAGGAACAACAGTTTACTAGGATCTTCGAAAACATGCTTCCTGAATATAAACTGTATGGTCTTAGAAGTAATATTTCAACACTTTCAGAACTAATACAAGCTGCAAGTGACTATGAATCTATCAAACAATCTATGTTTACAACTAAAACCCAGATATATCAGCCAAAACCTGATAAACATGACATTAAGACACGTCATATGACAGGAAATAAGTCCCCGATAAAGCCACCGAAACAATCAAATTTACACAAACAAGTCCAGTGTTGGAATTGTGATAGATATGGGCATTTTTCAAGTGACTGTCTTAGGCCCAAAATAAATAGATGCCGATTTTGTAAAAGGGAAGGCAAAACTATGACTTGTAACTGCGGCCAAGCGTTAAACTACAGAGGGTCTTGGAGAGCAGGGGAGGCTCCAAAACCTACCGAGAAGAATTAATAAATACTTCCCATCCGTTACTTAAATCCATAATTACTTCTGTAGAATTAGAAAAGGACCCTAGAATTATAGTCCATTTAAACTTAAAAGATAACGTTTACAAGGCGCTCGTGGATACCGGTGCCGGTAAATCATACATTAATGAAGACGTTGCTCGCATTTGTGATGAGTTAGGTTTTCGAGCTACTCATGTAAACATAGGTAAAGCAAGACTGGCTGACGGACGTTACGTAAATATTTTTAAAGAATATGATATTTCTTGTACCATAAAAGAACATATATACAAATTTAAAGCCTCTTTGTTACCGGGATTGACAGTTAGTGTAGTTCTAGGCTTAGAAACTCTGCGAGAATGGAAAACCTCCATAGATATATTAAACAACTCAGTCACATTTAACCACGATACCTTTACTTTACAGAATAGAGACTTCAATTTAAATATGCTGAAAGATCTTACCGATAAAGAAACACAAACACTGAATTCATTTTTGAAACGAGAGCTGCCAAAATTTAATAAACTAGCCGGTAAAACATCCTTAACAGAACACGTCTTGAAACTGAAACCAGACGTTAAACCTATAAAGCATCGTTACTCTCCTAGGAATCCGGCTATGCAAAAAATTATTAATGATGAGATTAATAGAATGTTGGAAGATAAAGTAATAGAACCTTCTAATAGCCCTTGGAGTTCGCCGGTCGTGTTAGTAAAGAAACCATCAGGTAAATACAGGTTCTGTATAGACCTAAGGAAAATCAATGATTCGACCATAAAGGATGCATACCCTCTACCTCAAGTCCATGCCATCTTAGACCGTCTCAGAGATGCAAATTATATCTCGACTTTAGATTTAAAGGACGGTTACTGGCAAGTTCCTCTTCAAAAAGAAAGTAGGCCTCTCACAGCATTTACTGCACCCGGAAGAGGTTTGTTTCAGTTCCGAGTTATGCCTTTTGGACTCCACTCCGCACCTGCTACCTTCCAGCGTTTACTTGATCAAGTTATAGGACCCGATCTAGAGCACATTGCTTTTGCGTACTTGGACGATATCATAGTTCTAGGCCGAACAATAGAAGAACACATTACAAATTTAAATGAAGTTTTCCAAAGATTAATTAAAGCAGGGCTTAAACTCAATGAAGAAAAATGCAAATTTGCCCAAACAGAATTAAAATACCTAGGACATGTCGTTAATAATCAGGGAATCCAAACAGATCCCGAAAAAAATTGAAGCAATTGTCAAATATCCCACTCCAACAAATATTAAGGAAATAAGAAGTTTTCTTGGTTTAGCTGCTTGGTACAGAAGGTTTGTACCTGAATTCTCTAAAGTAGCAGGACCCCTTAATAGGATGTTGAAGAAAAACATACGATGGAAGTGGACAGTCAAAGAAGAGCAAGCATTTAACGAACTGAAGGAATTTCTCGTATCTGCTCCAGTATTAGCATGTCCAAACTTTGAAGAACAGTTCTATGTGCAGACTGATGCGTCAGAATACGGTCTTGGAGCTACTCTTTTCCAAAAGGAAGGTAAGCATGAACGCGTAATTGGATATGCAAGCAGAACCTTGTCCGAAAATTAAATACGTTATTCAACTATTGAAAAGGAGTGTCTAGCTATTATGTATGCGCTAAAGAAGTTCAAGTCTTATATTGAAGGGTATCACGTTATTGTAATCACTGACCATCAAGCTTTAAAATGGTTAAATGCGATGAAAAATCCAACAGGACGTATTGCACGCTGGGTTCTGGAACTGCAACAACATGATTTTGAGGTCCTATATAGGAAAGGAACATTAAACAAAGTTGCTGATGCTCTTTCTCGGAACCCCTTTCCTGCAAATGAACAAGAAGGATTAGAAGCAATAGAAGACTCACAAATACAGGAGGATAGAAATGGCTGGTACGACTCCAAAATTAAAATGGTAAGAACACACCCGGAACAAGACAAGCGGTTTCGGATCAAGGATGGTAAACTCTACAGACATGTATGGAACAACGTAGGTAGAGGAGATAGTCCTACCACTTCACCGTGGAAGCTGTGCGTTCCCACCTCTCAGAGATTAATCATTCTTAGAGAAAATCATGACGCGGCGACAGCCGGACACATGGGTATATCAAAAACATTTGACAGGATAGCGAAATTTTACTTCTAGCCAAGGATGTTCAAAGATACAGCGCGGTATGTAAGAAACTGTCAAGTATGTATAAAGTACAAGCCTCCTCAACACAAGCCCTATGGAGAAATGCAATATCGCGATTACTCGGAACCTTGGGCCACAGTTAGTTCAGATTTAATAGGACCGTTCCCTAGGTCGGCAAGAGGTAACCGATATTTACTGATGTTTCAAGATTGTTGCACAAAATGGGTTGAGTGTGTACCACTCAGACAAGCTACAGCCACTACCGTCTCTCAAGCCTTTAAAGAGAGAGTAATCCTGAGATTCGGCGTACCAAAAATTTTAATATCCGATAACGGACCTCAGTATGCAAATCGGCTTTTTAATCAGGTTGCAGCAGATTTTAATATACATCACCGCTTCACACCTCCTTACACTCCACAAGCTAATCCGGTGGAGAGAACAAATAGGGTGATCAAGACTATGATAGCACAATATATAGGAAAAAACCAGAAAAAATGGGATATATACATACCAGAATTTGCCTTTGCAATTAATACTACTACACATAGCTCCACTACTTTTTCACCCGCCTATTTAAATTATGGCCGAGAATTAAGGGCACTTGATACCATTGCAACGGACTTACAACCTCATCAACACAAGGGACATAAACTTCACACTAAAAAAAAAGAAAGAGAGGAAATATTTAGGCTCGTTAAGTATAACTTACAACATGCATATGACAGCCAAAGACACCATTATAATCTCAGAAGGAAACCATTACAGTTACAAGTGGGACAAGTCGTATATTGTAAAGAAAGACCTTTGTCATCCGCCTACGATGCGATAAACTCAAAATTGTTACCGAAATATTCAGGACCTTACGAAATTAAAAGAATTTTATCTCCAGTAGTAGCCCAGGTAGTTAAAAATAACAAACCGTACGCTGTTCATGTGAAAGATTTAAAATTTCAACCCTTAGATACAGATTATAGTATTTGCAATAAATATATTCATGATAAAAAGGGAAACCAAACTGGTGACTCGGTAAATAAACAATAATTACTCTGTATACCCATGAGATAAGAAACCGGTTTACAAGGGAAAAATATTTTTGAAAAGTTAGCAATAGTTCAGTATACCACCAGTTATATTGAAGATCACATCATGGAACCAACGAATGAAGACATATTAGCCTTAGAACAGGGTGACAGGATCAATGACAATATAGTTTGGGCCTATTTACAGCTCATACAGCAAAGAGGAGGCACTCAAGGTGTTCCTACAGTTTATTGTTATAATACACATTTTATGGAAAACCTGTTGCAGAGAGATTATATGGGAGTTTCGTCCTGGACTAAGAAGAATGATGTTTTTCAGTTTGACATATTATTTATACCTTATTTTGAGCAACGTATTGAACACTGGGTATTATTAGTGGTAGATTTACGTTGTAAAGAAATTCTTGCGTTTGATAGCCTGTATAAGCCTCAGAAAAAAGTAATGGGTTTAATATTAGAATACCTCAGTGCAGAAGCCTGGCATAAGAGGAAATCAGTGTTTCATGCTCGTAAATGGAAGTGTAAGGATGCCTCAGGACCACGTCAGTACTCATTAACCGACTGCGGAGTGTTCTTGTGTCTAACCGCGGAGGCCTACGCGGTAAACCACGCCATAAATTTTACACAGAGAGACGTCTCCAGACTTAGAAAAATTATGGTTCAAGAACTGAAGCAGAAGAGGATACTTCCCCATGTTGAACCTAAAGTGCAAATCCCGGGAGTATTTGTTCCAAACAGTAACGGGTCTCAACAAGCTGAAGTACACAGTCGACGCTCTCCACTTCTTACAGACATAGGATGTGGAGCGAACATAAGCTCCACTATCCCATCCCCACCACGAAAGCCGTCTATAAGAATGGATGTCCCACCTCCAATCACTATTAGTTCATCAACTAGCAGCTCTGAAAGCAACGAAGAAGATATAGCTGAAAACCCCATAACCATGATAAAGGATGAAGGTAAATCTAAGGAACAAGATGATGAATGGGAAACAATTTCACTGTTAGAAGAAGATATTTTAGTCCGGAAGAAAATTTATCTACACCATTACTTTTGAACAAAAATCCTCAAGCTCAGACAATAGATACAACTAAAAAAGAGGAGACACTGGAAGAACAGATTTCAGAATACTTAGAACAACTGAATTCACTAGATACAGCAGTAATGGGAACTGGAAATCAGCATGGTAACAGAGGAACAACAGAAGTTACAGGAACAGAAGTTAAGGAAGAACAGACTATTGAAGAAGACCAACCACTGAGGAAACGTCGCAAGTTTAGGATAAGGAAGTACAGGCAGCGCACCGAAGAAGGAACTGTCAAGACTTTTAATTAGAAGGAAAAAAACAGTATATTATTCATTTTCAGTTAAAGTTATTTTATTATATTTTCTAGAAGCAAAAGGATTTTGTTTTAAATTTAAAAAAATAAATAAATGTAATAAAGAAGATTTGACTTAGTTTTATTTTGGTTCTATTTTTCTTTTTTTTCTCTTTCCGAAGTAAGAAGGGGATGTAATGAAGCAAAATCTTCATTAATTAAATACTCAAATAAGAGTTATAGAAACGATTTAGAAGAGTAAACAAGGTCCTAAGTAAACAGATCAAAGGTGATGGAAGGTTCTAGAACGTCCAAAGTCAACATTGGATAGCTGACCCCCACCACAAAAACACAGTATAAAAGCAGCCTCGAGCAGCTAAAAGAGTCAGTTGGGGTTGAACCACCCTGACTGCCATTCCGGCAGACCTCTCCCCTCTCCTCGACATCCTATTACCGCAGAGGCGTGTTGAGCCCTCGGTAAATCCGTACCTGTCGCAGAGGCGTGCTGAGCCCTCGACATCCTGTCACCGCAGAGGCGTGTTGAGCCCTCGGTAAATCCGTACCTGTCGCAGAGGCGTGCTGAGCCCTCGACATCCTGTCACCGCAGAGGCGTGTTGAGCCCTCGGTAAATCCTTACCTGTCGCAGAGGCGTGCTGAGCCCTCGACATCCTGTCACCGCAGAGGCGTGTTGAGCCCTCGGTAAATCCGTACCTGTCGCAGAGGCGTGCTGAGCCCTCGACATTCTGTCACCGCAGAGGCGTGTTGAGCCCTCGGTAAATCCGTACCTGTCGCAGAGGCGTGCTGAGCCCTCGACATTCTGTCACCGCAGAGGCGTGTTGAGCCCTCGGTAAATCCGTACCTGTCGCAGAGGCGTGCTGAGCCCTCGACATCCTGTCACCGCAGAGGCGTGTTGAGCCCTCGGTAAATCCGTACCTGTCGCAGAGGCGTGCTGAGCCCTCGAAATCCTGTCACCGCAGAGGCGTGTAGAGCCCTCGGTATTTCCGTACCTGTCGCAGAGGCGTACTGAGCCCTCGACTTCCTGTCACCGCAGAGGCGTGTTGAGCCCTCGGTAAATCCGTACCTGTCGCAGAGGCGTGCTGAGCCCTCGACATCCTGTCACCGCAGAGGCGTGTTGAGCCCTCGGTATTTCCGTACCTGTCGCAGAGGCACCTGTCGCAGAGGCGTGCTGAGCCCTCGACATCCTTTTACCGCAGGGGCGTGTTGAGCCCTCAGTAAATCTGTACCTGTCGCAGAGGCGTGCTGAGCCCTCGACATCCTGTCACCGCAGAGGCGTGTTGAGCCCTCGGTAAATCCGTACCTGTCGCAGAGGCGTGCTGAGCCCTCGACATCCTGTCACCGCAGAGGCGTGTTGAGCCCTCGGTATTTCCGTATCCGTCACAGAGGCGTGTTGAGCCCTTGACATAGGAGGGGGTATTCCCCCTCCTCTACCTAAAAAGTAGAAAATATTAAGAAACCTGAATGTTCCAGAGTCAGTGGATCCCAAGGCACCACGTCGTAAGGACCAAGGCGAGTCAGTCGATCCCAAGACACCACGTCGTAAGGATCAAGGCAAGGCAGTAAATCCCAAGATACCAAGTCAGCTCACATCAGTATCGAGTGAGAAGACACCCGCAGAACAGCTGTTGCAGTTGTAGATCCAACGATCTACGGATGGATTTTTAAACTAGTGAAGTCAAGAAAGTGATTACAGTCGATGGATACGAGTTAAGTGTCAAGTGTATACTGTCCGTTGTAGCTAAGAAAAGTTCTCAATAAATTATTCATAGCGATCTATCGTATTATTTTATTTCAAATAGCGAACCTTGGATAGATACCCTTGAAAAATCTAATTCAGTGAAAGAAACGTTACAATATATATATATATATATATATATATATATATATATATATATAGAGAGAGAGAGAGAGAGGAGTGTTGCTGGTGACTCTTTGAAATAGAATGATTTCCGATGATGGCTCATATATATATAGGTCGTTTAGGGTGGCCCGAGCATGTCTCTCACTGCACGGCCTTGGTCAGTCCAATGTTTCTTTATTTCTCACTCTGCTGTTTGTGATTAATTTACAAGTAAGATATTACAATGATATTTACATATGTACAACAATTTAGCGTAACGATGCATAGGAGTAGTGTGTCGCTACAATTTATTATATGACCAATATTTTATGAAAAATACTATAACAAAGTAGTCATTTTAACCCTGAAACTGAATAAGTTACACCATTTACGAATTTTGTACTAAATTTTGACTTTATAAAAGATCATTACTTAACGTTCAGTCGATAAATCTTTAAAATAACCTTAATGCAAACCAACGATAATAACTGAGGCACGTTTCTTACTAATAACTATTATTATTTAACTTAAAAAGTAGCAATCTACTTCTTAGTAGCAAACTAAAAAATCACGAAAGTAAATAAAAACAATTAATTTTATGAATGGAAATCCTGATTTTGTAATAGATTATCTTTTCACAGTTAGTTAAGTCGACATATCTTCTAAATTAACCATTAATAGAAAACTAAAGATAAATCTAGGTACATTTTGCACCCGAACACGAGTTTATAAATAATATGCTTTAATTCAGTATTTATATCTGATCCTATGTACAGTTTTAAACAAAGATAGAAATTAAATATTTAACTTCAAACATTTATTATATTTGAAGCTAAAGATTTGTATATAAGATAACAATTATATACAATAATACAAGATTGTTTTTACGAGAAAAGTATACAACAAAATAAAATAAGTTAAAAAACCTCATGTATAAAAATGGAAAAGGAGGAATTGCCAAGTATTGTTCTCCTGACACGTTGAAACCAATTTCTACAAAAACCCGTCCTGAGAGAAGCGACACAACTGTTACGGAAACAAAAACTTCCCTTACAAAACAACCATTGATGTCGCTTCACAGGCGTGTATTGAATATATGCTAAAGTTCATGCAAATTAGGATAATTTTGTTAAAATCATCTTTGTTCTTTTAGTGTGTTCAACTTTTGAGTCAAAATATGAAAGAATATTAGGAATAAAAAAATCAGTTCTTAAGAAAAGCAATGTTTTTTTTGTCTGTCCGGGTTTTAATGGTTTAATATGTATCTAATGTTTCTAGTATATTGACTTTATTTGTAAGGATATAATATAAGAATGACGTGTAATATGCATGTCCCACATAATTTTGTGCATGGTCAGTTCTGAAATTTGAAGATTAAAATAAAAATAAAAATATGTCTTTTGTTTTTGTTAAAACTACGGAAACCACATAATGGAAATTGCATGTTATAGAGAAAATGTAAAGCGTTATTTGCATATTGTTGCCTGTTAGTATCAGTTTGTGCAAATTTGTTCATAACCTATTTTATTTAACCTCTTTGTCATATATTTGTTCATTATTAAATTTTAACAAAGATTTGTTTTGACAACCTGTCATTTTAAAGTGAAATCAGTTAACATCGGAAAAAAAGCACTTACTGTATTCTTTTATTTTCTAAACACTCATGTTATGATTCTACGATTATAAACGCACGCTGTCTTGCGATTAATAGTTTGTATAAAATTTATCTATCTATCTATCTATCTATCTATCTATCTATCTATCTTATCTATCTATCTATCTATCTATCTATCTATCTATCTATCTATCTATCTATCTATCTATCTATCTATCTATCTATCTATCTATCTATCTATCTATCTATCTACTGTATCTATCTATCTATCTACATATATATATATATATATATATATATATATATATATATATATGGTAAAATATGAGTTTAGAAATTTATTATCCAATAGCATCGCCTAATGAAAAAAACTTTAAAAACCAAAGGGACATTAATTAATTCGTGTTACGTGAGGAAGAGAAGAACTGAAGTTATTAAAGAAAAGTAATTATCATGTAATCTTAAAGCTGACTTAAGCTGCTAAAGTTAATTAGGTTGATTTATGAGCTTTGGGATAGGCTACCTTTTCATTGACGTTGTAATGAAACAGTAAATCAGTATTATAAAAGGAAAGATAATAGTATAAAAGCTCTTTGAATTAATTACTATTCCTTAAAGCAAGTAACTTAATTTGAAATCCATTAATGACCAGAAATATTATGGCAAAATATAAATGTTGTAAATGTGTCTTATTTTAGCCAATTTTAATTTGAAAAACAATGTTTACGTTTAGCGACAGTTTTTAGTATTAAACAAATTTCGAATGCATTCTTATAAGAGCTTACTTGCGGAAATATGCACACCCAAATGGATTAATATTCTATGTCTGATTTGGTAATAAAGGTAGGAAAAAATTAAGGGTATGTAGATAAATTTTTACATGTTCCTTTTACGAAAAAATGTTGACAGTTTGGAAAAATTATACTTTCAATCTTTCAAATTAAAACAAAATAGTAAAAATACCCCAAAAGTCGTATATTAATTAAACTGACAGAATATGTAAAATGTGGAATATATTATGTCAATTAATTACCACCTTTCACAAATTGTCTCTGTTTCAAAACACTATTTTGAATATACAATATTTAAAATTGGATAATTTTCTATTAGGAATACAGTATGAAAATTAATGCAGTTTAAATATAAATTAATTTGGTTGCTTGTCTTTTTATAAACTCTTCAGGAAATCATCAAATAATCCGTGTTTAGCCGCAATCCAAAAATCTCACAAATATGTTTGGTTGAAATCTTTAATATTGATATTATTTATCAATTTAAATAGTTTCCTAATGTGTGTAGTAAAATGTCTCCTTCAACTTGATCTATCTATATATGTATGACATGTCAAGATTATGAAGGCAGTAAACGATTTTCGAGTAGTTTAAATAATTTAAAAGTTTATAATTTGATTTGAAATTATTTAAATTTAGTCTGAAATAAAATTTTATGCTATGAACTTAATATCCAGATAGCCAAAGGAAAAAAAAAACCATATACAGCATATTAGCTGTATTATGGAATCAAAAGTATAATCTTCATACAGTGTTGGAGCCCTTAACCAAAAGTACAATTTCGTTATTGTTTAATTAATTTAAATTTAATTTTATACAAAGTACATCCTGAATGGTGGTTATTTTTCATTAGGCTTAACATTTCACAGAAGCCTAATGATTTGATTGGCTTCTCGATGTAATAATAATACACACAGAATTAATGTAAACATCTCGTTCTGCTTTTAATTACCTTCCGGAATATAATTAATTTCTAAAAGGAATACGAGCATTTCCGCACTTTGGGTAATTAATATTCTTAGCACGTCATAGCTCATTAGCTTCTGTTTTACTCTTCAATTAATTATTCCTTACTTGTTTGGGCGTAAACCGACATTGCATTATTATACTACAAGGAAAACAAATTAAGTTAAATATTTTAGTCTAGAAATATGAGATTTAAATATTTTACTCAATATCCATATTATGTTGAAAATAATTAAAATATAATATTGTAAAACTATTATACTGATCAATCCATTAAGATAGTTGTGACTAACCTAATAGTTTTATAATAGAGTATTCAAATGTTTTTAACGAAACAATGAGTTTTGTTATTATTCTCTTGTTGACAGCTGATATTAAGAATGTTTTGAGTATTGTTTAGAGATTCCAAATAATCAATTTTACATACATAAGTAGATTTCAAAAGTTTATAATAATTCCTTCACTTTCACTATTAAAATTTCTTGGAATATTTAAAAAATGTGAAAAACGCAAATTATGTACATATACAATTTAATAACTCTGTTTGGGAGAAATTGCGTATATCATTTTTCGATTTATATTTAGTAAATAAAATCTAAAAGTGTGCTGTTAGTTTATATTACAAAGCCAATAATATAAAAAGTACATAAATTCTAGACTCCAGCTTCCTTCACACTTGGAATACTAAATGAGGCCGTGAATCAATAATCTGTGCAAAGTTCGGTCAGCAGCTTAATATATCTCTGGGGATCAATTCTTCGTTGTGTTAAAGCCCTGAAAGTTGTATTTTGTAACAATAAAATAAACTGTTTACAACTAGGTAGAGACTTCTACAATGTTTTATATTCTGTTTCAATATTATGAACAAATTGTACTATTTACAGATTAGAAAAGTTTTATACTTTTGAAACATGTTACCAGGGGACTTAAATTAAACAAAAGGCGGAACCAAATGGTAACAATGTTTAAAAATTAAAAAAAAGACAAAGACAAATTTAATAATTAACAAGACTCAAATTTATTAAACAGAAAAAAAAGAAATTTCGACGGTTCAGATTTTATCATTTACAAGCAAAAACATCCTGAGATAGACTATCATAAGCACAGCTTGAAAATTAACAAGATTATAATTAATTAAAAAGAAGTTATATGCCCTTAATGTAAAATATAATAATTAAAAAAAAGATGAATAGATTCTGAAAATTTATCCCCCCTTTTTTAGTTTATATAAACGGTTACAAAATTTAACAATAAAAAAAAAATTATGAGCACAGCTTAATAATTAACAGGATTATAATTAATCCTAAAAAAAAGTTATACGCCCTTAATGTTAAAATTACAATATAAAAAAAAGATGAAAAGATTCTGATATTTATTCCCCCCTTTTTTCAGTTTATTAAATAATAGTTTTTTTTAAAACAGTTACAGAAGTTAACAATGAAAAGACTCTATAAATGAGGTTGATATTTTAAATTCAAAAAAAAAAATTACATTAATTCTAACAAGTTCATTATTGGATTAAATGTTACATAATATGATTTGTTTGTTAAATTTCTTAAATACTAAAGAAAATTCTTAACTTCAGAGACAAAAATTTCATTTTTGCCTGATTTCTCTTAATTGAGATGATGGACGTTTATTGCTGACAACAAAACGTGTGTTGGAACATGTACAATATTCAGTTCTGCTTCGACATCAAAATCAATCTTGGACTAAAACAGATCGGAGAAAGGCAGAACTCTTTTCGGATTTTCTAGCATACATACAATGACACATTCACATTTCATGTCAGAGTATTCCTTCGGTACTCCGTACTCCTTCTGAGTATAAAAGTGTTGTACTCCTGCCAGAAATATATTTTTTTCTGCTTTACTGAAAGAAGTCCAAAGAGTGAAATCCTAATTGCTTAACAGAAAGTCAAATGGATATGATTTAAGGCCTGGAATGTTTCAGACAAAACAAATCACCTTATAAAAGTGTTCTACTCCTTTCAGAAACATATAATTCAATCCTAGGAATTATTCACTTTTCAATAGAATAGAAATATTCCGAAATCTTTTTTTTCCAAACATGAAAAACTTATCACCATACTTCATCGTACCAACCCATTAATATAGGTTACTTCCTGTTACTTTACAATTATTTGAGAGTCATTTTCACTTAATAATATCTTAAATATTTAAAAAGCATAATGTCGTCCCGAACTACCAATTTGAATTCAGAAAATATTATTCTACATTTTACCAACTTCTTAGAATCATCGATTATATTTCAATAGGAGTAGAAAAAAGAAGTAAAATTTTCTCGTATTATTAGATGTCATTGCACGATTTAATAAAATTTGGCACGAAGGCCTACTTTATAATTTTATAAAATATTTGCAAAAGTAATTATAACATATTAAGATCATTCTTGGAGGATAAATATTTTACGGTCAGTTAAACGTCGGCCTATTCTAATAGGAGTTATACAAGGTAATAGCTATTCTGTATAACATTTAGACATATTTTGTTAGAACCTTCTAGAGACACAATACACATAAGTTGCATATTATGCTGATATGGTTATACTTTCATCCTGCAATACACAGGAAGAAGTGACACTAAATCTCAAAAATAAAATTAATAATTTAACCCAAGATTGGAAAACAAATAAAATACAGCTAAATCATATCACGTCACCTTTACTGTTAGCAAAATCAAAGTTATTTGTCAGTGTATTTTAACAATATACCGATTTATCAAGACAACAAAGTATGATATTAGAGTCTACATCTTGACAGGGGATTGACATGGAGTCATCACATGCAAACAAATGGTTTTGGTTTTATTTCAAGATTCAGTCTTCTCTTTTGACTTATAAATTTTAATTAGTTCTATATCTAAGTTAACATTAACCATTTATAAAACTATAGTCAAATCTATTTAGCAACTATTGTACAATTATTTGTTTAAAATATAAACATTGCGTGTTGTTTACATTACAAAAACGTTTAATTAATAAACATAATAACAAACCGATATAAAACTAAAACATTCTTATTGATAAATCACTGATATATGGTAATATTGAAATGTCAAACTTATATTGGAGAAAATTGATTTCTTCTTAATTGCTACAAATTGTTAAAACGTTGGATCTGCTACACTAACTTTAAAAAAGCCTTAAGTTCATATAAAGCTTTTAAATCACATATCACCCCCGTCAATATCAAGATATATTTTCGTTGCTGAAAGTTTTAATATAATATGGTCCACAAAATATGGAATTCTTACTTTCCAACACAATAAAATGGTTGAAATACTTATCTGATTCAAAAAGAATAATAATTTCAAATAGAGTTTAAAACATAATAATATCTAGAAAAACTTAATTTAATTGACCGCTAACAATAGAATTGGTATTTGACGTTAAAAATCTTAAGAAAATTGCTAAAATATGTTTAAAATTTAAATTTTCCTATTATCCGTGCAGAAAAATATTGTTATAGAATAGGAACTAAAATATCAATTTTTGAATCAAACTAGGTCTAAAATTTGGTCAGATAACGTACCTAAATAGTAAATACAACGGTATGAAAATCACATCAGTGGTACTCGAGTTCTTGAGCTTGAATATAGACAGAGTGATGATGTGTACACGTTTATTTATATAAAGGATGCTCATGTAATAAAACTTATAACAACTCATGCAGAAAGCATCAGACACAATGAACTGGAATCCGACGATAACGACGTGTTAGGCAGGCCTATTTTGAATTCTTCCGTTGAAGAGTTGAATATGGAATATTTCTGTAAAGTAATTCGTCATGGAAACCCACTTTTGACTTGAAGTGAAGTACCAAACTTGTAAAGAACGTAATTAAATTTAGAAATATATAACGCCATCTCATTGAATTACGCAGTTTTATTTTTTCAATGAGAGGATTTTAAATTACAAGCAATTTGTAACCAACTTTCCTTTATTATTTGTGTTGAAAATGTCAGACTGCAAACGTTTATTATAGAGTATTAAAATGTGTAATCACTTATTCTATACCTTTATTCTTTCACGTAATCATATATGTATTTAACTTTATACTGATCAAAATTAATAATACGTTATACAAAACTTATTACAATCATGTTCAGTCATGAATTTTAAGTTAAAATAAGGAATATAATATCGCAAATTGTAGAATATATTAAAAGCATATTTATTACAAAAAAATGCAACATTTTTTCTGTCATGTCATTGACAGTCTGGGTTGTTATATCATATTATTATGGAGCCAAAGATTAGTAAACAGTCTTTAACTATAAAGGATGACTAAGTGGGTTTAAATTTTACTATGGTGATTGGAGAAATCTGTCAAATACAGCTTTAAAGTTAACTCAAAGACGGGAGTTTTGTTGTAATAAATCAAGTTTGAAACAAGTGTGCAGCTTCTGCTAATATTGTGCAACTTTATTCAAACAGTTTACTTTTGGATACGACTTTGTATACAACACAGTTCAAACATATTTTGTTGTTGTTTTTAAACGAGAAAAATATAACTAAGTTTTTAATGAAATTATATGTGTTTTGAGTTTTCTAAAGTACAGGCTGTAATAATCAAGAAGGCTGGGTGGAGAGGTGGAGGGGTGATGAATCACTTATTAAAGATACAACATTACAACATGATTTATAACGAAAAATCGACGTACCGTAATCTAAAACTACAAAATTTTATTATAGATATTTAAATTTCACTACAGTAATAGAAAATGATGTCGTTGTATTATTTTTGAGACTAAAGTCAACATTAAAATAAACATTTGCTATTTAGCCATCCAATGAACCAAAAAGAAGTTTTTTTTTTGTTATCGATTGCGCACAAGATAAGTGTTTTATTTCATATGTGGAGGTAATGTCCAGGGAAAAAAATATTTTATAAATACATGATTATTATTATTGTGTATGTACACAACAATTGATGAAAAATGAAAATTGTTATTTTTATAATTTTGTTTCATTGCAACAATGCAGTATTCCAAAATTAGTCAACAATGTAATAATAAAACAAAGTAATGTAATAACAAAGTAAATTTTTACATTTTAAATTTTTTTACATTTTAAATAAATTATGATAATATTTGCGCACTTATCTTAAAACTAGAATAATATAATTGAAATAAAAATAGTGATTTTATTAATGGGTATTTTACAATATGTACTACATAAAAAAATTGTCCAAAGCTCTTGGAATGAATTCATATAAAGTTTAACATCCCAAACTAATAAACAAATTTAATGTAAAATTAAATTACTTCCTTTATTAAAAACTTCATAGTTAATAAGATATGTGTTAAAAAAAACAAATAAAACAGACAAATAATTTATATAAATAACATTATATGTATTCTTGTTTTTTTTTAAATTTGTGACTACCTACTGAAAACTTTAAACAAAGTATATAACTTTAATAAAATCTTATCTATATAATACTAAATTACTTTTTTATGAGAAGATATACTGAACTACCAAAATATTGTTTCTAAAATTCGAACGGGAGAAACGATTTTCATTCCGTTTTCACTAATATCTTTTATGGGTAGCCTAGTTGCTCAATACCAAAGTAGATTTAACAATTTTAGTTTTTTTTACATACGAAACGATTAAATAAAAAAATATCAAAACATTTCGGGTCTCTTCTAGTTTGGTCCTACAAGAAATATATAGTGTTAATTGGAAGAGAAGTGGAGTTTAAACGATATTTAAGCAAATGATGTATCGATATAAATTATCGCTATGGCATTAATGTTTGGAACTTCTTTATAACATAATAAATAGTTAATAAAAATCGTTAAATTGTATAAATATCAATGAAAATGCAGTATAACAAACACACAGAACACAATTCTCATAAAAAATACGCCTAAGTATCAGACGCGTTTCAACGACAAGGTCGTCCTCTTCAGTGATACACCAACTTATACATACTTCATTATAATTTATACTGATTTCTGTTGGTAAATTTATTTAAAGTAATAATATTTTTAAAAATAAATAACTTGTGGAATTGAAAGTCGTAACAAGTTTGTATTTAAAACACTCATTAAAGATATAGAAACGTCTGTTCTTAGCAGTGTGCTGTAAATTTTATTATTAAAAAAAGACCACTTGAATTGCTGTATACAACAAAGAAGTAATCTTCAAAGATATATTAAGCTATAGATCAAACTTTGCCCTGATTATTGATTCAAGACTTCATTTAGTATTCCAAGAGTAGACTCAGAGTCAATCAAGAATTTATGTTGGAATTTTTAAAGGAGTTATGTACCATAATATACTAATTGTAAACCTTTAACTTCTGTTAATAAATAAACGCTTAAATAAATACTTTTAGTATATTCGTTCATATTGAAGCAAATTTAAAAAAAGGAGTAAAATTGATCAAAGTCAGATATCATTGGAAATTACCGCACCCTAAAATTATTGCTTCCTATTGTTTAATCATTTACGGAACATTTGTATTTACTACTTTCATAAAGGAATTAATATAGGGTACAAGGAAAATAAATTAAAGTAGTTTTTATTTACAATAATAATATTATACATTAGTTCTAACTTTTTATAATATCAGTTTATTTTTATAATATAAAATAATATTATATTTTCATTTTTATAATAACTAATTTCAAATAAACGGAAAACATTTAATATAAAACACTCATAAATTTCTCTAAATTCTAAAATTTCAATCAGCACACATAAATTGTTAGGTAAAAATATATATCATTTGTAAAAGTCTGTCAAATTTATCAATTATTATTTAAACATGTAATAGGAGAGATAATAATATCTTTTAAATTTAGTAATAAGATAATATTGTTTAGGCAAAGAATAAAATGCGTTTGTTTTTACAGAAACTGTTCTAACCAACTAAGTTTGTAAATAATAAAATATGAACGACGTTATTGCAGACTAAATAACTGCAAAATATTTATGGATTACCCTATAGATTACAGAATATTACGGATAGTGTGGTTCTTTAACTTTACTTGAATTATTATTTCAAACCCGTGTTCAAATGTTAACATATTTTTTGTTGTTAATCCTAATGTAAAAAGTAAAGTTTTAATATATCTACTTTTTCATTGTTTGTAAATGCCATTTTGGATTTTAAACTATCGTGAATAAGCTTAAAATATTTAATAATAATTTGTTGTAAAAGATTCAACAACTTACATTAAAAATTATCCCACACTAACTACTTATGACTTGTTTGTTAGCTACCGATATCGTGGTTTCATACAGTTATTTGTTTAACAAAACCTAATAAGATATATTATGTAACAACTAGAAACCCTCTAAAATATTATAAGAAAAACTATGTAAATAGTATGTGAGTTATAATAATTTTAATAGATTATAACTTGTATAATGTATCAAGGTAAATAACATGACGAATCATTATATTAAAACTCATTTGTGTAGTGTTTTAAGGTATTATATCAAAGTATTTTCGGTTGACATCAGTAAGGCTTCAACCTAAACTAATTTTAAAATATTACCGAAGATGAAAGTTGCAAAATAAATTGCTTCAGAATAATTATTGTCATAAAGTACTCCAAGTCCATAAACAAGCTCAAGGCTTTTACAATCTGCTAATCGACACTAAATGTAGTTTATAGAGAATAATATGTGCTGCTAAAAACGTTACTCTGAGTTCTGTTACTTGGAGGGTAGTAAGTTTCTATTCACTTGCACTCCTCTTTATGCTGAAGCAAAAGGCAATAGTGCCTTCTCTTATTATATATTTTTAATGTGAAAGTAGACATTTAAAAATATAAAATATCGCTTAAATTATACAAATCGTAGAAATAAAGAAATGTTTAGTATACAAAGTTTGTGAAAAGAGTTTCATAAATATCAGAATAAAAATGAAACATTTTAAACTTACTCTGATCATTGTGAAATTTGAATCTCTTCGAATCACTACCTGTTTAAATAAACTCTGTGATGATTATATTTTAGCTCTATTTCAGTCAAATAAAATGTATATAAAACGGGCTATAGAATTTTGAAAGTAAACACTAAGCCATTTCAAAATTGTTAAACTTAATTAAAAATGTTGTAACATCAATAATAATATATTTGTATGCGTGTACTTATAAAGATTATCTTTCAAAGAAATATATATATATATATAACTTGTGATTTATGTATATTTTTGAGGTGCTTGTTTGTAAATACAATCTCTTTTATAAATGTCAAATTGTGTTGAATATTCATTCTATTCCTCGTTAACAAGTTCTGACATAAACTTTCCTCGCCAAGACGACTGGAGAAATAAAATAAAAATACCCGACTGTGGGGTTGGTAGAAGTGGTTGTTTTCTTCACACTGTTCCATTCAAGCACTTATTTGAAATTACCTTATCCACTCAGCTAAGGGAATGTACTCATTTTCTTTATTAAGAGCTTCAACGATTTTTTTCTGTTCATCTTTATCGAATAACTTCTCAAATGAAAATTCTCCAAACTTCTTCCGTTAAATTTACCAACCTCTCCATTACTTTATTCATAAGTTGTATATATTGTTATAAATATGAAAAAGTAGTAATTTATTCATATATTTAATTTGCTCATTTCAATATAATTTGTAATAAAACTTAGTTTTATAAACAGCCTAAAAAACCACGTAATTCTAACACGGAACTAATAATAATTTTACAGAATGGTAAAATTGGCTCATGTCAAACATTTAACTGATTTTAATAAATTGGTGAAACGAATTATTGCAATTTTGATTGACTTTCGCGAAAAAATCAAAAGAGTTTAAAATTAATAATATCACTAAAATATATCATAAATGTATAATTTAAAAATAAATCATATATGTAATATGTGTAATTTAATGTGTTGTGCAAATAAATGCTGTATTTGGAATTTACATTTTTATTTTGTGGAAACTCTAATATTATTATTAGAGAAATATTTATTATTTCTAAAATTTGTATATTACAAAAATAAATATAATAAAGTGCAAAAAATGTCGATGTAGAAACTAAGCAAAAGGAACTATTTTCTTTCAAATTGCTTGTGTAAACATCTGTGAAAAATATTAACAACTATTTCACTCTAGAATGTTGGTAGTAATGTACTACATGATGATTTTATGATCAACTACATAAAAACTAACCTCATTTTCCTACAGGGACCTCAAAGTAATAAATAAATATAATGTATATTTAAACCATCTTGGTAAATTTTACCTTAATATAATATGGAAGAAAACAGTATTTATGAAACAAATTTTAAACTTCAGTCTCCTTATGTGTTGTCATTATTTTTTTATTTATGGTCTACAATTGTAAAAAAAAGATAAAAAATATTAGATAGTTGATACTATAAATCAATAATTACAAAACTTTAACGGATAACAGCAGATGTTTATTCCCGAATAATAGAAGTGTCTGTGGTTTGTATAAGTTTATAGTATTAAAAAAAAATTTCAATTTACATGCCCGCACATCTGTTTAAATGTTCGGTAATTGTGCAATGAAGTTCGCCCTATTGTTTAGTTGCTAAAAACGATGCAACCTAAATTATTTACCTTGTTTCTCATTATTCTGATATTTTTTAACAATGCGAAAAAAAATGTTAAGTCTCAAAATCCATTAATATTGAAGACACTTACAATTTTAGACACAAAAAGTTTAGGCTTATTTGGTTATGACGAATGTGTACAGTGACAACGTGAGTTAAGTTTGTGACTGCATTACCAGTTTATGTTTATGTTATACGGTGTACGTTACATTAGTGTAAATCATGGCATGTAAATTAAATGACAAAGGTCTGGGAAGGTAATTACATAGACTAGTAATGCAGTCACAAACTTGACTCACGTTGTCATTGTAAACATTTGTAATAATCCAAATAAGCCTTAATTCCTTGTATCAATAAGTGTCAGTTTCTTCAATATTATTGGATTTTTACACATGAACATTGTTTAGTGTTAAAAAATATCTGATTAATGACAAATAAGGTGAGTAGTTTACGTTTGCATGATTATTAACGACTAAAATCTAGGATGAGCTTTAATTATGCATAGAACCAAATGTTTAAATGATCTTGTGAAGGAAATTATAAAAATAGTCTAGATTACGTTCCATCAAGCAGTAAGAATTTACTTGGTTTAAATTTAACGTTAATATGCGATTGTAGTCGGAAACTTTAAACAACAGAGTGGACAATTTTTAATCTAAAATGACTAATTTATTTACAAAATATCAACTTTTTAGTGACTTTGGAAATTTATTTATTGTGTTACTTTCCTTTACGCGCAATAACACAACGCTTCATGTGTAAATATTTTAAGTATAACCTTAGACTGAAACTTTACGTATACAAGGTAGTGATACTAAAACAAGAAATGAACTCAGTACTGCAATCTACGATAAATGAAAATTGTGGTATTGTAAAGCGGCAGTAAAAATAAAAAATAATTATACTTGGCTTCCGAACTGCATTTTAATATGAGTGGTACAACTCCGCCCATATAACAAGTTATCTCACAGTCGGGAAATTTCAAAACTATAACACAGAACAATAAAGATGTACTATATTTTTGTTTACAGTTTTTGCAAATATAATAAAAAGAAACAACAAAACAGATAAACAGAAATGAATAGATTGGACAACGAACACAATCATAATCTTCAGTCTTAAAAACCTTACATTGTTCTGTTTCCTGTAAAAGCATAGTAAAGGCGACTCTCTAAAGAAGAAATGGACGTAAAGAAGCAAAATATCACTTGAAAGCCTCTTTACCAAATAGGAGGGAAATAAAGTTCAAGATTTGTGTTTCCTTAAACAAAGCGCTTTTACTTTTCAAATGATTATTTTAACTAACTGCTAAAAATAACATAATTATACAAAAATCTCAAGTCTCTTTTCATTTTATTTCATCAGGTATGTAATACATAATAGAGAGAAGTGTTTAATAATTACATCATTGACTTTCAAAACAATAATATTTTTTACTTCTTTAAAATAACGTTGTAGATAATACCTACAAATGATGTAATTTTAAATCAATAATACAGTTAGTCCAATCATACAAATATATTCTCAAAAATGTATTTTGTATTTTATAGTGTATAGTTATAATTATGTTGTCATTCAATATATATATATATATATATATATATATATATATATATATATATATATATGTTTTAGTTTTCAATGACTAAAACATAACTTCATCTTCAGTTGTCACCACTTAGTCTACTTAGTCATTAAAAAAATATTTTCATAACTCGTACAAAAGAAAAAATAATAAAATACGAAATACCGCCTTTATAAACACCTCTTTACGTTATCAAACAAAAATGTCATTTACTAGAGTATACCATGAGGTCGTTTTATAAAATTTGGTAGGTTTTTTTACCATTTTCTAAGTCTACTATGGGGTAGACTTAACAAATGGTAAAACATGACAAACATTAAGAATACCACTGAGAATACATTTTCCTAAACTATTATCGATGAGGGGACAATTTTAAATAGATCTATGGACAAACAATAGAATTTCTTTTAACTATAAACTTTTTTGTCAAATGTATTTATTTAGCCAGTGAATTGTTAAACAATAACAATAGGCGATTTTATATTTCTTACATTTCAGAGATACAATTCCAACTTCAGTGAACTAAAAGAAGGAAAGTCAAATAGAAGAGACAATATTTATTCTCAGCTCTTTCCTAAAGCGCAAACAGTTCCGCTTCAGTTGACAGACACTAAATTCTTAAAGTTTAGAAATTTGATTGGAAATAACAAAATTATTTTAATTTCTGTTTCTAGGTAAGTGAAATATTTAAATAGTGTAAATAATTTACTGATTTGAAAAAAACTTTCTGTTCAATTTTTTTTTCACTTGGTTATTTCAGTTTGTAAGATTCAGACGGGACTACAGAATTTTACTTTTTCATATAATTGACCTACGTTTAAATTTGGATATTCTATAAAAAATTATAATTAATTTTCATTCTTTTATCATTTTATATAACATGTTATCTTATAATTTAGCTAATAGAGTTAATTTGCTATTGATTTTAGGTTATTTAAGCTTAGTTTTAAATATAAAAATTTTCTTATCAGATTTACAGTCAAAAATCCATATTTTTGTGACACAAAAATCCTATTGTTAATGTGTTACTGTTCTGTTGTATATTCAGAATACTTTTTGAAACATGCTCATCCCCTAAAATGTTCTTTAAGATATACATATAAAAGAAATATTTAAGAAATATTTAGAAATAGTTAAGAAATATTTAACTTAAAAATATTTGTAATATTACTTCGATATCGTTAATTTTCGTTATGTAAAACGAATTAATTATTCGTGTTATAAAATAAAGGAGAGTTATATGTAGTTGTAATAACTTCTGCCTGCTTGTCCATTGGAATTGGATGATAAGGAAGAAAAAGAAGATTAACAAACCTATTAACAAATTAGTATTCATTTGACTCCAATGATACAACCCTTGTCTAACGCAAAACGGAAAACATATTAAATGCAAATATTAGGACATCAAAGTCAAACTTGATATTTCTAGAGATATTAAGAATGTTGGACCAAGCATATATCTACCATTATAATACGGTTGTGGAAAATTATCAAAAAATAATAGAGCAATTGCAATCAACATTCGAATAAACACCTATTACAATAAAAAGTTTAAATGGGTATTTTTCATGATGGCGTATCTAAATCTAATGGCATATCTTATACTATGTGTATACTGTAGAATAAAAAACGGAATTATTATTATTATTTTATATTTCAATTTTTATTTTCAGTAAATTTTTTAAACCAATAAACCATTTAGGGCGCATGTAATGTTAAATAAATATCCTTTCTATTTTCTGTAATTTAGCTATTTATTAAAGCTATTATACAAACATGTAATTTAGACGTTCTACTTATTACTAACAACTTTAAATAATTTTACATCATACTGCTTCAATTTCAACAATTATCAATACATGCATTTAGCCCGGAAAACAGTTATTACAGAAGTGACCAGTAATAGAAACAGCTGATTTAATTTGATGTTAGTAGCGACGTTACTAACACGTAATGAAATCAGCTGTTTCTTAGGAGCATTGGTTTATAATAAAATAACAAACTCAAAATAACCTCAACACTTATAGTTTTCACAAAGTACTATTAAAGATGCAATAACATAGAAATTGAAGAAGACAATACAGAAATGGAAGCTATTGAAATAACGTTAAAGTTACTGCCTGATAAGTCTAGACACAAGTGTGAAAAATAATACTCTGATTTTTGCAAATGATGCAAGGAAAACAAAGTTGAAACAGTAACTGATGTTTTTTTAGTGTATATATCTTGACCATCCAAAAATATGAAACCAACTTGTTTACGGGCTAAATACTCAATGACAAAGAGATTCTTAGCAACGTAGGAAAATGTTGCTATGAAATAAAAATTTGTTCAAACATTTGATTTTCTTATTGAGTAGTATGATGTAATATCGTACGAGACTTCTTCTCGCACGGAAACTATGACACTCGCCCGGAAAACACCTATTTTTTGAACTTGTAACGTAATATTCTACTACTTATTTATTCTCCAACGGATTGTTTTAAATTAGCTTTAATGACGAATTAAAAAAGTTTTTCCAAGAAGTAAGATTTTTTGTAACATTTCCACTGTGGCTTAAAAAATATTAACTTTTAAACCGCTATTTAAGAAAAATAAACGACCAACATTTAAGAGCGTCTGCCTTCTAAAATGTTGGGAAATTAGAAAACATGACTTTAAAATGAATTTATTTTAAAATAAGTTTTTAAAGATATAGATTAGAATTTTGAGCTGGCTAGTCTATAGTTGCTAGTACCCCAGTTTAAGGAGCGAGTGCTTCCGGGTTCAAATCCCGTAGGAGCTTAATCTTTACGCGGTTGACTCAGATTCGTGGGGGAAAATAGGAAGCTACAATTAGTAACTGACTCTGATTGTGAAGACTAGAACTATGACGAAGGGAATTTTGATGTGTAACCACACATTACTTGACTCAAAAGCCGTCTAAGGTTCTTCACGGGTAATGCTTGTTGCATTACCTTTTTTTTAACTAAGTTGAAGCTTAGTTTTTTTACGTTAGGATTTTAAATAGCATTGTCCAGTTTTAAACTTTTACCATTAAAAGATATTAAATTACTGATTTGTGTTTTAAAATATTCAAATAGATAGATAGTTTTATTATTTAAATTATTTGATATTTTTAACTAGACACAGTAGTTACACAAATTCGGTTTACTCCCTGTGTTTTACGCTACAATTCAATAATAATAATTGTACATAGTTTATTTTTAATAACGTCAAATATTAAAAAAAAAGAAATATATAATAAATGTTTCACCTGTAAATAATGCCTTAATGGTTTTACCCATGCATTCACTTATATAGTGATAAATAATAATTTTAAAAAAAGAAGAAAATGACTATTGAGAAAGGAAAAGGTTATTTCAAAGGGATAATTTGATGAAAATAATTTAATCTAAAACTTTCTTCCTCACTCCATATTTTCTGTTTACTACATCATAAAGTAAAAAAACAAACAAATTGAAGAGACACAAGACATTTAAATGTATTTTTCGTAGAATGTAGTGCCCGCCGAGTAATCGATATGATCACTTTAGTTATGGACATTTATAAAGATAAAGCCTGGTAAAAACTATTACTTTTTAATTTGAGGAAATGGAAATGTGTTTTTATACACCAGAAAAGTTCACTTTCTTTTATATTTTAGTTTAATAAACAGACTAGAATTAAGAACAGAAATAAAAATAAAAACACTCCAGTCTGTAAAATTGTTTTGTCTCTGAATTCCTAAACAAAACTGTATTATTATTTTCTTTACTTAACTTGATTTATTTTTCGTTGTTAAGTAAATCAAATTGTTTTAAGTATATTAAATAATTCAGTAACATTAGTTAGGTTTTTAGTTGATAAAATATTTGTAAATATAATAATATTACAATAATATTTTTGTAAAAATCAGTTGTTCCTAATTAAACACATCTTTATTATGTTTAAATTGTAACCCAAATTGGTTTTATTGTGAAACATGTGTATATCCTGATTGAAATACTTCTCACACTTCCAATAAATCCTATGAAACTCATATGAACCTTGGAAAGAATTCCAAAGAATTCAGGAGATTTATAGACTTGAGTTCCTCTAAAGTCATTTTAAGCATATCGATTAAGTCAAGCAAACACTTCAAACTTCCCATGGAAATTGAAAACTATTGTGACTAAACTAAAGGACTAAACATACTTATGTTTTAAAGTTGGTTTTATGTCCAACTAAATGCATCTTCTGCTTGAAGATATACACTCAATTATTGACAAAGGTTCAGAATCCAATAAATAAAAGTATAAACGACAATCTTATTAGGATAAATACACGATTTTTATTCTTCCTTCAGACTGATACAACCAGCTTAATGTTGCGAAATTATACCTTAATCAATGTGATGTAAACCAGCTATCATCTACTAAACAGGTTTGTAACTTCTGGAACTTCACAGTAAAACTGTCAATCATTAGTATTAAAATAAATATTGTATACTGTACCTATATAAACATATATACGTATACCTGGATTTCCGTCATGCAACAACTTGTGTTGTAGTTTACACTACGCGTTTCGAGAACAGATTGTCATCTTCAGGTGTAATGTTTACTCACATGTGAGCACGTCAAATCAAAAATAAAAATTACAAGCACACACACACACACACAAATCACAAGATATTGCACTGCACATAATAATAAAATTGTTTAAGTATTGTTTAAGTACGGTACACTTAAAAACCAAGAATGCGGAAATATGTATAAAAATGTTACGTTGTAGGTAGGCCTACAAGTTGTCATTGATAACATGATTTTTAAAATTAAATAACAATTTATTTTTTCACTTATACCTTAATTGGTAAAGGCTACAAATTCTTATAAGGAGAACACTCTGAATTTTAAAGCTCATATAACACCATACGCAAAAGCGTCTGATTTATTGAACGTATTTGTGAGTAAATGTGTTCAAGTTTTATTTCAATTATAAAACATCTCAATATTTATTTATATGGATATATACTCTTTTACCAATAATTATATTAGCTCTTGTCACAAAGATAAACACTTCGTATGTTATAATCAAAGGGTAGGTTATGTACAGCAGCATATATAAACACAAAATCAATTTTAGAAATTCACTCATACTATAATTTATAGACAATATAGGTACACAGTGTTCAATACATATGGACCAGTCTTATAATACCATATATATGGTAGTTTATTTGGAAAATATACACATTAGTTTACATAGGGTTACATGTTATGTAACAGATACAAAATAAACCTCTAATTAACTTACATTATATGGGATTTGATTTAATGATTCGACTAATGATCTGAATTCATATATTGATTTTTATTTATAGCAGGAATACAATATCTTTAAGAGTTTTATTACAACAGGCTATTCATTTGATAAACAACTACAACAGGTTTCATGGTTATAAAGAAAACGGAAATAAATTTATATAACTGAACAATATCTCTTGACTTAACAATGAAGTTACAACGTGGTATTGTTAAGTTTAATTTAGCCCCATGGAAGTGTGCTGGGTTGGAGATAAGGCTAGCAAAATCCCCAAAGGGATTTAAATCCGTAAGATGTACTGTGGAATGGATACTAAAGATACTTGGACATCTATGAGATGTATTATTAAAGCTAAAGATATTAATGATGTTATTCACTTAACTAGTTTATAAAAGTTAATTACATAGATTTTAGGTTTGTTTCAACACACTTTTAATCGTTTTAAATGCTACAATTCGATACCTTAAAAACATATACATGGATTAAAAATAAAAACATTTAACATTTGTAAAATAAATATGTTTTGTTTTAAGAATTCATATAATTGAAATTTAAATTAAAATAATTGTCTCAATCTGGATATAGTAATGATAAATTTGTTCCAAATTATATTTTTTATAACTTCTACACTTTGTAAAATGTAAAAGATGGTAGAGATAATTAAAGATTTAAGTGATTTCCCAAATGTTTTACTTAAACATGTACGTTTATGTATGCCCTGATATATATATTGAAAAAAACCACCAATCGGATTCATGTTGTAGGGTTTGAATAAATTATAATTTTAATAAGATATAACAATCTAATGTTTGACGTCATAGAAGATTTTTCTATTAACTATATGGATAAGTTAAAAGATTTTTTTTTAAATCACCAGATACATTAAAGTTCTCCACATTAAAATGAACACTCTCCGTCTAGTAAACAAGATAAGGATTATTTCTTACTGCCTTGTTCATTCATAAATATAAAGCTCAATAAACATTATTATTACTGTCATTTCAAGAAAGAGATTGTTTATTCTTTTAGCTACAGAGAAATTTCACGCTTTTCTTGTATTTTTAGTTTAATAAATTACTTGAATTAAAGAAATAAATAAAAGCGAAAACACTCCAGGCTCTGAAAGTGTTTTGTCTCTGAATATTATTCTCTCTACTTAACGCGATAGTCATTTCGTTGTTGAGGAAAGACAAATTAAATTATGTATCTTCTCGTGTTGTCGAATTTTATATAAATAATTCGGGAAATAGGTTTGTTTTTAGTTACTAAATGATTAATAACGTAGAAAGTCTTTAATTAGATTTGTGGCTTTATCCTGTATGTGAATGTGTTACAGTGTTTTAAAATTGAAATCATCTCTTTTGAGTTCAAAGTTGTTTTTAAGCCTGTAAAAGCAATTTTTTAAGGATTATTTATACCTAACTAGTATGAACATACACTATTTTAAAATAATTAGTTTAGGTCGAGTAGTTAGCAAATCATTTTATTTAAGATTTTGAAGAACCATTTCAAAATTAAATGTATTATTAACTTCATATTTGATAAAAATGTGTAATATATGAAGGGAAAAGGTATATTTGGTTAAGTACACTTCCATCAATCAGTATTTTTATGTTTACAATTTTCGACATATAATATATCAAATTATAACGATATAATCTTTTAATTGTCGATTTAAAACTAGTTGGTAGTTTTTAAATATTAAAAAAAAAAGTGCAAATATTTGTTGATCAACTTATATGTTATATATTATGTCTCTCAATATACTGTCTTATCTCAAGTTTATAATAGACATATAATTAATTTGTATATATCTCTATCAAACTCCAAGCACTTATGTGTGATTATGTTTAACCGTAAATAGTTGATCTGTTATGAAACAATCTGTTCCAAAACCTGTTTTATATTTTTGAAAGTATGCAGTGAAAAAGATAGATATGCCTCTATAATTATTATATAATAGTATTCTTATAACTAAAGTTAATAAATTTATGCCAATCTTCCAGCATTTGATTTTTCTTCTGTATATTTACGATTATGTTGTGTGGAACGAAAAGAAACTGGTAATTTTCTTTTCTTTTTTTTAACTCTTCCTATGTTTTGTTATCTATGCCTTTGCCTTAATATTTTACAAAGAATAAAAACTTTGCCTCTTTTAGTAGTTCTTATTGTTCCTTGATACACTTCCTTTTTTATTATGTTTTTTTTTCTCTGTATCAGTAACCTTGAATGGAAGATTATAAAAATAATACTTAAAAATTATAAATAATGTTGTCATCAGTCCAATAAAACTCCTGTTGTCGTTGAGCAAACTAATCAATGGTTTGTGTCTCTTTCTTACCTCTTTAATGTACCTTACTGTTTACATTGTTTTGATTTATTTAAAATGTTTTTCTATGTAAATAAAATCGTTCTCATGTCTTCTTTTCCGTTCTCTGAACACCTTATATGATTGCCTTCTCCTTTTGTCAAGTTATTCCCTCCTATTGTATGTATATACTTTTTATGTGTTTAATTTCTCTTATTAATTTTCCGTTTTGACATTGAGTATCAAACTCATTCTCTTCCTTGCTTCCTTTCAAGCTTAACGTTTTACAGGCCTTATATACACATAGTTTCCCATTTATATCGTTACCTAACCTCTTCCTGATCTTCACTTAATTTTGTTACGATTAGGTAAGACAGTCAAGTTTCATTCTAAGTCCAAAACAGATATTAGAGTACAAACAGCAGTTGTGACGAGATGTAAAAAATAGGAAACAGCTGAGCTTGGAACTCTCAAACGCGTCATACATTGCTAAAATATAGAACATAATAAATATAAACTACCAGAATTATAAAATGTAACACATGGTTATATAGTAATGAACTAATAGCGGTTGACTGATACTTCTAATCATATCGATGTTAGTGGATTGTTAATGATTAACTCTAGCGTATTTATGATTGAGAGCAGCGTCAATTATTTTTCCAAATTTACTTTTCTTTTGCTATATCTATGTGCACAACTCCATCCTAAGGTGGTGGAGTTTGGATGAGTTAGTTTTAGAAATTCTATATGCAATTACATTAAATTATGAAATGTAGGAATTTTTATCCTATAGTACAACACATATAAATACGCTGGAGTCCTGATTTTGGATGATGAAATCTGCGTTGTCTGCTTGCGATGTATTCTCTTATATCAGTTGTTAGTTTGATGATTACTTGACTCCTTCTTTAATGTGAAGTGACATCTTCTCTCTTCGGTGTTTTGTAAACAAGTATCCTAGTTTCTTAGGACAATTATTGCTCTTCATTTTTGGGAAATTATCATTACCAACCTGTCTTGGTTTTCTTTGTTTAATTTCCCTTTTGTGTTTATCTTATATCGGGCTAATATAGTGGTTATTTTTACTCCGTATTATCACAATTGTCTTTGTAATTCATTATCATTCGATCTCCAAACATTTATAATACTTTAATTAATTTCAAAACTAATTATCTAGATTTGTTGTATCAGTCTTAGGCTAATGTACCTTCCCCAATTCTTATGACGTCAGTGCCGTCAATATCTACTGAATGATCGGTCCGATTTTGATTTGGTTTTTGAATTCCTCTTATTCTCGTTTATATGGTCACGCACAACCTTGATTTGTAGCTGTTTAATGCTTACTTCGAAAGTTATTGCTGTTTTACATAATTACGATGTTTTACAACACCCAATATCTTAACTTTAATTATAAAAGTTAAAATGTACAAATTAAAAACGTAATAATGGCGGTAGAAAAAAACGATATTACAAATCATCCGATTTTAAATTCAAGATTATAAGAACAAACGATCTTATAGATTTAGCACCTAAACTGTTAATTGAAATTATCAATGTGATTAAAAATACGTAATAACGGGGACGAGATAATAATAGGTTATACAAAATATTCTAATGAGCGCTTTTTTAAATTCAAGATTCCAGTTAAACAATGATATGAATTTAGCACTCAAACTTTTAACTTTAAATATAAATGTAAAAATGAATTATGAAACACTTAATAATATCAACAAGATTTAAATAAATTATATGAAATCTTCTAATGACAGTCATTTTGTAATTTAAAGTTACCACCACAAATAATTGAAAATGTTTCACCCAAAAACTGTTAATTAAACTCTAAAAGTGAAAACTAAAATTAAGAACACGTGATAATTTCGATAAGGTTTATAAGATTTTTAAGAGTCTTAATATACGGTTGTTTTACAAATAAAAAATAACTTACCTTTATTAACATACAAACTGTTAATTTGGCTAGAAACGTCAAACACATAATAGACTAATGAAAAGAAGATGTAATTTTTTTTAAAGTCTTCCAATGAACGCCATTTTTAAATTCAAAATTACGGGGAAAATAACTTCATTGGTTTAGTATCCCGATTATTTCATAAAATCTACATATGAAAACGAACATTAAAAACACGCAATAATTAGGAATATAAAAGAATATGTTTTTTCTATCTTCCATTGACTGACATTGATCTGTAAATTTAAAACGAACAATGAAAACATCAATTGTTGTCTTAAACATTCATTTTTTTTCAATCGTTTTCATTTTGCAATCAATCATTACTAAAATCTTATTAAATATAATACTTGATCGTTAAATGTCAAAAGGAATAATAAAATTACGAATTTATAATGACTAGGTTCACAAAGTTAAGAAAACTTTCTTCAATTTTTTTTATTTTTATAACTTTAACAATCAAGTTGTTGTGTTTTTATAATACTAAAGGTATTCGAAAATAGAGAAAAGAATTTGAAAACGATGGTAATATAGGAAATAATTAGTATATGCAGAATAAAATTATAATAATAATCAGAGTTAATTGATGTTTTTTTAATATCGTGAATAATTCAAAAAAATAATTGGGAGTGTACGAAAATTTCATGAAATTATTAGAAATTAGAATTAAATAAATGAATAATTAAAATGTATATAGAATAGAAAACAAACAAATTTAAGGTTTTTTTTGGAGGATATAATCATCACAGATCTTATAGACACTTTCTTTGAAATTTTCGTACACTCACAATAATTCTTTTCTTTTTATTATTCAAGATATTAAAAAGACATCAATTAACTCGGATTAAAATTATAATTTAATACTTACACTAATAATTATTTACTATTTTACTATGATTTTCAAATTATTTGATTGTGTAATATATTAAATTTTTTTCGTACTATTTGTGCATGATTTTACTAATTTAATATTATTTTATTCATTCTCTTTCAAGTGTCGGTGTACCGACTTTTAAAATTATTTAATAAATGAAAATTTAAATAATCTTAAATTAAATTTTAATGAATGGAATTCAGTATTGAATAAAATAATTCAATTCTTACTCTGATAATTTGTATAGCGTAATTTATTCCCAATGTACTTTGTAGACTAAGCAATGCAAAGGAATTGGCCAATGTAATGTATTAAGTTCCTTCCATTCTTTCGTTAAGTTCATTTATTCAGGACCTCATTATGTATTCCAAGTTTGAACCAGAGAGAGTCGTCGTTTTTACAGAGTTTACTTCTTTTAATTTATAGCTTACGCTCCGAGACATGTTTATGGTCAACCTAATGTGCATATAAAAATATCTAAACCATTTACAACAAATAATAAAACATTTTTTACATGAAAAACAAAATGGTATTAAAACCCAATTTCTTAAATTCAAGTTATTTTATAAAATTATCTTAGATAGCAGAAATAGTTTAATTAAATGTGCTATATTAAAATATTTTTTCAGAGGATGTATGCTACAGATATATAAATAGCATTTACAATTTCTTTAACTGTCGTAATACACATCAGTTCAGTGGTTAAAAATATTGAAAAAATTGTATAAAATTCTTCCTATTTCATTTAGTAGCAAGAATAAGAAAATTTCCCATCGAAGTTATAAAGTAAAAATAGTTACTTCATAGCATTACTTCAATAAAATTGTAATTTATTACAACTTTAAAATTAGAACAATTTTAGTTCGATGATTACCAGTATTAATAAAATATCAGAAACAGTTAGTAAATGAAGTCCTACGTTACACTACTAAAGATTCAATAATATCCCTCATTCTCAGTAAAAATTACCAAAAGTATAAGAGTATATGTTTTAATGATGAATTCTGCATGTGAGACTGTAAATCAGAATATTTTGCTAGTTTTCAACTATCAAAAACTTAAAGAACCAATTTACTCTCACTGAATCATGACACTATGAAGGCTTTATATCCAAAGCTTACATCCGGGGTGTAACAGGCAACCATATTCAAAAGCACAACTTAGTAGAACATTTTACTATTTATACAACAGACTAAAAGTTTACGATCTTAGAAAATCAGAAATGTAACAAAAATAAAAATGTATATTGAATACATAACAATGAACTGGAATCTCATGTCAAGAAAGTATTGTATGGCTACGAAAATATATTACAATTTCAGTTAATTTCAGGTAGACAAAAACAATAATCAATTAATATTTATCAATCTAGGGCAGAGGACTTAATTAAAAATAGAAATTGATAATAATCTTAAATCACATCGTGGGAGACGTTTTAATTTTATAACACTTTCAGATTTTCATACATTTAATTTTCGTAATTCCGCAAGATTAGTTATTTACCAATCTACGATTTTGAAAACAAACTTATTTGCTATGAACATAAATATAATAGTATATTTCATCACTAGGACCGATACAAGATCAAGTTTAAAGAAAACGAAACAAGGAAAATGAGCGAGGATCGAAAAGCTTCTTTTTGTCCAAATGATGAACTATATTTTTCGTTATACTTCAAATAATGTAAGAAATAATTTTACAAAAACTAAAATGTTATAACCTATTTATCTTTAAATCGATGGTAACATCTGTTTTAACGGTTATTTACAATCGGGAATATCAGTTGTTTTTATAGATGCTTTACAATCGTTAATTAATTGGTTTAAACGAGGTAACAGCTGATGACCTCGACCTTAGATGATGTTTTTAGCTCCTAGGACTAAAAAGAACAACTTTTGCATCTCAATGCATGTATTGAAAACAGCTGTTTTTTAAGCAGTATGGCGAAAAATACATTTTAAGCATATATTTAGCTAGACTGTTCAAAATGTTTAAAAGAATAATTCTGTCATTTAATACAATTATTATTAACATTAGTGTCATATTTGAATAGGATATGACTCATTTTTTTAGGTGTATTATAATATGCAGTTAATATATAAAATTTAATTATATTTATGAAATACGCACATATATTTTTTTGGAAATTTGCTTCTTTCAGTAGATTTTGAAATATTAAAATATATTTTGAATTTTGTACATTGTTTGTTTTTTAAATGTTTTATGGATGAACATGGTATATTGTATGTTCAGAGTTTTTTTCTTTCAACCTCAAAATGTGTTTTAATAAAATTATATTATGCCTTATAATGTTTGTGAAGTTATTTGGAAAACAAACTCACGGTTCATTCATGTTCCAAACTGGAGAACAGTTATATGTAATCATATAGAATTTTGTTGGAGTCAAATTAAGATCTTCGTCTTATACGGCAGTAAGAGAGGACTAACAACTTCATCTGTATTCATATGATTGGACTTGGCTCAAGGGACGTTCTCTAGAATAACAGTATAACATAAACAAAGGAAAAACATATAAACGTCAAGTTTAAGACTAGGAAAAGTTTGAGAAATGTATATAAAGAAAATAAACTGCAAAGAAACAATTAAAAAAAACATTTTTCCAGGATTTGTTGGCACAATATGATAAAAAGGTCTAGGGAAATTAAATACAATTCATTAGGATGGGAGGAAAGGGATTCTGATAAAATTTAGACCTGTATAAAATAGACTAGAACATTGATAGAAATAGTAAATATTTTTGAAAAGATACGAGGCTCAAACGACGAAGAAACAGAAACTATTCGATTTCCAGCTAAAAAAGAAGTTATAGACCTATGTTAAAATCATAAAATGTTTTAGTCAGAGTTTTAATTTTTTAGAGATATTGACAAAGAATTAGGATGTAAAATAATACTTACATATAAAAACTAGCAGAGAAACCATCCTTCGTACGGTTGAATGAAATAAACGTGTTTTAGAAAATAAAAAGGCATTTTAACGTATGAGAAAAAAAAACTGTAGGCCCTAAACATTACAAATCTAATCAGTTGAAAGAAGCAACTCCATCGGCCAAAGAGAAATGCCAGCCGCCATTTTGGTTTTTAGTGATTTTTTAAATCTTGTATTTAGAGCCGATTTTTAGCTAAAAACATTACCTTTTGCGTATTTTGTATACCACAAGCATCAAACATTTGAAAAGAAGGAATGTAAGAAGCTTCAGCTCGTTTCACCTTTAGTTTAGAGAAAAATTTAATTTCGGATTTTTTTTATGCTTAAACGCAAAAGTTTTTCAAAATGTTTCTTCTTAGTGAGCACCTATTACCTATGAGGAAGCTATATTCCAATTTTCATTACAATCCGTTCAATAGTTTTTAAGGAATCTTGATGAGTGAGTCAGTCAGTGAGTGGTATTTGGATTATATATACTGTAGATAGATTAAGAAATATATTTAATTTATAGCAATTAAAAAAAACTATATTTTACTTTGAATAAGATTTGTTATTTACAAGAGGATGTGTTAAAAAATAATTTTTAAATATATTTTTACTATCAGCATTGCGAATAGAAACTAATTATTAAAGCCTTACTATCTTTATAGTCTAAGTTACTTTTGTTTTATCACTACAGAATATCGTACTATTCAGCTATTATAAAGTCTGTCTGGTTGCTGGGATCTGAATAAATATGTTATTTAGACAAACCATAACTATTCTGTAAATAATAACTCTAAAAAAAAACAGCATATCATTACAAAAATCGACTAACTCAATGGAACAGTTTTCAAATTTGTAATATATTTAAAAACGACACCTGTTTACTACTAAAAGTTAAATTTGAATTTGTAACATGACAGCAATTATTTCTATGTTTCGAAAACATTTTTATCGTGGTAATAAGTATAGTTGGGACGTATATTATATTGTGCTCACACTTATATGATATAGTGCATCTGAACCAGAGTAATCACATATTTCATGTATTTTGCTGTATACATACTCTGCAATAACTATCTAAATTAGGTATATGTTTTGTAATTCCTTTTCCAATAAACCTTTGAGGGTCCATATTATTTGAATATGAAATAAATACTAACGGATTGCTGTCATCTAGCTTTTCATTTCGACTAATCCAGTATAGTATTATACAATTGTAAACTAGTAATATATATATATATATATATATATATATATATATATATATATATATATATATATATATATTATACAAGTAGCATAGGGATTCTTGCTCACAACTTGAAATCGTTAATTTGTATAAATCCCTTCCCTTATTATTTCCGCATCTACTATTGCTGCTATCGTAAGAACGCTAATGCTAATACCTTAGACCAACATTCAGTAACCACTCGTTAATCTTGAGCTAAATTTGTAAAACCTTTCAAAATTAATTACCTTAAAGCTTGACCATATTTATTAAATTGTTTATCTCTGATGCTTTCCTCACCCAAAACAATGTCATTATTATTATAAGGTTTCAGATAATGTTCCTTTTTAAAGCAAGAAACTCTCTCCCGTTAATCTCCATCTCTTTTTATATTGAACTGGGTTCTCAAACGTGATGAGAAGACGACGACGAGAGATAACTATATCTTCTATAAAACTTCTATATCATCATCCCATCACCACCATCCTTTATACGCAGTTAATGTCTATGTGTGTTAGCTAATTAAATAGGATAGGAAAGTGTATGCACAAATTATATTGTGTAATGTAAATGTTACTAGTAGATTAAAGTGTATAACAGATTTTAACACTTAGGGTCATTTCGTATGCATTTTATTTTTGGCTGTCAAGTATATTTTAATATAATTATAGAAAATGATTTTGTTGTTGTAATAATTAGTATTGTTGTACGTTAATGATTTTATAAGTATGTGTAATCAATTATTGTGTCAGTAATTTTGTGATGTATTTAATATTTAATTTCGTGATTTGTAGTAAGTGCTTTTAAATATAAGTGTTAATATAGTGAATAAATTGAAAGTATATATTTCTTTAAAATGTATGATGTTGATTTTCTACACCATTAAAGTTATTAGAAAACTCAAACGCCTGTAACAATAAAATGTCGAACAATTTTACCCATTTCAATAATTTATATGTTAAAGTTGCAATTTTTGTTTAAATTTAAATAAAAATAAGGAATTTATTAATAAAAATCATTAACAACTTAACTTCAAAATTTAATTAAAAGCTCCAATTAGCTCGCGTAGACTGTGTTTTAGTTAAAGTTAGCATACAAATCAAGTTTAACTAATTATTGAATACCATATGAAAATTATCAGATATTTTAAAATCAAGAAGAGATGGTTTGTTAAATTAAGTGACTTTAAATTTATGAATATTTGTATTAATGATCCTGCCGTTTTAACAACAGTAAAACCAAATAATATCCTCTGACAGAAAGAAAAGTTCACTCCAGCTATGATAAGAACTTCTCCTCCCACCTTATGATTCAACACTACTCTCCAACTCACCCTACCCAGGCTTCACGAAGAAACTCACATGGTTCGATTTTGAGGTTCGACTGCTACAAAGCATAGTACTTGATTGTAACAGTGACAGTATATTATTTAAAACTCTCTATAATATATCAGCGAGAGGTTAGATAAATTATTCATGTATCGTCTGAATAGTTTAAAATCCTAATAGTTTGAACACAGAGAACAAACCAACACTACCTAGTCCTAGAGTCATAACATGTGTACAAATTTTGATTAAACAAAATTTGAATTCCCATTTATTCTTAAAATAAATCATTGATTTTACATTTATCAAATTCCATGGTCACATATAAATAACGAATGTCTTGATTGTTTATTTTTTTTGATAACCTTTGCTTTATGTTGTAGAAATCTTTGTCTAAATGGGGTATTGTAAAATATAATTTTTAGACACTGGAATCATAAAAATAAATATAACTAATAATTTATATTTCAATAATTATTATCAGTCACGTTCGTCTTAATGTTAGGTTAGTTTTTTTATAATTTATCATAGAAAATAAATATTTTTAAAATGTTTTAACGGATATATCTGTTAGGATCTAAGTAATTGGATTGAGGACAATCTTCTGCAAATCCTAGCATTTTCTTATACTTTATATTATTTGTCAATGCGTTTTGGAGTTACTACATTTTGGATATCTATACTTTACCTACTTACAATTGATGGTACTCTAAATAAAAATTGTTTTATTTATTTTTAAACTACCCTTAGAGATAAGCAAGGTTACTTTAAGCCAAATTCATACTTTACAATATAAATTTTTTCTTTTCAAACGCTACGTAGTATTTGTATTTTTAACTACTTTGAAATATAATAATTTCCATTATTATAGAAGCCGGCTAAGTGTTTTAGTTTTGGGAAATAACTTGTGTTAATGGAAGGAATATGTTTAATTTTTTAAATATTAATAATTGTTGTAGTTTTTTTGAACTATCTAAAGAGTTTTTAAAATTTTAAAAATATATATATATACATAAAGAATACGTAGATCAATATTAATGTTACTTTTAATCTAAAGAACAAAATCATATTTACAAATTAAATCCGAAGCGTTGACGTCAAATATTTTACAAATTGCAAAAATATACATTAGTGATCAATATCAATGGTATTTTAAATCTAAAGAACAAAATCATATTTAAAATTTTGTTTTTAAAGTAGCATGCCTTGATTAAAAGCGGAGTGTTGATGTCAAATATTTTACAAATTGCAAATTACTATACTGTATATATATAAGAACAAAATTATATGTTTTAGAAATTCGGTTTTAAAAGTAGGAAGGCTTTAGTTAAAACCAAGCCGTTGACGTCAATTATTTTATAAATTGCAAACATATATTTATTGCCTATATTAGCAGAAAATTTAACTGAAGATAAATTTAATGTATAAACGAGAATCGAGTGAACTTGCTCTTGGTGGCATGAGATTGACAAGTTATATGTTCAACATTCGATGTCACTAAAACCTATAACCCCGATAAGAAAAAAAAAAAAAAATCAAAAATGTTTAGACTAGAACATTGAAGGTAATGTTTTTTGAAAAGTACAAAATTAGATATTTTGAGCTGAATTCAAAAACGTTGAACCGGTTAACTTGTATGGAATGAAATGTACACGAATATCCATATTCCCATTGTCTGCTCGACTGAAATTACATTGTAGATATATTTCTGGAATGATTTTCGAATTAGTCAGAAAACTTATGTGGCTATTGGACTAATATTTCTTCTTAGTCTTTATGTGGAAATTCAATAACATATAAGATGACTTGAGGATTGGTATCTACCAAAGAAGAAAAAACGGTATTTCAAATATGGACAAGCTCAACTAAACTTGACTTCAGGGGCTTTACTGTAGGTGGAGATAGGGATACTATTTTTAAAATGAATTACAATAAAATATATATTTTTAAATATTAAATTATACTAAACATTAAAAGACCTATTTAAAAAGTTTTTTTCTCGGTTTATTATCCTTGCCTTTCTCTAATTAAATTTATAATTTTTGGATCAAATATGTTCAGTTTTTTTTATTTATCTGTTAGGTCAAACAGTGAGTTATTTTTATTTTTATATTTAGAGGCATTATAAGCTCGCTATTCAACATATGCCGTCACATTCGCATTTAATATTGTGGATTGCACTGACTGTATTTTGGGTTCATAACTTTCTCGAAATGTTTTTATACACTTAATGATAGCAAATATCTCATAGACACCTTATTAATAATAAGATTGTATAACATCTCGCTGACATATTGTATACAGTTCAAAATAGGATAATATTACTTTCAAGACTACATGTTTAAGTAAATTAATACGTAATCAAAATTTTGGAATGCTTGACTAGAAATAGTCGAGCATCATTTACCTATCTTCAACTCTGGCGCCAGTAGAATATAAGAGTTTTTCGTTTTAAACTATGAAGTAAAAGTGTAATATGTTTATGCTGAGAAGATACAATGTTACATTTTTAATTACTTTGAAAAAATGTTACGTAAGAATTACTTTTTCATTGTTATTTATGAAGAAATTATAGTACTTATGATGATAAAATATATTTAGAGAGTAATAATTTGCGTTATTATTATTGTTCATTTGTAATATATTATCATTGATAATGCATTGATAATGAGGTCAAACATTCATTGAACGTGACAAAAGATTGTTTTCTTATTCTGCGTTAGAACAAATGATAACACAGCAGTTATATCAGATTTAACACAAATTGATTTATCAGGATAAAAAGCTGACAAATATCTCATAGAAACCTTATTATAATAAGATTGTACATCTTGCTGACATATTTTATACAGTTCAAAATAAGATACAAATTAGTAATCTCTAGTTTTCCTTATTTTTACCTATCTCCAACTCTGGCGCCAGTAAAATATTAGAATGTAATTTTTTTTTGTTTTGAACTTTGAATATGAAATATGTGTAGTACGTTTATGCTGAAAGAAGATACAATATTGTTTATGTCAGGTGGTCCAAGGTCACAACGTAATGGTGCCGTGTAAATGCGTTGGGTATTCCATGAAGAGTTCATTTAGTCACTCTGCAAAGCTTCATTCCACCTTTGACGTGTAGAGTTATTCTTTCCCCACTCCTGTAAGTGTTCTGCTTTCCCTAAGAAGTAACTGCACTCTGATTACATTATAAAAATATTTTAAAAAATAAATAAACCAAAGCTGCAGTTATTAAAAATAATTCAAAGCTATAATCTTACAAAACAAATAGTTCAGCTGTATTTGTAAAATTAAAGTAGTTTAAACCATTTATTTATGATGTCTTATTATCTATAAAATGTACAGTTTGTAACATGATTTGATACCAACATTTAGGCCAATGTGACTTTGGGTATACAAATATTTAAAATGAAATATTGATGATTTATTATAAACTGTCCTGTAATGAAAAGGTTTAGTAAATATAAACTAGAAGCAAAGTTATTCTAAACCGAATTGTTTCTAGAAAATAACAATTTGTTGCAAATCTCACAATTCTAGGCAATGATCTTTCTCTGCAAGATAAATAAAGTACTACTAGTTGTGAACCAGTTGTTTCATGGGTAAATTTTTTTTTATATATTATAGAAAATGACTAAGGCCCATTCTATACGAGCGTTAATGCGTCGCGTTAACGCCAACGACCGACAATAGTGGTGACATTCTATACGGGCGCTAAATGCGTCGCGTTCTTAGCATCAACGCTCAGCAGTGGACCTTCTATACGGGCGCTAAAAGCGTCGCGCTGAGCGCGAAAACCGTCAGTTCAGTCACCAATATAGATGCTTTGCAGATAGGTGCTTTAGGTTTTCAGTACCAATTTTCATACATCGCTCTCCAATGTTGGTCCAGCACTGCGCTTTTAGTTGTTTATTGGCATAGTCTTTCGACTTAACACCAAACACTGCTGGTCTCTTCTCCACTTCAACAATAAGTTTCTCAATGTCATACATTGCTTAAGTCTAAATCAAACAATCACACACTCAGATACGTTTTAAAAACCGTTTCAATCGAAAACCACGTGACGTCAACGCTGGCGCTAAAAGCGTTCGTATAGATGCTACCCGTCTCGTGCAGTGTTGTTTGCGCCGCGTTGCTAGCGCTGCCAGCAAGGCAGGCGGCGTTAATAACGTCAACGCCGAGTTAACAGCGTAACGCTGGGCGTAGAATTCGCTCGTATAGATGCTACAACTTGACTTGTATTGACTTCCAAAACGAAAAATAACGCGATGCATTTAACGCGACGCATTCAACGGTCGTATATAATGGGCCTAATGGAATTTTATGTAGCAATTTCGTTACAGCTAAGAAACAGAATTTTATCACGTAACAGTTCATAAGATATTGATATAAATTTTGGAATAAAATATAGCAATGAACATATATTATAATGAATAACATCTGTAAAAACCTCAATATGTGCTAAGTATTTGGGGGCTTTTCATCCTGATTAATCAATTTACGCTAAACTGATGCTAACTGCTGTGTTGTAACAAGAAAACAATCTTTTGTCACGTTCAATGATGTCACCTCATTATGATGATAATATATTGTTACAAATGAGCAATTAATAATAACAACGCAAATTATTACCTTCTAAATATTAAAAAAAAAAATTTTAAGTACTATAATTTTATCATAAAATAATCACAAAGTAATTCTTGCGTAACTATTCAAACTAATTAAAAATATGAAACAAATATAAACTTACTGAACATATTTCCTTGTTTAAGTATATTCTAGTGGCGCCAGAGTTGGAGAAAGGTAAAAATGTGGAAAAAATATTTCTAATTTGATGCTCGACTATTTTAAGTCAAGCATTCCAAAATTTCTATAGATATTATTTATATATATATATATATACAAGTAGCTTTGAAAGTAGTATTGTCTTATTTTGGACTGTATAAAATATGTCAGCGAGATGTTGTATAAACTTATAATTAATGTTTGCTGTTATTTATGTGTATAAAAACATTTCGAGAAAATTATGTATCTTCTTTCAGCATAAACATTCTAACTTTCTTCATAGTTTAAACGTAAAATTTATTCTACTGGCGTCAGAGTTGGAGATAGGTAAAAATGTGGAAAACTAGATAATACTAATTTGATGCTCGACTATTTTAAGTCAAGCATTCCAAAATTTTGATAGTTATAATTTATACAATATATATTATACAAGTAGCTTTGAAAGTAGTATTGTCTTATTTTGGACTGTATAAAATATGTCAGCGAGATGTTGTACAAACTTATTATCAATAAGGTGTCTAGAAATATTTGCTGTCATTTATGTGACAAAGAAAATTCTGTTAGTGACATTAGTTTTATATTAGATAATTTAAATCTTTATTAAACCAATATTATTTGAAATTGTAAAATTGAAAAAAAAAAAAAAAAAAAGATGTAACGAACAACAGATTGCTAGATAGCTTTGAAAATATATACATTTCTAAAGCGGAAGGTAATTTGTTGTTGAATCCGGCGGATAAACAACTATTCCTAGTTCTTGGTTGTTCTCCTTGTTGAAGCTAAGATATTAAATGTCACTCTATTAGTTAATTAGTTTTATTTTTATTTATTTATTTACCAACCATTATCATTAGTTTATTTATTTATTTATTTTTCAGACTACGATTTTAAATGTTATGTCATTAGTTAGGTTAGTTTTATACTCATACTACATATATATATATATATATATATATATATATATATTAGAAGATAGTAGTCGTTGCTACGCCCAAAGACATTATGTGTGACGAGGCCAACTGTGATTGGCCGAGGGGATCATGTGTAGTAAAGGGTGGGGGAAAGTCTAGTAGCAGTGGTAATCGTAGTTATTAGGATTAGTGTGTATTTTATTTTTGAAGATGATAGCAGTGAGATTGAAATGTACATTAGTAGAATAAAATAACTGTACAATCTTTGTCTTTTTATTGTGGTTTTGGGGGAATGTTTTTTCTTTATAATGTTTACACGCAAATATTATTCAAACACTGTGCATTATAGTAGTAGTATAACGTACACAGAACTGTATTTTGAACCCAAATATTTCATTTGATTTACAGATGAAAAGTAGTTTTCAACATAAGTTTGGATAGATCTAGTCGTGTCAACTACTAGAGGAGTGACGGGTGCAGTGTTTCACTATATGTTCGTTGAGTTACATGAATCCAATTCACTCAACCGAGCGTAAATCCATTTCACTTTAAAAGTCACAGTAATTATTAACATGTTCATCTGGTAAATTCAATATCTGCTGCTTGAAGATATTAACTTCAATATATCCAAATTTTCAAAAACCAATAATGATGGATTTACGCAAGGAATTTTATCTATCAATTTCATTGTAACAATATAGAACCAGTAATAAAAAAAACATTTCTTTATGCTTCTTCCAAACTAAACACTGACATCATAACATTTTTTAATTATCCCTCAATCAAGGTTGTATAGTAGCTATCACGAATTGGTAGGAGTATAAATCCGATTTAACTTATAAATGTCATAATTTTGTTTGCAAAATAAAATTACATTATGTTCACGTATACTTGCTTTTTGATTGGTATAAGCACTATATAATGCTGTATATAACTATATAATGCTTTATATAACTATATAATGCTTTATATAACTATACAATGCTTTATATAACTATATAATGCTTTAAAGAGTGGAGGCGTTGGTAGCTAGGAGACTAACAAAGTGTAACGTATCATAATGGACATACAATCTTACCAATAATTACAATAACTGTCGTCACAAAATTAAATATACTTGAGCAATTAGAAATAGAATTACAATCAAAGACAATATAATTTATTAAATATTTTGTAAATTAGTAGACATTTTATTATAAAAATACACTCATAATAAAGTTGTAATCAAAATAGATATAGATATAATACAGTGAAACATGGATTAGTCATAGGTAGGGAAACTTAGAAAGTATTACTCACTGGTCTACTTGAGAAATAATTAGAACTTAAGCAACGAAAATAAAAATAACTTTAACCTCAAATAAACATAATTAGTGATTCTATTTGTATGTTTTAATAATCAAATTACTATTTAATTTTATTTGTTTTATAAGAGGAATGTAGCACCTGTTTTGCGAGTATCATTACAATGAGCCATGTGTTTGCTAAATTACTATATCAGCTTTCAAAGTTGCAAAAGATACTAACGAGAAAAATGATTTTAAACTATTTTAGGTTGAGCCCTTTAATCAACCATAAGCTCAGGTTTTAAATTATAATTAAAGCAAAGCAATAAGTAATAAGAATAAAAGACTTTGAAGTAGTTCCTATCCTACTCACACATTTTAACAGTTGTACTTGTATTTGATATTTCTTCTTTACTTTTTTTATAAGTAGTGGAAAACTAATAAATAGTTTGGCTGATACAAATTTGAAATTATAAAGAATTTTAGAAATTTGATAAATTTTTACAAATATTATTGAGCTGTAGAAAATTTACTAGCATAATCGTGAATTTGAAAATTAAATTATTTACAAGAATAAAAAAAACCCAGTACTACTTATTCTACGATAATATTGTTCAAAGATTATTGGCTGAAAACATAGAATTAATTCAATAAAGTTACATTAAAAAGCGCTCATTTAATGGTTTGATTTTTCTTTTTATTTATGTGTGATTTGTAATTTATGTGTTTTTTGTTAAATTTATATGTTAAATAATAATGAAAATATAACAAGATATATACAAAAAAAAATAATAATAATAAAAAATGATACTTAAATCAAGGATAGCATAACCCATGTATTATATATATTTACTTATATGTTAAGTTCTACAAGTCACAGTCTTAAAAATAATTGTGTTTTTAGATACTAGACCTGCTATTAATTAACATAATTCAGTTTAAAAAAAAAGTCCCGGAAGATAATTTTTGACGGTTCAGTGTATTTAGATTAAAGTATAGCGAAAGCTTTGTGTTGGCATCCTAGGATGTTGTTCTTTTTTATGGTGGTATCCTTATACCAGATTAACTACATAAAGAAAATACAATTACTTAGATTATCTTGTTGAAACAAGTAACAACTAAATGTCACATTGGATTAAGTGTGCAAGAATTTTAATATTTTTTTAAAATAAGTTGGTTTAATTTTAATTGGCTTTAAATATTCAAGTATTAAAAACAAATTTATTAAAATTTTATTTTTCAGAATAAAAACAAATGCGGATAGAAAACAAGGAACAATACTAGTAGAGATCCGGACAGTTGAGAACAAAAATGGTGGGGGTACCCCCACCCTCCCCCCTCCCCTCTTGGCCCCTCCCCCTTTGCCCCTCCCCCTTTGCCCCTCCCCCTTTGCCCCTCCCCCTTGCCCCTCCCCCTTTGCCCCTCCCCCTTTGCCCCTCCCCCTTTGCCCCTCCCCTTTAGGCCCCTTCCCTTCCCCCATTGGTCCCCCTGCCCCTCCCCTTTAGGCCCCTTCCCTTCCCCCATTGGTCCCCCACCTCCTCCCACCCCTCTCCTTGCCCCTCCCCTTTAGGCCCCTTCCCTTCCCCCATTGGTCCCCTCACCTCCTCCCCCTGCCCCTCCCCTGTAGGCCCCTCCCCTTTAGGTCCCTTCCCTTCCCCCATTGGTCCCTCCACTCGCGACGTATTGTCGAGACACACACACACACACATGACGTCATACACACATGACGTCATACACTTAACTTTTTTAATACCAGCGGGATTCGAACCTGTGAAGTTTGGATTTGAAGGCGGACACGCTACCGACTGAGCTATCGTGCATAGTATTACAAGTCGGATATTTAACGCAGTATATAAGCCGCCATGTTGTAACCGCAATAATGTGTTATATATAATGTGTTAAGATAGTTAACCTAACCTATAAGTGTCCTACTTTTGCCCATCCACAGCCTATCAGCTGTTACAATAATGTGTCATATAATTATATAATCTGTTAAGATAGTTAACCTAAAGATTCCCACTTTTGCCCATCCACAGCCAATCAGCTGTTACAATAATGTGTTATATATTTATATAATGTGTTAAGATAGTTAACCTAACCTCATAGTATTACAAGTCGGATATTTAACGCAGTATATAAGCCGCCATGTTGTAACCGAACGCCAGAACATTTCGTAGAAGTTCGGACACGAACCCCTTACCGTAAGACTTACCGAGTTTTTCGCGACCGCGAAAAACTCGCGTACGTCTTACGGTATGGGTTCTGAGTCGTACCTCTAGGTTACTCTGACAACAAATAGTAGTGTCCAAATTGTAATGTGCTTGTGTTAACCTAACCTATAAGTTTCTGCCTACCACAGCCTATCAGCTGTTACAATAATGTGTTATATATATAATGTGTTATATATAATGTGTTAAGATAGTTAACCTAAAGTGTCCTACTTTTACCCATCCACAGCCAATCAGCTGTTACAATAATGTGTTATATATATAATGTGTTATATATTTATATAATGTGTTATATAACGTGTTAAGATAGTTAACCTATTAGAGTTTCCTACTTTTGCCCACCATGACCTAGGTACATTTAATGTGTTAAACATAGTTTCCTCCGTTGTCTACCAGGGTGTAGCACATGTGTTTATGTATCGTGTTAAGACATTGTTAACCTAGACTTAATTCCTGCCTAAACCTATGCTTACCACAGTCCAAACGGGTGTTAGTCTGGCCACTATTTAACCAAACCGAAATTACCAACCGATTTACCAACCGACCGATTTACCAACCAAAAGCAACCGATTTACCAACCAAAATATACTTTTACCAACCGAAATATACTTTTAGCAACCGATTTTCCAACCGAAATACACTTTTAGCAACCCAAACATCCAACCGATATACCTCGACCCGCGGACTTTGCTCCCCCCTGCGGGAACCCCCCACCGGCTGCGGGAACCCCCCACCGGCTGCGGGAACCCCCCACTGGCTGCGGGAACCCCCCACCACCACCTCCCAGCGTGTGTGGAAGTGACAGCATATCGGTCTCAGCCCGGGGCCCTCTACTCCCCTCCAACAATATTCATATAGGTAAGAAAGGGGGGTCGCGTCGACTACCTCGTTTCGGCTACCATTCCAAGGTGTGTAGGTCAGGTTCTGACCGGTCTAGCCGGATTGTACAACAGTGTGTAACAGTGCGCATGCGTACTACTCGCTGAAAGGAGAGTGTCCACAGGTTACTCCATCTACACTACCAGAGTGTAGCACCGGTCAAACAAGTTAAAACAAGGTGACTCACACGGTTAGAGTTACTTGAAAAGAACTATGGAGCCAATTTACATTGTTTCCTCGCAAAGTAGGGTGACGAAAAAATTTCGTACTCTAAGGACTAAAATTCAGTTTAAATTTCATCCACCACCCGAGAATGTTACGGAAATTGATTGGATAAAAAGAGGCTTTGAATGTTTGGTGGACAAAATGAAAAATGGAACAGCTGATGGTGATCTGTTGGGCTTTACTTTTACTAGTCTCAATTTTAAAACAAAGACGCCTGGATACGTTGCTTTTCGTAAAGCTTCCGACATCTCTGTCGATCTCTTATGGACAATTTTTGGCGGACTAATCCAAAGCAACGGTGAGGCGGGAACAAGCAGCGATAATTTCGAGATTACCTGCACCAGAGTATCTCCACGAAATAAATAGTGCCACCAATCTGTAAACACACTCATTTACCTAATGGATGTAAGGCGAGCCATTGCGGCGGAGCTCCACAAGCCCGCTCGAAGAAATTTCAAAACACGTAGTGTGACACTGAAAGGAGTTAATGACCTTTATCAAGCCGATCTAGTGGAAATGATTCCATATGCTAAGGAAAACCGAGGCTACAAATATATACTGACAATGATAAATTGTCTGACAAAATTTGCGTTTGCAGAACCGTTAAAGACAAAGTCGGCTCTAGACGTATCTATAGCGTTAGAACCGATACTGAAAAAACATCCTATGAATAACTTTCAGACCGATCAGGGGAAGGAGTTTTTCAATATGCACGTAAAGAGATTAATGAAAAAATACAATATAAATCACTACGCCACTTTTTCAGACAAGAAAGCGTCTATGGTGGAGCGTCTGAACCGTACTTTGAAAAATATAATGTGGCGTGAATTTACGGCACGCGGTAGTTACGAGTGGGTGGAGCTGTTGAAAAACGTAGTAAAGACCTACAATAACACTGTGCACAGTACTATAGGCATGAAACCCGCTCAAGTGTTGAAAAAGCACGAGAAAATGTTACTGGACAAAACAGCACGCAAGAGTACAAAAGCACTGGCGCGATTTAAAGTGGACGACAAAGTTAGAATATCGAAATTTAAAAAGACTTTTGCCAAAGGATATCTACCCAACTGGACAAACGAAGTGTTTACCGTGTACGCTGTTGTACCGACCAATCCTGTAACGTACATTCTACAAGACTCGAAAGGTGACATTCTGAAAGGGGGATTCTATGCCGAAGAATTAAGCAGGTCAAAGATCGGCAACGTATATCTTGTTGAAAAAGTATTACGCAAAAAGGGTAACAAAGTACTGGTGCGGTGGTTAGGGTTTGACAAGGAACACGACAGTTGGATTGATAAAACCAAGCTTGTTGTTTAGGTATTTAATGGGATAGCACTGTTAGTTTTCCACAGTATTTAGACAAACGTTGCGTAATGCGTTTAAAAAACACAGCGGATAAACTACGTGTAAGAAACTTTGACGTTGTTGCAGGAGGCGGCGGGTCAACAATGCACCGTCACAGTTCTTTATTACCAAACACAGTTCGATCTATAGTGTGCGGCCCATCAAACAGTGGCAAGACTAATGTGCTATTTAATCTGCTCTTCAATCCAAATGGCCTGAAATTTGCCAACGTCTATGTATTTTCTAAATCACTCCAGCAGCCAAAGTACAAGTTTTTGGAAACTATTCTGGGAAATACCAAAGAAATTGGTTATTACACATACACGGACAACGAAAATGTCATCCATCCTAGTGAAGCGGAGCCAAATTCGATAATAATATTTGACGACATAGCTTGCGAGAAACACGACAATATACGTAACTATTTCACCATGGGACGTCACAATAATATAGATTCCTTCTACTTAGGACAGACGTACAGCAGGATTCCCAAACAATTGATTCGAGACAATGCCAATCTCTTGGTCCTTTTCAAGCAGGACGATCTCAATTTACGACACATTTACAATGATCACGTAAACACTGACATGGTGTTTAATGCATTTAAAAACATTTGTGCAACCGCGTGGAAAGATAAACATGGATTCGTTGTAATAGACAAGGACAGTGAACCGGAGAATGGAAGATTTAGAATTGGTTTTGATCGAATTGTAACAGATTTTTAAGGTACAAAAGGCTTGATACTTGCAACAAACGTCATTCTACAAGATGTCTGGGAAGAGAGAGCATCTAACGCTGGAGATAGCCAGATTGCGCAAGGCTATAAAGAAAAAGTACAGACAGTTGAGGTACGGAGAGGTCGAAGAGGAACGAATGTATACTAAGAAATACACACCGATAATTAAAGAGTTGCAGAAGAGTGGAGTGTTTTTGCCGAAACAAGAAATTAAACCCGAAGAAGAAGAAGAGTTGGATGAAAAGCCGGAAATAGCGGATGAGTGGAGCAGCGAGAGTGAGGAAGAGAAAAATGAAGAGTTCGGGGAAGTACCGGCTACTCCCAGTGTTGATTTTATGGATACCGAAGTAATTGCAGAGACTCCGGACCGACCGCAGCCCAGTGTAAGGGAACTATTGTCCACACCTGTAGGGCAAAGTGAATCTGAACAATGGGTAAACAGTACTTTCGCACATCCGCTGGCACGAAAATATATGCTCAGAATGATTAAAGATACCGCCGGTAGTCAGAATATAGATCACAGTTACGGACCGAAAATCGGAGCCGACTCTATGATGATCGGTAACAAGACTCTTCAGTTGTCGGACGATGGTGAGATTATAATTGACGGAGTTCACTATAAAGGGACGCCAGGATTGTACGAGTTGGTGTTTAAGCGTATACCCGATGATGATATATATACCGAGGCCGATTTACGAGCGTATAGAGATATCTGTGTGAGATCCAGTGCACACAAAAGATTATACGATCCGAACGGACAAGTTAATCGTAACAAATCTATGAAATATAGAAACATTATAGAGCAGTTATTTCCACCTAAAAAAGTTAGCGGTAGAGGTTATTCATACTGGGACGATCCGAATGAGTTGTGTGACAGACTAAGACATTTGTTGGCATCTCACGATGCAGGACACACGGGACATGCAAATGAGATAGCTTCTATTATAGAAGAACTAAAAGAAGCTGGAATTATAAAAGGCGCGGGAATTGCAAAAATAAGAACATTAATACGATGAGTGTCGACAAGTTTGGACGTTATTCGGTGAGAAAGGCTTTATCCACCCAACCGATAGTTAGAGGGTACGACCTTACCCCTGAGGGTAATTACGATATAAAGGGTAAACTCTTGCGTAATGTAGGCGCTCCTCTAACGGAAAAAGATGCTGTAAATCTAGACACTGTGGATAAGACGTGTATAACCTTTGATAAAGTCGCACAAAAATATCACACAAAGGGCATACCCTTGGGCGGTCTGGGTCCGACTAAAGATACCGATGACGCTGTAACTAGAGGATATCTCGAATCTCTAATACCGATTAAACTTATGACCGACTATTCCGTTAGACAGAGTCGAATACAAGATGTAGGTGAACCTATAGACGACGGTGATGCCGTCAACATAGCATACGCCAGGAAAAATTTTCTCGTGAAAAATTTGGAGGGGAGCGATGAGATGGAAGCGGGAGCCTTTGATGCTCGTAACGCTAGTATCTGTAATTTAAAGTATCCCTCTAGTAAGACGGACGCCGCCAATAAGATGTACGTTGACAATAAAAGTATTGTATCCGACCATATGGGGTATTATTTTCTTCATCGTCGAATTGCAAGTGTCGGTTCTCCCGTCTACGCCGATGATGCTGTCACTTTGATTTTCCTCATGGAAAATACCGTACATCTACACCAATCACCGACATCCGGTGAATCGGTTTTCAATGCTGAAGATAAGAGGATAACTAGTGTAGCCGATGCCGTCGACGATATGGATGTAGTGACTTTAAGACAGTTGAAAAAATACATTCGAGAATTGGAGACGTGGATAAGGAACAATGTGTTGTTGTTGAAAAATGGCGATTGTTTTAACGCCGAGGGGAAACGTATCTGTAATGTCGCCAAAGGCGATGTCGATACGGATGCAATTACAGTGACACAATTGGCCGGCTCTATAAAAGCGTTGGAAAATGGTTTTAAGGCGTACAGTAAATCGGAACTTATAGAATTCGCTCGTGTTATTAAGAGAGAATACAGTAAAGTGGATGTTTCCAAAGACCGAGTAACGAACTGGAGATCACTATGGGGTTCGAGCGATAAGTTATAACCAATTTTTTAGCGACGACACCATAAATACGTTGCACCCTTGAGTATTGATTCAGTATAGAAATGGCAAAGGGACGAACAACAAGGGTCAAAAAGGGCCGTGGTCTCGTTTCTGGAATTTTAAGCGTTGGTGATAGGGTTTTAAACAAGGCTATAGATCTATTGCCTGTAGAACTCCATTTACCCTCTTACAACTATTGCGGTCCGGGTACAAAGCTGGCCGAGAGATTAGCCCGAGGTGATAAAGGAGTCAATCCGCTGGACGAAGCTTGTAAAGAGCACGATATAGCGTACAGCAAATACAGTGATTCGGAGCATCGTAGAGAAGCGGATAAAATTTTAGCAGAACGGGCTTGGAGTCGAGTCAAATCGGGTAACGCGTCTATGGGTGAACGGGCAGCAGCGTGGGCTGTAACAACGGCCATGAAAGCGAAATCCAAATTGGGAGGTGGAGGGAAACGTCTCTTGTTGGGTGGGGGTTTGTATCTCAAACCGTATCAAAAAGGCAGCGGTCTGATGCCATATGCTAAAGGCACTGGTCTGTATCTCAAACCGTATCCAAAAGGCAGGGGACTGAAAGGCAAAACCAAGAAGAAGAAGATCAATAAAAAAAAAGTTTGATTGATTCATTACCAAACAGACCGTTAACAAATATTGATTTAGAGAAATATGCCGCGAGGATACCGTATTTCAGAGGTGTTTTTATGAGGGATACACTTCCCCCGACGGGGCCGTTGAAAAACGAATCCGCCATTGTCAACCTCGATAGTAGCACGGGTGAAGGTACACATTGGGTGTGTTATAAAAAGCGCGGTGTAAATGTAGAATACTATGACAGTTTTGGAAATCTTAGAACTCCACTCGAACTGACTAGATATTTTGGTTCCAACGCTAATATTCACTATAATTACAAGCGACATCAAAGTGACACTTCAGTCGTCTGTGGACATTTGTGCTTAAAGTTTCTACTACCATGAGTATTGTTTTAAACGGAAATAGTTCTACACTTTGGTGTGATTTCTTTCCACCGATTGATCTATCCAATGGAGAGTGGGAAATCGGTCTCATTGATCTTGCTGTGTACAATTCCATTCCCAATATCGAAGAGGGAATTAATAATAAATTGTATCTCGGTGGAGATCAAAACGATAATTATGAAGTGACCGTTAACATACCGACAGGTTCGTACGAAATTGAGGATATTGAAAAATATATCAAAACCCAACTGCCGTCGGGGGTGACATTTTCGCTCAAGCCGAACAATAACACACTTAAAACGGAACTTAAGTGTTCAAAGACTATTCATTTTAAAGACGGATCTATAGGAAAATTACTCGGTTTCAATAATGGGAATTTATCAGCCGACCAAAGACACGAATCTGAGCTGCCCGTCGATATTATAAGAGTGAATGTTATTAGGGTTGCGTGTAATATTGTAACTGGGTCATTTCAAAATGGAAAAGAGTCACACAATATACACGAGTTTTACCCACAAGTGGCTCCGGGGTACAAGATTGTCGAAATACCGACGACTGTAATATATTTACCAGTCAACGTGAAAACCATTCATAACATCACCGTAAGCCTTAGAGATCAGAACGGAGTACCTATAAATTTCAGAGAAGAATCAGTTTCTGTCCGATTGCATTTACGTAGAAATGGGTCTCGTATTTAATGGACAACGTTATAAGAACAGTATCAGTGTACGTTCAAACTCGACAGAGTTAACAGCTAGAAATATACGTTTTCTCTCGGCTTTGGGATTTAAAGTGAAAAATGGATCTACTGGCAATAGATAGTGCAGCAGAATACAATGACGTCATCAGTGGTCTGGAATATCATTCGCACAGACCTTATGCGTCGTCAACGTACGGTAATAACGATGAAATTCGTATTCCCATAAATCAACAGGACGTGATCACAGCACCGTTTGGTAGTATATTGCATATAAAAGGAACACTGAGCGGTACAAAAGCGGACGGCACTGCTGCAACGGTGAAATTGGTCAACAATGCCGTAGCCTTTCTATTTGACGATATTAGATACGAATTTGCCGGTAGCGAAGTGGACCGTACGAGAAATGTAGGCATCACGAGTACCATTAAAAATCTATTGTCGTTGCGAGAGAGTGAGAAGAATAAATTCAGCAACGCAGGATGGTTGGGAGCCGGTGGGATGGCTACCGTTTCAAACTTTTCCCTCTCTGTACCATTGAAGCTGTTGATGGGCTTTTTCGAAGACTACCAACGGATTGTACTGAACGTAAAACAGGAACTAGTGCTCTTACGTTCGGCCTCCGATTTGAACGCTGTATACAGTGATGATGCTACAACCGTTAATCTAAAGATAACTAGTATACACTGGAGAGTGCCTTATGTGACGGTTTCAGATTCACTCCGATTGAATCTTTTGAAAATGATCGAAAGAGACGAACCTGTCCATGTTCCGATTCGTAGTTGGGAGTTACACGAGTATCCAATAGTGCCGCAAACAAATCAGATTTCGTGGACAATTAAAACCGCTAATCAGCTGGAAAAACCACGCTATGTTATTCTAGCCTTCCAAACAGATAGAAAAAATCAGATCAAAAAGGATGCCTCTGTGTTTGACAAGTGCGGCCTTTCAAATTTAAAACTCTATCTAAATTCACAGTATTTTCCTTACGATAATATTAACGGTGATATTTCCACAATGTACGAAATGTACCATAGATTCCAAGAATCGTACTATACGCACGAGTCCTTGCCCAGTCTAGATTTACAATCTTTTACAGATTGTCCTCTCTTCGTAATCGATTGTTCCAAACAGAACGATTCTATTAAATCTGGTCCCGTGGATGTCAGACTAGAAATAGAAACTTCCGCCAATATACCTGCAACTACTACAGCCTATTGTCTGATTTTACACGACTCGCATATTGTGTACAATCTCCTTACGGGCACGGTTAGAAAGGTAGTGGAATAGATGCGCATGCGCACAGTCCCTCTCTTATAATACGATACAATTAGCGATCCAGTCATTCACGGTCGAGACATCATGTGCACCACATACCCAGGAGTCGTTCATGCCTTCCTCAGGCTCGTGCCTAAGGATAGAATATCGGATTTACAGGACTTTTTTAGCGAAAGCAAACTATATTATTTATTCAACCCTAGTGAAATAGACAATCAGTTGACCTTGACATTCACAGAGTATATCTACGATGGCGACGATGACGACAAATATCATGTCGATAAGTCGCAAGTATCGGAACATGTCTATACAGGTTTAAAGAGTCGGCTATCTTCGGGTAACATCGGCCCGTCTTCGGATTCGATTTACGTTTTAGTGGGTGGGGTGGGGATGGTTTATCGCAACCATTATTGTGTCAGTTGTGGGGAGGATGATATAAGCGACGAAAAATACTATCAATTCGATTTCGATGATGCTCGTCTACACGAGTTCCCATTGGTTCTAATCGAACCGGAACTTGAGAAAGGTTATTTGCACAATCTTTCGTCATTTTATCAAAGTAGTCAGTTGTAACCGCCGTCGTCGGTCAGTCGAGACAATGGATCCGAGTAAGATGGACGTGGAGCGAGCTCTTACCAAACGTCAGGTACCACCTAACCTCCCTTTGGGAATTTTTCTTAAATCCGTTCATTTCTTAAACAAAGAGTGCACTAAATTCATAGCAACCGGTTTGTTCCAGCATACAGGTTTCACTCTCGGACTTTTAGTACAGAGTGGTAAAAAATTTGTTTACTTCAATCATAATCTACTTGACGAATTGTCGATTCATTTAAAATTTATAACGGCTGCTCTCGGCAGCAAGAGTACGTTAAAATTCGCCATGAGTATCGGTGACGTAATAGTACGGACTACTTTCGGTAAACGTTACGTTCAATTGTACGATGGGCAACATTGTATGACCTTGAACGCTGACGAATGGAAGCTATTCGAGGAGAGTATGCCGCTCGTGTCCAGACGTGTCGCCGAATTGTTTTATATCGAGGAAGAGTTACGCTCCTACATCATTGAGATCTTGGCCAGCGACGAGCTCGTATCTAGCACACTCCCCGAAGCGGACAAACTGTACGACGAAGTGAGCTTGTTTAAAAAACATGCAAGCGGCGGTAGTTGAATTTCACGCCTTTCACGATAACGACAACAAGTATATAGTCAAAGAATTGGCCATTGTCGGTGATCAATTTCAAAGTGTTACGGTCTTTAAACCGCCCTACAGATTTTCTCTCCTTAACGAAAAATCTCAAAAATCGGCTCGTTGGCTACAATCACGTTTTCACTATATCAGATGGGATGAAGGCGGTGTACCTTACAACGAGGACACGATACGCACTTTGTGCAAGCCTTTTGCAACACTATTCACAAAAGGATTGGAAAAGGCACTATTTTTGAGACAATTCCATCCTCACGTCATGGAATTGCCTCAAGAAGAGAAATTCTCCCATAGTGGAGACATTAACTGTATATTACCTCAGCATAATAGTAACGTAGATAGTAAATGTGCACTAAAAAGTGCTAAAAGTTATTACGATTTACTCCTTGCCTAAAAGGTCGTGGGGACGGTATGAAGATACCTGACCGGCATCTGTGTATGTGTGTAACCCTCTGGTGTGGAACTAAAAAGCCCGCAAGGTTGTATGGAGGTCCCTGGAGCGGAGTTGATTCTCCCGTAAACCTGTTTGAAGGTCACTGGCGCAGTCGAAAGACTTGATAAACTTTGAATGAATTTGGGCACGGAGTCAAAGCGTAAACAAAAAAAATACAAAAAAATTTAAAAAATCAAAAAAAATTTGGAGGCCACAATTTTGTAATGGAGTGGTGGTCACAGGAAATAGCGATGGATTTGGGGCTATTTCCACAAGGGGTAAAGCCTTCTGCATGCCCCGGCTTGTAATGTGGGCTCTGTTATGGCTTCACTGTACCGGATGACGGTTCCAACCCCGTAAAACACAGAGGACAAGCTTATTTTAACGAATTATTTTCTGCTTTTTCAGGAATTGTGTAAGACGCTGGAATCCTACGTGTGCTGTGGTAACGCATGTAAGAAGATCAAATTAAAAGATCTGGTGTTTTGTACAAAACCAGATTGTTACGGAAACCTGTGCACTTGTTTGCTTGCCGACTGCCGCTCAAGGAAGTCGTACAGTGTTCCAGTAATAGTACGGCCTCCACATTTGACCGGGTACTGTTGTGCTGACAAATGTTTTAAAGCACCCGAATGTCAAGTTGACGGCCTGGCATGTACAAAGTGTCAGGCATTCAGCTTTTGTCATTGTAGGTGCAGGTATTGGAACGTACCGATAATGGATCTGTACAGCTTATTTACGACAACCACTGTTGGCACAGGAACTGTATCGGACCAGTGTTATAGTTGTTGTGTACTGAACTGTCAAAAGTTTTATATTAAAGACTTATTATTTTGTAAACAGTCAGACTGTCATGGTGACTTGTGCAGGTGTATGTTTCGGAGATGTAAATATAGGAATGTAATGTTGTAAGTTTGTGTGTGTGACTCAAAAAATAATCTGGGGACCATGGAATGGTTGGGTAGTTGACTCAACTCTGTGTTTATTCTCGTTATTATTATAGTACTCTGTAATGTAACTTTTTTAAACTGAGAGAATACATTATTAAAACATCTACACGTTTTCATATTATTTACCAACCGTGTGAGTCACCTTGTTTTAACTTGTTTGACCGGTGCTACACTCTGGTAGTGTAGATGGAGTAACCTGTGGACACTCTCCTTTCAGCGAGTAGTACGCATGCGCACTGTTACACACTGTTGTACAATCCGGCTAGACCGGTCAGAACCTGACCTACACACCTTGGAATGGTAGCCGAAACGAGGTAGTCGACGCGACCCCCCTTTCTTACCTATATGAATATTGTTGGAGGGGAGTAGAGGGCCCCGGGCTGAGACCGATATGCTGTCACTTCCACACACGCTGGGAGGTGGTGGTGGGGGGTTCCCGCAGCCAGTGGGGGGTTCCCGCAGCCGGTGGGGGGTTCCCGCAGCCGGTGGGGGGTTCCCGCAGGGGGGAGCAAAGTCCGCGGGTCGAGGTATATCGGTTGGATGTTTGGGTTGCTAAAAGTGTATTTCGGTTGGAAAATCGGTTGCTAAAAGTATATTTCGGTTGGTAAAAGTATATTTTGGTTGGTAAATCGGTTGCTTTTGGTTGGTAAATCGGTCGGTTGGTAAATCGGTTGGTAATTTCGGTTTGGTTAAATAGTGGCCAGACTAACACCCGTTTGGACTGTGGTAAGCATAGGTTTAGGCAGGAATTAAGTCTAGGTTAACAATGTCTTAACACGATACATAAACACATGTGCTACACCCTGGTAGACAACGGAGGAAACTATGTTTAACACATTAAATGTACCTAGGTCATGGTGGGCAAAAGTAGGAAACTCTAATAGGTTAACTATCTTAACACGTTATATAACACATTATATAAATATATAACACATTATATATATAACACATTATTGTAACAGCTGATTGGCTGTGGATGGGTAAAAGTAGGACACTTTAGGTTAACTATCTTAACACATTATATATAACACATTATATATATAACACATTATTGTAACAGCTGATAGGCTGTGGTAGGCAGAAACTTATAGGTTAGGTTAACACAAGCACATTACAATTTGGACACTACTATTTGTTGTCAGAGTAACCTAGAGGTACGACTCAGAACCCATACCGTAAGACGTACGCGAGTTTTTCGCGGTCGCGAAAAACTCGGTAAGTCTTACGGTAAGGGGTTCGTGTCCGAACTTCTACGAAATGTTCTGGCGTTCGGTTACAACATGGCGGCTTATATACTGCGTTAAATATCCGACTTGTAATACTATGAGGTTAGGTTAACTATCTTAACACATTATATAAATATATAACACATTATTGTAACAGCTGATTGGCTGTGGATGGGCAAAAGTGGGAATCTTTAGGTTAACTATCTTAACAGATTATATAATTATATGACACATTATTGTAACAGCTGATAGGCTGTGGATGGGCAAAAGTAGGACACTTATAGGTTAGGTTAACTATCTTAACACATTATATATAACACATTATTGCGGTTACAACATGGCGGCTTATATACTGCGTTAAATATCCGACTTGTAATACTATGCACGATAGCTCAGTCGGTAGCGTGTCCGCCTTCAAATCCAAACTTCACAGGTTCGAATCCCGCTGGTATTAAAAAAGTTAAGTGTATGACGTCATGTGTGTATGACGTCATGTGTGTGTGTGTCTCGACAATACGTCACGAGTGGAGGGACCAATGGGGGAAGGGAAGGGACCTAAAGGGGAGGGGCCTACAGGGGAGGGGCAGGGGGAGGAGGTGAGGGGACCAATGGGGGAAGGGAAGGGGCCTAAAGGGGAGGGGCAAGGAGAGGGGTGGGAGGAGGTGGGGGACCAATGGGGGAAGGGAAGGGGCCTAAAGGGGAGGGGCAGGGATACCAATGGGGGAAGGGAAGGGGCCTAAAGGGGAGGGGCAAAGGGGGAGGGGCAAAGGGGAGGGGCAAAGGGGGAGGGGCAAGGGGGGAGGGGCAAAGGTGGAGGGGCAAAGGGGGAGGGGCAAAGGGGGAGGGGCAAAGGGGGAGGGGAGGGGGGAGGGGCAAAGGGGGAGGGGTCAAGAGGGGAGGGGGAGGGGTGGGGGTACCCCCACCATTTTTGTTCTCAACTGTCCGGATCTCTACTAATACTTAATTAACAATATTTATTTATCAAGAATTTTAAAAATAAGGATTTAAAATTATATGATTTTGTTAGGACAAAATAAATCATATACTGTCCTTTTTATATTCAGATTAAATTGGTGTGTGATGAATCTTTTTGAAGTCAAATTTGGACATATGAATGCCGTAGACAACTGAGTGGTTCTGGCCATCTACTACCAAAACTTTTAATTCAAATTATATTAATAACAATTAATTAATGTTATTTTCTCAACAGGTCTTTGTGCTGCTCTAAAAAAAACCCCATTTTTGTGATTTATTTTAATCGAGTAATATATTACAAATAGTGTATTAATTCTGATTTTTTTATCATAATTAAAATAACAACAGGAAAATATTTTGTACCAAAATGGGCACGACGGAAAGAGGTTTGACAAAAATATATAAATTAAGTAGGAGTGGCAAAGTTAAAAGAATTGACTTACAAAAATAAATTATTGAATCATATTTAAAAATGTGTGACGTTTTAATATAATAATTTGACTGCGTAAATTTTTCGAGTTTAAAAAAAAAATCATTTTATTTTATTTCCCACCATAATCACTACAGATACAAAATATTAACAAATCTATTACAGCTATTTTATACAATAGTATTCAGTGAGAGAGAAAAAGAGAAAGAAAAACAAAAAAAAAAATCAAACAAAAATTTAACAAATCTACAATAGACATAAATTGAACATTAACAAGTGTTCAACTTCCTAATGTTCAAAGAGCCAACTTTTCAATTTTCGCAAAAAAAAGAATTTGAATTTCCACATTTGATGTGGCCAGGCAGAAAAGTAAATAATTTTGGCCTCAGGAAACAAAAAGTCTTCATAAAGTAAGTTTTAAAAGGATTTGGCACTGCAAAATTTCCTGCACTTCTTAACCGTACCCTCCTCGCATCAGACCTATCAGAAAGTTGCCTGTTTCCACTTTTTATAAAAATAACTTAAGTACTTTGTAAATGTACAAATATCTTAAAGGTAATATTGTAAAGAGAGGAATAATGGCTTCGAATGTTCCAACCTACTTTTGTTTAGAATCATCCAAACAAACTGTTTCTGAATATTAATTACAGGTATTAGATTACTAATGTAAGTTCCTCCCCAACTATGCAAACCATACTCTATCCTACTCTGAACAAAATAATAATAAATCGTACGCTTAACATCCGGAGGACACATATTTCTAAGAAAATAAAACACTCTTAATATACTACCCAACTTAGATTTTAGACAAATGGACTTTCCAATTTAATTCAGTTTTTGTATATATATAATGAAATTTTATAAAGAAGTTGATAAATTAATTTTACTATGTTATACTGTGTTCAATAAGAATGAAAATCATATGTCGAACAAATATTGTATCCAAATCAGTAGTTACTATAAGTGTAAAATATACGTAGTTGTAGGCGACTTTTTAAACTTAATAAGAACAATTGAATCTCTATGATAAGAATATAAATTCGATATATTATTGATAAATAATTGAAGAAACCAATTATTTTCATATAAAATTAGGATGAAATTTCAATATTACGGATTTTATATACATTAATGTGGTCAAATATATCCACAACGTGATCCAAAATATTGTTCTTAGTGAGTTTTCATTTTAAACTCTTTTTATCTTCACCTGGACATAATAATAATAAATATTGCACCTAATCTCATTTTTTACTATTCCTTCACTTCATAGATATGAAAATTGATAAAGATAATTAATGGTAGGTGTAATAATTTACGCCATAAATTAAATTATGGGATGAACAATATACATATTGTAAAACAGACTAGTTAAAAGCAAGTTGTTGGGTCTTAACAAATAATAATTTCAATAAAACATAGCAGTATAAATTAAATGTTTTCGTCTTTACAATATATTTTTTTATTTACTATAAATACAGTAAATATAATCGGACATTAAAAAGACGCCTGGCAGATAATTTGATGTTGCATTTTAAGAAATATCCGCTGAATAAATAAGATATGAATTATCATCGCCTAGTTTATTTATAAACATTATAATTACTATAAATTCAAGAAAGGAATGTATGTACTTCTCTCTACAGAGACATTTCACGCTTCTCTTGTATTTTAGTTTAATAAAACACGTGAATTAAAGAAAGTAATAAAAACGGAAACACTCCAGTCTCGAAAGTGTTTTGTCTCTGAATTCATAAATTTAGCTGTTATTATTCTTTTTACTTAATGCGATTCACATTTCGTTGTAGAGGAAAGCAGTTTTAGTTAAGTATGTTCTTACGTTGTAGAATTTGTTTGTAAGTAATTCAGTGAAGGAAGTTTTTCTTTATGACCCAAAATATTTGTTAATATTTAAAACTTTAATTTTTCTTGTAGCTACTATTGTTAAAGTTAAATATGAATCCGAAATCAATTGACTTTTAAAATGTCTCTTCAAACAAAAATCATTTCTTATATGTACAAAGGTATTAACAATAGGTTTAATTGATTGTGAGGGAAAAACCTTTTCTTAAGGGCGATTTAAAAGCTACAGGGTTTTTAACCAATTAGTAATAACATACTATGGTATTACAAAAATCATAAGTTTACCCTAAGTGGGAATTCTTCAAAAAAAAGATTAAAGATATTGTTTCGAAATATTATAAAAGCAACATAAAGCTTTGAATTGTCCACTTAAACCTTGTGGATAATTTTTACTTATTTAAAATATAATACGTAAGTGTTTCAGTCATAAGGGTTTTATTTAGATTAACCCGCTTTGAAAGGATTCCAAATAATAGCAAGATGTTATACAATTTGCCTCCCAATATACTCCCATATGCCTGACGGAAGTCTATATAATATACATTGTTTAAATCCTTATCAAACTCCCAGTACTTATTCAGGATTGATTTGTTTTCTGAAATGTAGAATCAATCTGTTTTAAATTCTGTTTTGTATTTTACAATGATCGTTTTTTCCCGTGGCACAAGTCTTTATTTGAATACGCTGTAAATATTTTGTATACGGTGTAGAGGAGGGATATCTCTTCTATACTAGTTTGTCTCAGTTTTTGTATATCGAACAGGAAACATGTTTTTGCAAATATTTTGGTACTTTCTCTTATCCGTTAATAATCGACAATCAGGCTTTATCCTGTAAAGTAATTTATAATTTCCAACTTCTACTAGATCTTCTTGTTTTATGTATGCTTGGCGCTTTATTCTTTTTCAATGCACTTTTTGTTTCCAACACATCTTCTACTCTTGGTTGCTCTTGTTGTTTTTTCTTTGGCACATCTGATTCCGAATGTTGATGGTTCTCTGTGTCAGTAGCTCTGATTTGCTAAGTCGCTAAGTAAACTACTCCGAGGTTTGTGTTCTTATCTTTAACTAAGAATGTATATATATATGCTTGGTTTCCTTATCTTTTACATCTCATTTTATGTTTATCAAATTTTCCTGTTCATCTTTTCCATTCTCTGCATATTTTGTCTGCTTCCCTTCTTATGTTGCCAAATATTTCACGCCTTTCTCTTGTTCCGTTTCTATATACTGTAACGGATGTGATAACACGTTTGATGAAAAGCCTAAATTTAACAAACATTTTAAAATACAAACTTTCATGTTTAGAACTGTCGGTAAATAGCTAACGCTTAATGGAAATCTAAGAGAGAAAAGGTTATCAATTCAGGAGGATAAGTCCACAGGAATTAACTTATTTAAATATAACAATACATTTTAAATTTATTAATTTTATGAAAACATTGTAATAAGTTAGATGTGGTGATTAAAAATGAATGAAAAAGTTTTAAATTAATTAAGCCGTGAATAGTCATAGAAGAAAACTTAGAATTAGGAAAAGCTAAAAATTAATTGAGAAAAAAGTTTAATCTAGTAATAATAAAGTAATAACAGAAATACAATTATGTGACAAATAGATTTTAAAATCTTTCTAGATCAAGTTTTTTGAAGCTAAAATTAAAAATAAGGGGTAAATAGAAAAAGTAGAACCATAAGTGTATTAGCCACACAAAACTACACGAATATGTAAAATTGAAATAAAAAGCCAATCATAATTAAGGAAATACGATGATATAAAATTTAGAAATTTCAAAACTAAAAATCTATAGAGTCAATGCGAAGAAATAATTATAATATAGTAAAGTTGTAAAGTTATTATGTGAGGGCCCAAACGAAGAATATATAGTAATGAAATGGAGGGGTGTGTTAAATAGAAGTAATGTTGTATTAAAGACACTGAAGAAGAACTCATAAACGGTTCGTCCTTAAAGGAATATTAAAAGGTAAACCAACAATTTGTGTGGAAATATTCACAAACATTAAGTTATTGGAAAATTATTTTTTGATAAATAGTTAAAATTTTAAAATAAATTTTTTTTAAAATATATAAATTTTGCTATGGTCGTTTAAATAAAACAATTAAAGGATTTTGTTTGATAAAGTAACGTAGTTAGATTAATTTTTGACAAAAAGATACCATCTTGCATTTTTGTCGATATCCTTATATTGGAATTTAAAAGATTAACATTTAAAAATTGCTTCAGAATGTTTTTATTTGAAACTAAAACAACTTGGACTTGAAGACATTATTACAAAACTGTCTATGTGTGTTTCAGGTAATATTAGACAAATTTGTGTGACAAAATGTGCTATAACTTTAAAAATATAAGATTTATAATAAATCTTTTCAAAAACAATAGAAAATAAAAAAATACATAGTCATTCAAATGACACGATCCTAGAGGAGAGTCTTTATCACAGAGTAAATTTATTTAGTTACCTCTTTTGATTAAAATCAAGATTAATCAATAAAATAGAAAACATTCACAACAATATATAAGAAAAGAAGTATTCCCACCAAGTGGTTTTTCAATTTTCTAGGGAGGTCGATAATGTCTATTTTATCTGCATATGATACGTTATTAAATTTACAAATTTTAAATAGAGGAAATAAAAAACTTCCGTTTATAAGTGTTTTAAATGTGTGTTTAAAAGTAGTTCCTCCAAATTGATATCAGAATTAATAGCATAGTTATAATATGTAAATAACACCTGCATACGTTGCCACTTTTAACTTAACCCTGTTAAATGACCATAGGAAGAAGGACGTGATATTTTATTCTATAAGGAAAACAATACACTAAGTTTAATCAAAAATTTACGTACAATAGGTTCATGTCGCTCAAGTATCAAATATATCACATAAGTTTTCATCTCTATAATCTACCTTCCACTCTCTTTATTGTGTTGGGGTTGGGTAAAAGTCCTAACTTCGCTCCAAAATAATTATAAAGGCATTCATTCATGTTTTCCCACCAACATAAAAACATTTTTAGTGTAGCCTATCTTTATTTTATATTATTAGAGCCATTGAAAGTTTCCAAATTTAAATCAGAGATGATTAAGTTATTCAATAATATAAATTCAGTGTTGTGTAGTTTATATTAGCTTCTAGTTATTCAAGTATAATATATTTTATATTTGAAATTATATAATATAATGAAGTACATAAAAAAGTAATAACCGTAAGAAGTACATTAATTGTTTTACACCTAAATAATGATTTTAACAAAAGTCCACAATTTTAATAAACGATTAAATATCTGTATATTTGAATATTAAATATTGCAATGTTTAAAAATCAGTTTTTGCCAAAATTGACTTGAACCATACAACATCTTTTGGTGGCCATTTTTTAAAATTTGAAGATCCATATTATGACTCTTTTGGTTCAAAAAATGAAAATAATCTTAATCCGGGTACAACTATTTCCATGGAAATTGAATATTATATTTATATCTTTTTATTTTCATAATTGTATATTTATGCTGGTAAAACTATACTTACTTAAATGTATGATATTTCCTATTGTAGGGAGTGTTGACGATTTTTACTAAACAGTAATTACTTAGTAATAATTTTCTTGTATATAATAATTATTATTCCTCCTTCTTGAACAAAAGAAACTCTAAAAGACATGGATATGCTTTCTACACAACATCACACTGTACAAAAATTTATATCAAACGTAAATATTATGTTATAACAAATTATAAGATACACCAGTAATTATTGTGTTTTAGATAAATAATTAAATAGCATAAACGTAATGCAAATTTCCTTGATGCATATATATTTATAGTGTTCAAATACACAAAAAGAGAACAGTCAATCTGAATCACTTTTCAGTTTGTAGGTAAGTAGGATTATGAACTATATGTCATTTTTATTTTGTACTGCTATAGATGTGAAAGATCTAAACTACAAGTTGAATATTAGTTAAATATTTTATATACATTTTACAAATAAGAGTTAAGATAAAATATTTATTTTGATCATTTAGCTCAGTAAAAACCTTAAGATTGTTTAAATGTATATTACAAAGTACATTGGTTTCATATAATTATTGTTAACCATATGCAGATAAGGTTATAAATAAAACTATACTAAACAAAATCAATAAAGATGGTTTACAAATTTATATCTTTTGTCATGAAAATTTACAAAAAACTATCAATATTTAAGAACTCTAGATATGTAATATATTTGAAGCCTTAACAATTATTAGTTTATTGTAAATTAGCTTATACATCTTCAGTAGGAATAAATTTATTTCTCAACAAACAAGTTAGAAAAATAACATGAATTCCAAACTTATTATAATAAAAATCAAAAATCTTTAATAAGATTGAATTTAATTCGATAAGATTTTTGGAAAGTTCCTGAATATGCGCCTTGGTGGAAATTCAGAGACTGAGATTAAAAATAACAACTATTTTTTTAATTCCAGTACATGAAATGTTTTTAAAGTTAATATATTGTTATTGATGAACTAAAACTACGAGACTTGGTATTAAATCTTTTTGTCAAGTTTAAGTTATAAATATTTTTATATTTTGTTTGGAATACTGTGTAATTTAGTAAAAAGATATTATGTACCATGCTGTAGTCTTGGTTTTGTAATAATTTTTTTTCTAACTTGAGTAGATTTTTACTACATAAAGCCGTGTTAATTTTTCTATCTCCTGTGTAACCAAATTTAAACATACAAATTAACCAATCAACTAACTCGGAAAGAAATATGGTTCGAATTGGAAATTTGATAATCTCTCCATAATAATTTCAGTGTTATCATTAAACACATTCTTCTCTTTTGCAATTTAAATTCTTTTAGTTATAATAGAATGAATAAAATATATTAAGTAACAAGATATGATTTGTTACACCATAGTATATTTTTTCCGACAACTAAAAACTTAGAAAACACGTAAAATGTCGTCCAGAATACTGACGCTATACTGCATACAAACACACGAACAATTGTTTTTAACATATTACTCAGTCAATATCAATTATATATTGTATATTTATATATGTACTGTATATATATTGAACAGATAACAGTAAATAATTTATAGATAATAGTGAAATGCAGTTAAAGCGTGACCAGTGGACCACAATGAAGGCAATAAAAACATTAGTCATTGGTCTACAGTTGTTTTCTAACAGCAATATGATTTGACGAGCGTTCTAGTCTGATCTATTTCAAATGATGCCTGCAACGTTTCAGACGCCAACATTGGTAAGTCGGAGTTTGGAATAAACAAGATTAGGAAAAAACAGAACAAAGTAAAAGTTTAAAGTGAACACACACAGATTTAAAATATGAAAATATTTTTTATATAAGATATCCGTTTTTTTTTTTACGGAAAACATTATATCTTTGGAAATAGAATATATATTGAGTTCTGATTTAGTATAAGCCTTTTGAATGATACATTTTATAAGTGTACCAAAAATAAAGACTATTTTGTTTATTTCCGGCGGTCGTTTAAAATATTTAAAATTTTATATATAGAAAACAAAAAATATTAACAAAAACTTGACAATAGACGAAAAGTGTCCTCTTTTATTGACAAACAAAACTGTTTTTGTATTTTTCTTTAGGTCAAAGATTATTGACAAAAAATAGGAAACATAATTTCTTGGTAGTTGTCTAGAACTTAAATATTTTAAAATTCTAATACGTTTAATAAAATATGAAAACCATTGCTCTGAATTCCTTTAAAAAAAATCAAATGTTAACTATTAACTCAATTCCTTAACTATTTCAAAATGGTACCTATTTAATTTTTTCGTGCTAAATATCTCAAAACATATGTACAAAAATAAAACAAATGTAAATTCTTTGTAATGCAAAATATTTTGGTTCTATATCAATCTTGGGTGTTGTAGAAATTATGTTTCCTGGTTTTTGTCAATAACACGCCTACAGAAAAAGTACAAAAAAGTTACGTTTGTCAAAAGGGAATTTTTTCTCTTGTGAATATATTGTTAAGTTAATGGTTTCGAGATATTCAATTTTGAATATTTTAAAATTGCCGCCATTTTAAAAATATACAAAATATAGTCTTTAATTCCTGAACACTTATAAAAACCTAACATATATAATGCGTATACGAAATCTGAATTTAAAATCTTTTCTATTTTCAAAGTTATGTTTTTGTATTAGACTAATTTTTGTACTACACTATATTATTACACTTAAAAAAACTTCGGGTATTTGGGACTTTTGGGACTTATTTCACTTTCTAGGATCCAATGGTGTGACAATCTAACTGAGTATTAACCTAAATTATGAAACCGTAAAACAACTAGAACTTACCTTCAGTATAGCATTTGGCCTGACATTTGCTTCTCCTTCTTCTTTCGCAACGCCACTTGGTTTGTTACCAGGCGACTTAAATTTAAGAAAAGGCGGAACCAAATGGTAACAATGTTTGAAAATAAAAGAACAAAGACAAATTTTGTAATTAACAAGGCTCAAATTTATTAAATAAAAAAAAGAAATTTCGACGGATCAGATTTTACCATTTACAAAGCTGAAAAACATCCTAAGTTAAATTGCTATAAGCAAAAGCTTAATAATTAAAAGATTACAATTAATCTTTTAAACAAAAATATACGCCCTTAAAGTAAAAGATAGAATAAAAAAAATATATATATTGATGATTAAAGTCTGATATTTATCCCCCCTTTTTGTTTATATAAACTGTTACAAAATTTCACAATAAATAAAAAAAGAAAAGATTCTATAATCAAGATTTATATTTTAAATTCAAAAGTTATATTAATTCTAACAAGTTCATTATTAAATTAATTATTACATATCATGATTTTGTTTGTAAAATTTCTTAAGTACTAAATTGGCCAATATATAAATTTTAAATAAAAGAGAATTTGTTTATAACATGAGAAGATTTTAAAACAGTGAAAATTTGAATATTGTAATTTTGATTGACGTCAATTTATCAATTTAGAAATAACCTCTTTGAGGCTGTCAGGACCGAAAAGTTTGCATGCAGCATCACCCAATTATATTTTTAAATTATAAATAGTTACACATTATTGCATAAACACAATAAAGGACACATTTTGCTAAACGGTGTTCGGTCGATGAACATATATATATATATATATATATATATATATATATATATATATATATATATAGTTTTACAAAATCAGTGTTCAGGAGAAAATCTTTTTTTTTGCACTTGTATTGTTAAAAGTTCATTGTTTGAGCATGTCGTTGTGAACAGGTAGAAACCTTGATGAAGCTACTGTTTTGCTGTAGAAAATGCAAGACTAAACAGGCTCTCACTCTCGGACCAGCATTTTGCTGTAGAAAAGACACGTTTACTAGAAATTATGCAAACTTAGACATGTTGTAGAACAAGATTCTTTTATTAAAATATCTAGTTATTCGTCAAAATTAAAGAATATTAACTGTATTACAGAGATTCATAAAGTTTATAATTATATCCTTCTTAAATTGTCATAAAGGTCGTATATAAGTACTTTGATTCTGTTTGAAATAAAACTTGTATAACATTTAGAAAATCTGTAAAATAAGTATTCTGGTTCAGAAAAGACATTTCTCTAATTAGCATTTTGACATGTTTAAAAATTTAATTTTCAGATTGCTTAAAGTTTGCTACAAGTTTGTTCTAATTTCAACATAACTGCTCAATACTTAAAGTCTGACTGTTTAAGGTTTTGTAAACTATGTTTTAAGAAAGGAAAATGCTTTTACGAAAATATTAAATTTTGAATATTAAAATAAAACATGAAACAGATATCTTAATGAACAAAGCTTAAAATACTGACAAAATTTTATAATATAGTAAAATCTGAAAAAAAAAAAAAAAGTTACCTGGGTCCTCTAGAAATAGCTCGCGAAAAATGTGCCGTTACATGAAGAAAAAAATTTAACCTTTATGTTCACTCCACAAAAAAAAACACATCACTGATTTCTTTCTTAATTACTTATTATTTCTGAAGAAGGTGTTAATTTAAATTAGAACTAGCGCACTGTAAATTTTAAGTCTACATTTTATAATCGCTGAGACAGGAGTGAGTACGTTTTTCCGGCGGAACAGGTTGTATGATATCGGTAGGGCTGGACTTTGTACATTATAGCAAGACAGAGAAATCAGGTGATTGTTACCGCTGTCGGTCACTACGCAGCGACACTAATCAAGGGCGGAATGGACTAGGGTAGAAATGACGGTTGATAAATATGAGTGCAGATTTATTAAATGTTTTGGAAGTGAGATGAGGTTTTTTGAATGCTACAGGTTTTTCCACACTTTAAAACACTCTATTTTGTAAACCTAAAATTATCTACAACTAAACATTCAACAACGCTCTAACTTAAAACTAGCGAAACTCTGAAGTGATCATTTAACGAGGCAACCGAATGGTGCCAACTACACCTCTCATGAAACAACAGAATGAAATAGTTTTGGGGGATTTTACACCACAATGTCTGGTTGTAGAAGGGGTAGGTACAAAGGCCAATTGGGTCGTTGACATCAGTCAGTGACTCATCACACCTCAGAAATTTAATTATGTTTGTCTTATTATTATTAAATTTTCAACCATTAACAAATAGCCAAATATCTACCTATTGAAATTGAAATTTTAACATCATGTAATAATTTTTCCTTATTTTCCGATTTTATCAAAACTGTTGTATCATCTGAAAAGAGATATGTACAACCTTGTACATTATCTGCCAAGTCATATATGTACATTAAAAACAATGTGGGGTCCACACAGATCCCTGAGGAACACCATTTTTTATAGATTTCCAAGTAGATGCAAACACTCCACCTATATCTTTAATTTCAGATTTTTGTTTCCTCTTACAAATAGGATCTAAACCAATTTAAGTTATTTTACTTGATGCCCAACATTTCCATTTTTTTGTAACTAAAATTTCATGTTGAACACAATCAAACGCCTTTGACAGGTCACAGAAAAACCCAACTGTGTGTCTTGACTAGTACAGAACCTTGGACAGATCATTAACAAGGCCAAATGATACTACAACCCTTTCTAAATCCATATTGGTTCGGGTTTTAATGTGTTGTACTTATTTAGAAAACTTGTCAATTGATAATTAGCAGATTTTTCAAATTTTTTAGAAATATTAGATGGTAGTAATGAAAATAGACGATAATTTCCTATCTCCCTTCTAGAACCTTTTAAACAATGGCTTTACTCTGGAATATTTGAGTTATTCTGAAAAAAAATCCATTTATGAAAGACCTATTAAAAATTTGAGTAATTGGTTTTCCCAGTTTCAAAATTGTGATTGGAACTTTATCCCAGCTAACTTATTTTTTATTTTTAAGAATAGATATTGATTTATTTAACATCAAACTCTGTCATTTCTTTAAAATAAAAATGTAAATTACAATAGTTATTACTGTATAAGTGTCACCTTGCAAAATTTATGATTTTAAAACTCTTTTACATACCTCCTCCATATTTCCTGATTTTTTACCGATGTGTATAGAAAAATTATTAAATTCTGTTGATAGTTGTTTTGAAATATTCAGCAACCTATAGTCTATAAACTTCTTAATATTATTTGCTGTACCCATTTCAGCTTTAATAATATAACAAGTGGCTTGTGATTTATTTTGTGAATTTTGAATAAAGATAATATAATATGTTACATATTTTTTGCTCTGCTTATAACGTCTTTTTTAAATTTTCCTGTAATTTTGGTAGTATTTTATGAAACCTTTGTCTTTGTTCCACTTAGATTCTCAATGCAATCTTCTTTTTTCGCGACTTGATATTCTTCTTCCATGTGTTAACCACCCTATCTTGGTTTTATCCCCATCGCTAGTAATCAATCTAGTAGGAAAACACTCACTGAAACTGTCCAGAAACAAATTCAATAAATGATTGTAACACTCGTCTACTGTACCTGTTATTGGTACCCCAGTCTATTTTATTTAATTTGACCAGAAAATTTGCCCTACTTGCATCATTTATAATTCTAATTTTATCTTTTCAAGACTCGTTTACTTTCTGCTTTTTGGCAAAATATGTGGGATTTCTATAATAGAGCATTATGGTTTGAAAACCCAATATCAACAGACAGTGAGTTTTGTTTTCCAAATTTAAAGTTAGTAATAATATTGTCAATGCATTTTGCTAAATAACCAGTGACTCTAGTTAGAGTGTCTACATTCAACCATATGAATTTAAAATGGAAATTAACTATGTTGGACTAGTCTTCATTGTATCTATATTCATATCAGATGACATTAATATATTTTTACGTAAATAGTAAGTTACGTAATTCTTCCAATTTTCTCAAAAAAAATTTTAGTATCAATAGATCTGGAATCCTATAAATTGATGCAAAGACAGTATCCATATCATAAATCTCAATAAAAGATCCCTCAAACACAATTGACGTGTAATCCAGGAAGCACAGACTTATCGAAAGTTTAAAGAATCGTGGGTGATTGAATATGCTGAGCCGTGACTTACATTTAACTCACTTGCAATTTCATCAACTTTAATTCGTCGATTATAGAGAATCATTTGTTCAACCGCTTTAATATTGTCATTAGTCTTTAAAGTGGAAGGCCTACCAGCGTGATTGTTGTTCATCACACAGAGAAATCCGTCCACTTTTTAAGCGATCAATCCATTCGTAGATATAGCTTCCACTTAAACAACTCTCTCCCTATTGCTGCTGCATTCGACGAATAACATCAGCTGGTTTCACACTTTCTGAATTAAGGATCACCGCTCGGATTTCTTCCTAAGGAGAACTCATTTCAAACCACTTTTAAAAACAATCACAAATAGCTAACAATGAACAATACTTTCAATGAACAGCTGATAGACGTTACGAATTATAGCAAAACAATCAGTGCTTCCATACATGAGATTTGGAGGGAAATCAAAATTTCCCTTTACTTTATGACTTTTCCTATTTATTATGTTTTACGCTTTTAGTAGAAGAATGTGGCGTTATAGGGTGATTGTTATCGGCCTATTTTTATTAGACGTCTTGATGTTAAAACCTAAATCTAGAAATTTAGAAATTCTTATAAAAAACGAGTCTGCAAATTTACAACGAAGGATTATTAATTATGTTAACATTATTTATGAGTTAAATTTTATTAAATAGCTTACATCAGTTTAATAGTTGCACTGGAATTATTTATGACATCTAGAAAATGGATGATTGTTATTTGGTTCGATCTTTTACAAAAATCTTTTAATCTGTGTTTTATTAATTTAAATTCTTCCTTTATGGAAACAGTGGAATAAACCTGTTCAATATATTCAATGCAATATTAAACAAAGTAAAACTAAATAAATAATGAAATATAAAAAATAAACTGAATTATATTAACATACCTTGATTAGGAAAGACATATATCATGTATACGTGTAATTATTTATGTCATACCAAACAAACAAAATTTTTCATGACAGATTTACAGAAAGCTTATTAGCGTGGTCAAAATTTAGTCAAGTGTTTGTCAAATACCTATAGTACAGCGTTTGTATAGTAGCCACATGAACCCTATTTACTCTGCTGTACGTTTCACATTAATAACTGAGGCAAATATAAAATCATTATAATAGAACATGCACGGCACCAAATTCTACAATATTGTAACTGAAAGGTTTGTTAAGTATGTGCAATTAATTTAAAAACGTAGAGATACTTGGCTTGCCAGATTTAGAAGCCAAACATACATTCAGAGTTTGTCTTTTATTAACGCTTCTAGATCATCAACATAAAAATAACCCAAGTCCTTGGTACACGTAATTGGTAAGGATATTTACAAAAGGAAGTGTATATGTCCTCGTAATAACAATTGGAAACACTTTAGTATAACATCTGTAAATTTCAAATGTGCTGTTTAAAATTTTAACTTACTTAACAAAGGAAATTCAAGTAATGTTGTTTTATTATCAACGTGCCACACTTTAAATCACCCATGAACATTTAAAAGGTAATTGAGAGGATTTTGTTGACTATTTTAGACAAAAAGCGATGAAAAATGTATATAATAAACTTAGGACTCAGTGCGATCATTTGAAGTGGAATGGTTCGCTCTCTATACAAAGAGTAGACTGTTGTCTTTTCCGTCTGATTATGTCACTTTCAGTTCATTGAACATTGACTTGTATCTCTGAAATCCAAAAAAAATATAAATAAGCTATTGTTCAAGTGGATCAATTTACGGGAAAACATAAATACTTTTCACAAAAATTGTTATAGCTAAAGTGGAATTTTATATTCTATTTATAGTTAGAGATAATCATGTGAACCAGCACCCAATAGAGGTGCACTAAGGCAATACCTAGATAATCTTTATAATGTTTAAAACTACATAATACTAAAATCAAGATAGCTGTTTGAAACTGGTGAACAGGGTACTGAGTGAGTTATTTTATTTCCAATAAATCGGGAAATTACCATTTCAATAGAAGCTACAGAAGAAAACATATGTGTAACGCAGATTAATCAAACTACCCTACAAATTTACAAATTTAATTGTCCAAACTTTGTCTTACGAAATGCAAACATGTTAGTTTTAAGTCTTATAATTATTCATGTAATAGTTTCATACAAAAACCTATATGTAAAGCGAAAATAATATGATACGTCCCTGTTGTAGACGAAACACTCATGCAACCTTAAAAATTATAAGTATTTAAGCTATGGTTCTAACAATTGATTAAGGCTTATAATATAAATTTTATAGAAAATTATGATTTAAAGATAATGAAAACCATTGAAATATTTCAAAGCAAGAAATAAAAATGAAAAAGAATGTAAATTTAAGTTATAGTAAAAGACATAAAACTTTATTTTCTAAATTTAAGTGTTAATAAGACTCCAAAAATTTTAAAATAAGACAAAGGAAATTAAATCAGTGGATAAATAAATAAATAAAATAATAAATAAGTAATCATTTATAGTGATACAGAAATATAACCAGAAGGTTATATCAAAGTAATTGATACTATATCTATTGATACAAATTGCAAAATTAAAGCCCATGAGAAACTATTGGAATTATTTGTTGTAAAAAAATGGTAAAATCCCATTAATTGAAAGAGATTAGTTAAGCAAATATGAATATTAATTTAAATTTTAACAATGTAAATATAGGGTATTGTTAATTATCAATTAAGCCAGTAGCTACTCCTGCATCATTAGAAAATCCCAAATTTCATACATAAGTATATTTCCAGTTTAGTTAATTTGTCACGAAGTAAGGTCTAACTCACCTTCTAGTTATTAGGAAGAGTACATATATATTTTGTTGGTTCTATTATAACTTTAATGTATATGTTAGTTCTAGATTTGTACGCTAAGTTTATTGAAATAATGCCTATGGAGAATTTAGTTTTAAATCTATAATTCTAGAGTTACAAAACGTTTCACCAGGTACCGGTTTATTTAGTGTCAGGTAATCGTAGGCAGTTTACGGCTGAGGACTTTTCCTAGTTAAGACAACAAAATTGTTCTTTGCAGCACCGTTTTAACCGGAACTAGTAGTTCTGTGAAAAAATGCTGTTACATCAGTTAAATAATATGAAAAAATTGCTCTACAGTAAAAAAAAATTGATTTAGCAATGGATAGTTTTTCTTTTACCTTAGAAATGTAAAACATTTTAGACTCCTTCTTAGTTAATGTTAGGTAGAAAAAAAAGATCTAGATTGATTTGCAGAGAACAAATTTAAAAGAGAATCTTAAGGAACTCTTAATGCAAAAAGTTATAAATAACAAGGGTATAAGAATTGTAAAATTTTATGCAAGAAATGTTGGCAAACCCTACCGTAATTAAGTTCTAGTAAAACTTTGGGGTACTGTATCATATCGTGTTAAACCAATATGAAATAATGTTAAAGATTTAGTTTTAAAAGACATGAGAATCAGTCGTTAAATATTGTGGTAAACACTCTTATACTTTTTTTTTTTTAAATTAGTAGTAGTAATTAAGGAGATGATTATTTCCAACAAACTACTTTTTAATAAACAAATATTTATAACTAATAGTAACGAAAATTAAGACTCATTGAACCAATTTTATGGTACATTTCTACCTATGTCAGAGGATAGTGTTCTTGTTCCTAATGGATCAGAGATGAACTAAAACAACGAATTTACTTTCGAAGTTAATCCTTTATTATCAGTTTTTCTAGACGCTAAAACAATTTGGAGATTATCATTTGATTTATGAAATGATTTTTAATGTATATGAAGTTTAATCTATTTAATGTTTATGTTTATTTGTGTATCATTCTGTATGTGTAGTATGTACCAGTACCGAAAAACATTATTTTGTTTAAACATACTAGTTAAATACATTTTGTTCAAGACTTAAACTATCTTAAATTTAACGTAAAGACATACATTTCGGTTTAGTTTAGGAAAATTTGGTTAAATATGAAAATATGAAGACAAGAATAAAAAGAGAGGCGGAGAAGAAGAAGAAAACTTAGATACTATATATATATATATATATATATATATATATATATATATATAAAGAAAAAAAAGGAAAAAAAAAAGTTAAACTAATCAATATTCCACGTGAAGTTATTGATAAATAATTATGCAATATGTACTATGTCTAAATTATGCATTATATTGACATATTGTATATCAACATTGGTTAAACGATTCAAAAGGAATACACTAAATCTTGATTTTCGTTACTATTAGTTACTTTTTCTCGTTTAAATTACCATATTAATAGTTAATCAATTACATACACAACGATACACAAACCGGAATAAGTAGGATTATTGGAGGAGGGGGAAGGAAAGATTTGTGAATACGTAGCCCATAAAAGACTTATAATATGTTATTATATCAGATTTTTAAAACTCAAAACATTAACCATTTATCGTAACCGATAACGGTAAATATAAAAATGACTAAAAAATAAGTCCAAATTACACTTATAAACCCACTGATAGAACGTTGAGAAGCAACAGTGAATAATTTATTAACGTTTTTAAAATTATTTTGTAAAAATGTATAAATATCACAACAGTCATTGCATAATAAAACGATTCTCACTACAAATAACAAAAACAAATGTTAGGGTTCTTTGAGATTGAATTTAATATTCAGCGTGTATTGCATCCCTCCAACATTATATAATGAATACGGAAAACTCCGTCTTAAAATATTTATTGAATTTTATGTATAAATAAGTGTGTTATAAAACAATAAATTTAATTTTAACAATACACATTCTTGAAGTAGCGAAATATTCCGTTAAATTATATGGGGATCAAGAATTCCTTTGAAGTTTAAAAACCAGAAACGAATTGATGTAGGATATGAGAAAACACAGAAGTGGAGAGTAAAATAATGATATTAGGGAAAACAATAAATGTGTTTACATTACAATGTTAAACAATAATGTTTATAATGTAAATTATCCCTTAAGATATCTTTCCACTATCTTTTAAAATTGGTTACATGAAAATTTATTGCTTTTTTAGGCTCTTGTCATTGACGATTTAATTAAGAAATTAAAGATTTCTTGTATGATAAAATACCACACTATTGTGTATAATATATGGAAGGCTTAAAATTCTGATAAAGGTAACGCTAAAGCTTCTAAGTATTTTATGAAGTAGAGCGACATTATTTAGATTTTGGGTTTTGGACAGTAATAGAAAATTAGTCTACATTAAGTAAATATTTTTGTTTGTGGATATTGAGACACTAAATTTTAAAATATTTCGTACTAGGCTGATTTATTAGTTTAAATATCAGGCAAAGACCAATTTCGTATATGACTATTTTATAATGTGTTCAATATGAATAGCTTACGATGATCCGTATGTTCGATTTATGTTAAATTCACACTTTAAAGCTCACAGATTAGTACTCTAGCCTTATTTTTTAATGTATTTTTTTTCGGGGAAATTTGGACTGTACGACTTAACAAAAATTGTTTTGATGGTTATCTATAGTTGGGCAAAATAGTCCAAAAGGATAGTACGCCCAAACACAAACTCATTTTTGAACTTAAAAAATACAGAATAAAGAAACTTAACGTATACGTATTTTGACATTAAAAAAAAAAAAAAAAAAATTAAAAAAAATTGGATGATTATGTAATCAGTCTGCTGACAGTGTATAAGTAGTTGGTACTGAGTATGAACTACGGTTTAAATCATAACTGTGTTTTCATCAGCTCTCAACATTTCATGTAGCTATTCTGTAATAAGTCTATACCTCTGCAGCCAGTGTATAAGTAGTTGGTACTGATCTTGAATTATTGTTAAAACATAATCGTCTTTCATCAAATCTCAACATTACATTTACCAAATCTGTAATAAGTCTATACCACTGCAGTCAGTGTATGAATAGATGGTATTGAACATGAACTACGGTTAAAAACATAACTGTATTTCAACAGCTCTCAACATTTCATTTAGCAATTCTTCGGAACCAATACACACACATATATATATTCTCAAAATATTCTCTACATCTCATAAAAACCCGTGCTATAACTATTCACTTTAAAATAATATGACATCAAAAAAAAAAAATAATAAAAAAAAAAATAAAAAAAATAAATAAATAAAAATAAAAAAAATCATAACTATTAGACTAAAAATAAGCCATCGATTTTTCTTTGAAATATTCTCCAAGTATGTCGATATTGTACCAATATTGTGTTGACAACGATTCGGCATATGTCAAACTATCCTTCTTACAAAATAAAAGTGAGTAAATCACCATTCACTCACTCTTTGCCCAGGATTTGTTCAGTTAGTTGTCATCGTAAATTTAATGTTTAAAAAGCAACAAATAGTCACTACATTAGTTTTCAAAGGGATACTATTATCATTACATAAAATCAATTAGAGTGTTTTACTGATTTTGAAAGATTCAATAACTATGGCTTAAGATCAAAATGAGGTTTGTAAGTCGTACAGTCCAAATCCCACAGTAAAAAGTACATAAAAAATAAGGTTAGAGGACCATTCTGTGGGATTTTTCGACTGCTAGTTTTGTCGGTTAATTTTTATTGAGATTATAGTTTTAACTTAAGTTTTGAAAATGTTAGATCTTATTATAGAATGAGTTTAAGTTTTTGAGATGCAATTGGGATTTTTTTTTATGCGAGTGCTATTGTAATGGAAAAGCCCTACATTTATTTACCACTTTGTAGGAGAAGACAGTTCCAAATTGCCCTAATTAAGGTGAAATTATGGAAAAGTAATAATTACTCAGGGCCAGTCGACAATTTACAGATATAGGCTTGATTCATAACGGATATATATAGGGGGTGAGTTCCCGTAAAGTCTTTGAAAAGGATTTAACAAACTGGAGTAATATTTAACCCATTTATAATGCGTTTTCTTGTGTTACTTTCATTCCTCCAATCGAGCACAGATGCGTAAGTCTAAATTTCCAGGGATTGATCTCTAATTAAAACCCACATCAACTGCGAAAGAATAAGATTGTCACTCGTTCTGTTTGTAACCAGGCTCAGCTGTTGGTCACTGTTTACACATAAACCAATCTACTCAGCGTATTCCTCTAGAAGGAACGTATCCTGCGTGAAAGGGATATGTAAGAGATACAATACTCAAAAAATATTAATACAATACAATGCATATGGAACAAATAAAATACACACATTTATAGCTTTATCCAATAAAATATTTGTACAATGTCTACTAAAGAATATGTATAAACATATTTTTAGTATTCATCAAGGTTTTCCTTTATTATATTTTAGAACGAATATCTTACTCCCAAAAACAATATTTGAGTCTTTTTTGTCTATTGCTGTTAAAAATTATCAATCCCGTGGGGAAATCGGAATGAGTTTACTTTTATTTCAAACAATTAAAAAGTATTAAACGAAGTTCTTATGAAGATAGTTTATATGTTTTTTGAGTTAAGAGTTTTAGAAATATTTATTTCAGGGGGTAAACTCCAACTCTCTGCTTTTTGTAGTGAAGTGCCTCCGTGATAGATCACCCCTGACATGAGATAAATGACTTGCAGAGATTGATAGGGCCGGTCTTCACACGATCAATAGTCGATTATGGGAAGACATCAGCTGATTAATACTCTACTGCTTCGTACTATGATCCGTCATGTATGTTATTATGCGATAAGATGAAATGAAGTAAATAAAATCGTAAACAGAAAAATAACTCAAAATATATTCTTTTGTCTGTTCCATGTTCTGTTGTTTAAACATGCGACAAACAATTATAGAAAGAAATGGACCATTTTCCGAATTTCACAGGTTTCTTTAGAAATCAATAGAAACCTAACCTGTAAATACCTTTCCTAGTTATTTTCACTAATAGTTATAATTTTATTTGATAGGTCAAGCTGTTTTAAAGTGAGTAGTTATAGCACGGGTTTTTTGAGATCTACAGAATATTTTGAGATATTTATCGGTTCTGAAGAATTGCACATGAGATTTTGAGAGCTGTTGAAATACAGTTTTGGTTATAAGAGTCATATAATTATGTCAAGGTATTTTTATACACTGGCTGCAGTGGTATAGACTTATTACATATACTTGAACTGAACTTATATATAATACTTTTAGTAAAACTAAATATATGGATTAATATTTCAAGAAACAAATTTTAAATTTCAGGGGTGAAACGTACAAATTAAATATTCTAATCTAGTAGTTAGTTGTGGTGTGATGTAAAATTAATTTCACTTATTAATGTTCATAAACTATTTTAAAATTGTTCAGAAGATAAGATTTTAGGAAATTATTCGTTTTAAAGAGTTTATCCTGCACATAATCAAGACTTTCCGTGCAGCGTGGAATTAATTTATTTTTTGTGCATATCTATTTATTTTGCTAGATTATTAAAATGTCCATATTTTAAACTAACTACTATATTTTTAATACCATTAGTCTTGTTTATGGCTGCGTAGATAAAGGATGGAAGCACATATAGTAAGTTATCGGCACTGTAAACTTAGTATCGTATAGATTAAGAAAAATGTGATCATCATAATAACTCCCTCATTCATATTATTGACTGATGTCTTTCTGATAGTGCAACATAGAATATGTCATTAAATAAGTCACATTAAATATGTTACACAATTTATACGTGCATTTTGTTTGTTAGAAAACCTGTTAGAAGAGCAAACGAACTCCCAATGAAAAATAAAGAATAAATTAAAAGAAGTTTTTGTCCTTTAAAAGAAGCTTTACAATCAAACTCAGGTCTAGGTGAACTGTTTGGACAACAAGTGTTCATATATCTGATAATAACAACCACCATCAGCTGTTCTGAGATGTCAATACAGATGATCCCAGTTTTACTATAATAAGGACCTATAATCAATCTACGGATGTCGAGTCAGCGTCCATCCAAGACGTCGGTCACTGTTACAACTTCTTTAATTTCACGAATAATTGACCCCTTCATTAGGAGTTTGTTTCCACATTTTCGAACAATGGATCTGAAAAAACTCTCATTCTTGATATTGAAACACTACTGTTTACCTACTCAAGTTACTATTACTGTTGTGGTTTAATGTGAACCGAAATTTCTCCAAACGAATACAGGATCAGTCCCATTGGGAACATCTTCTATTTACTTCTTGCTGAAACATGGCAGGACATGATTGAATTGTTATCCACTGACTAATGAGGGAATATTTGAATTTAGGTTTATGCTTTAACTTTAGGGTTTTTGAACTTCATGTGTTGGAGTATGTTTGAATATCTGATTAAAACAATTTCTCTAGAAGATGACATATGAGTGTGTTTGAAATTTCTTCTCCAAACTGTAGGTATTGTTGAGATTGACGATAAATTCGTTATTCTGGTATGTCTTTCATTGCAAATATCAAAATATAATATCTTTAGAATGTCTCAAATAAATGACGTTTGATTATATTTGGTATAATCTCAAGAGAGAAGATAATAATAATTTGATTTTATGTTTAGTATATTATTCATAATTTTGCATCAATTTGTAAAAATTTAAAGTTTAAATGTATATATTTTTTATAGCATGATCACTTGTTTTACTTTAAACGTCTGTTTTATATGTATTCGTAGCAACATTGCAATGTAGTTTATTATCATAAAAAATGTTATATCTACTAACTTTTGAAATGGTCTGTATTCATAATTCAATTTTGTTATTGTTATTTGTCTAGTTGTAAATTAACTTTATTAATTATCTCAATATTAAAAAAGTTTATTATATTTCAAGTCTTCATGAACTTTATAAATATGAATATTATTTGTAACAGTGTTTTATGTAATATGTGTGGGACACATGTTACTGTATTGTAAAGAAAGAGAGACCAAATCTATATGAAACTAATAACAGAGGAATGCGGTTCAACGTGGCAATAAGCTCAACACTGTTGGACAGTTTGGAAATATATTTCAAAGGAGTACGAGAGATATTGTATTGGTTTTCTGGATATATTGCTTCAAGGACTGTGAGAAACCTTTGACACTTAATGGAACCATATGACCGCAGGTTTTAATATTACATTATGTATGTTTTAATATTGGTTTGGTTTACTTTGTCATAAATTTTACAAAATTATATTAAAAATGTAAAAATAACTCTTATATTGTTTGAAATCATTAAGGAATTTGTTTATGATTTTTGGATGTTTTAATTCGTACTTCATGGGAGGTGCTCGTTACGCAAATAGTTGTTAGTTTACAGTTGGGTGATAATGTGTTTTAATTTTGAGTTGTTTTTAGAGATTTATATTATGTTGATAAGGGAAGTGAATAGTCTTAATGAAGGAATAGATCGCATTATGATAAATACCTATGGGAAACCCAATTTAGTACTATTTAATGAAGTGCTTCTAGGGTCTTTTCTGGTACATCGGACAACATAGACATTAATGATGTGTTGATAAAACCAATCTAAGGCAAGATTACCCATGGAATTTAAAGAAATTGTGTGCTTAATATTTAATTAGTTAATAACTATTCAAGTTAAATTAAAGATATTAAGATACTTATATCATAGTGTGAAATTTGTATCACTACATTAATTTTACATTTTATTCTCTCTCTCTCTCTCTCTCTCTCTCTTCTCTCTCTCTCTCTCTCTCTCTCTCTCTCTCTCTCTCTCTCTCTCTCTCTCTCTCTCTCTCTCTCTCTCTCTCTCTCTCTCTCTCTCTCTCTCTCTCTCTCTCTCTCTCTCTCTCTCTCTCTCTCTCTCTCTCTCTCTCTCTCTCTCTCTCTCTCTCTCTCTCTCTCTCTCTCTCTCTCTCTCTCTCTCTCTCTCTCTCTCCCTCCCATAATCATAACTAACATCACAGATAACAAACAATATTCTAAAAAATTGTAAAAAAATATCGATAGTAGGCATAAATATTTCACAAAAAGTGATGACATGGTTGTTCCTCGATATTCAATTTATCGATTTTGAATTATTTTTGCAAATATAATTAAATTTAACTTAAAAAAATCATTTGTGAAGTTCAGACATCTATTGAATCTCGACTGCAATCATGACACCCTAGATTTAAACATGTTTTTTATTCTTCTATAGAAATTATTTTATTTCAGAATGTTTGTCGTTTCCCGTTTTATTTACATTTTTAAAGAATTTCGATTGTTTTTGTTGGACATTTATTTTAAAGCCTTAATGGATTTCATGATATGTAGAAACAGTTCCTCTCTGGCATCTCCGTCTTTACACATAATTTCCGTAAGTGCTTTGTTTCTTATCCTTTTTTTGTACAATAGGCTATGTGTGTATTTAATGTCAAAATAAAAAAAAATAATACAAATTTTTAGTGACATTGTACAGACGAATACCTCCAGATATAAGTATGGTGAAATTATTTTATCTTTTATTCTGCTTTTTAGTTATAGATTGATAATCGATATTAATTGATTTACAAATTAATTGTGATCTTAATTAAGTGTTTAAATGATCTTAAGTGCTTTGCCTTCATTATATAATTTATTATATTCCTTTAATTCAGTTTATAATTTATACTAATTATGCAAAAAATGACTATAGTTCGTTCTAGTAAAAAATATTGCATACCCATAAATATACATAAATGTAAAATAAAACCATATATAAGGAATACTTATAAAAAAAATTACAATTGCTAATTTTGAATATTTTTCTAGTTACAGAAATTTGAGAGTTAACATATTTATAGAAATTTATGTTGAGATTTATTTTTAATCCTAGTAATAATCCCGATGGATTACGTAGGACCCAATTCAATTCAGGGATGGGAGACAATGCTGATATTCCTGATGGTACTTTTTAAGTCACTTGAATATTTTTGGTAGAAATTTAATTTAATAATTTATAGATATGATTGTTAAAGTACCCGTTTACAGCTTTCTAATATATTTTTTTCATTTGTTTCTTAAGTATTATAAACAATTTAACATTACTAAGTATACCACGCCCCTTTTTAGAGCCTTGTAATATATTAATTGTTGTATTATCTCATACCTTATATCTTTGTTAAATTGTAGAGATTCTTCAAAGCCTGAAACGTGTTATGTTGTTGTTATTGTTGTAGAAACATTTTTTCGGGTAGGTTAGAATAAACATACAGTTTAGATAAACAATTAAAAGAAAAACCAAGTGTTTGATTAAAAAAAAACAAATATAATACCATTTAAATGAAGACAACATTAGAGAAAATGTTAAATATAATTTAAATAACATGTAGTGTGAATAATAATAATAATAAACCAAGTTTATTTGAAACATTGGGATATTAATGGGGCAATGAAGCGTCTCATATAGCCTTTCCTACCTTACTGTCAACCTCACCTACCCGCTGTGCATCCCGTTTAACCTGACGAGGTTCTGACGACCGAGTATTGGCGGTATAACCATAGAACACTAACAAAGACTAAATACCACTGTTACAACGAATAACTATATCGTTATAACTTGGGTAGAATAACTATATCCTAAAACACATTTGAGGGTTGCCTCTCAAGCTTAGCAATCGATAAAACAATTAATTACGGAAAGTTGTACCCCAGGTGGCAGACCAGGTAAACTGGAAAATCCACCCTCTAAGGAGGTAGGCCCCAAGGATTCTTGGGAGGGGGGACCAACTATTGCTTGCTGAAGACCCATTTAAGAAAAGTGCACTAGTAAACAGATCTCCAACAAAATCTGGAAGTAAAAATAAAGAACTAAGTACTGACTTGATAATGTAAAATAATGAGCTCCGAGAAAATCTCGAGAACCTTGAATTAATTGATAAACAATTAAAACATGACATGCTTGAATTAAAAAATGAAAATGACATTTTTAGGAAAGACAGAATTACAGAAACCAACAGCCAGACTGAAATCAACACTTGTATGGAAAGCATTTATTATCATAGGGATGAAGAAGAATTAGCCAAGGAGACCATGTGGAAAGTCAAACAAGTAAGGCAAAGAAACAAAAAACGTTAAGCTTCTATATCGCCTGATGCTTCACCGCAACAACGAATTATAACAGAAAGCAAACAAAGTACCCACCAGCATAACAAGCAGGGAGAAAAGAAGCCTACTGCCCCACCACCAGTAAATTTTATTGAAATAAAAAAATATGATCACCTTGTGGAAATGATTGGTAAATCTGGAGTTAGTATTTACAAAGTAACGCTTCTGAGTGGTATCCACAAGGTAAATGTAAGCAACAGACGATGATTATAGCAAATTAATGAACCATTTAAAAGCAGGAGACTTTCAGTATTATACGTATGAATATAAAAATAATCGGCCAATAAAAGTTATGGCGAGGGGTATTGACCCATCATGCGATGAGCAGGCTATTACTGAACATTTACAAAATAGGAGATTAGCAATTATTATTGAAGTTGTTTATATTAAAAAAAAAGAGAAAGAGCAGGAAATGATGTATTAAGACCACTTCCTCTATTTATGTTAGTTTTCAATATAACAGAATATATTTAAAAAATATATGAAATTGATCAGATATTAGGGTTAAAAGTCAAGATCGAGCCATTACCTAAGCGTTCTGCTATGATCCCTCAGTGTAAAAGATGCCAGCGGTATAGTCATACACAGGGGTTTTGTAATAATAATACTAGGTGTGTTAAATTAGGAATAAGTGTGAGAAGTTAAAAAGCAGTCCAGCCAAATGTTTCAACTGTGGAGAAGCACATCCCGCTAATTATCGTGGAGGTATGGTAGCCAAAATGGCTCAAAAGCAAAGAGATGATGCTAGGAGTATACAGAAAAGAAATACTATAAGGAAACCTAATCTTAAACAAGTGAAGCAAAGTACCAGACAAGCAATTGATATGCAAGAGCCAGAAAATCCTTTGATGCCAGTAAGCAATGAACCTACAAAAAGGCAATCTACGCTGGAAAGGTCCTTTGCTCAAGTTGTTAGGCGCAGTAAACCTGGCCCTGAGAAAGAGAATTCACTGACTCCAGAAATGCCTGACATGTTACAAGCTATACTGACTGAACTTAAAGAGCAAAAAGCAATTAATAAACAAATTATTGACATATTAGATAAGCTCGAAATTAGCAGCAAGTATGTTGCTGCTAACAAAAGAAAGTAAACATTCAAGGCTCACTTAGGATAGTAGCATGGAATGCCAATGGTCTGGTCCAGCGAGCTAAAATGCTTGAAGCTTTTCTTTGGAGTGAAAAGATAGACGTGTGTCTAATTTCAGAGACTCATATGAAAAGAGACTCTTACTGCAAAATACGAGGATATCGAGTTTATCAAACAGTTCGCCCTGATAAAGTAGGCAAAGGAGGCACAGCTGTAGTAATTAAAGAAAATATAAATCACTTTTAATATATTAAATATGAAACAAATGCCATTCACCCTGTTAATAAAAACAGTCAAAATCAAAGTTTGTTATTTTGATACCCCAAAGTGATTTTTAAAATTAATTCGCAATTATTTAATTGTCAAAAAATTATATTGAAATTAAAAAAAAACTATATTTATTGTTATCATGTATATTAAACTTTATCAAAGTTTATATTGATTGACTAGTTTTAGTGTTGTTAAATTTACTTACTTTTTTGTTTGTTTTTAGTTTTATTGGTTAAATTTACGTTGTGGCACATTTTATGCTCCTTGTTTGTGTAGGCGATGACGAACCGGATAATGTTTAACCTTAAAGCAAACAAAACTTAATGAACTGTTTAAAGATATAAGACTTTTCAAAATCAAATATACAATTATAAAACGTTATCCTTTAGCAAATTTTACAAAATAATAATAACAAACAACATTGAAACTTGAGGGAGCGGACTAAAAACATTTGAAATATTGCGTAAAACCAATAAGTCCTTTTTATATTTGCAATCCACATGCCTATAATCCCTATTTCTTTTCACATTGTTCTTTTTCTATGAAAAGGGAAAAGATTCTCTATTTCTCTTTACACGATATCATATCTTCGCGACTGAAAATGAATGGAAACTCGCTGAATTGAAACACCCATAAAACATTGCAGTGTTCGCTTTTACTTTTGTATCAGTGTCATAGATTTTTATCTGTTTGCTTTCTAAAATAAATAAATTGTAATAAACAACAGAGTACTATGGATGTGACAGTAGGAGTTATCAATGTTTTCGGCAAGTATGAACCGATAACTATGTAATAAAGTGACCTCTATTCCCCCTCGGGCGCACACGATATCATATCTTCCCGACAGCAAACAAATGGAAATCCCATGAATTACTGTCTTTATTTCGAAATAAATTAAACTTTGCTGTGTTATCGGTTTAGATACATGTTCCAATGTTGATTTACTATGTGTTGATTTGTTTATAACGAAAAATGGGAAACCTTGTTTATCGTACATAATCTTTAAGTTCAATACAAAATCAAACCAAAAAAAATCTAAATAGACTGAAAAATTCAGTAGTTATATTTTAGCCTTGAGATAATTTTAGATTTAATGCACAAATCTTTAAAAAAACTACATATAATGTATATTTAAATACAAAAACATAAACGGTTTGAAATCAAAATTTAAAACAAACATTTAAATAAGGTTGACTTTGGAAGTGGCGATATATTAGGTTCTAATATAATTAATCAACAGGTTAAAAACTATTCCCATCTTTAAAATTTCTGTTTCACATTAATCGAGCATAAACACCACATTAAAAACAGCTTGTAGTCCAATTTATTTAACCTGGTTTAATTGATTCCAACAAATTTTCAAATTCAACAAATAAAAATTTGTTTAAAACACAGTTATACCACACCTGAAAACTGTATGTGATTTGTTTTTAAACTTTGCCGTTCATTAAAAAATGTCGTATGAATTGATTAAATACAAACTTTTAAATTTTGGAAGTGTTAGAGATTAGTTTCGCTAAGACATTATTTTGGGATTAAATCAAATTTCTATTGATAAGGACAAGGGGTCCATTTGTAATAAGTGAATATATATATACCATTTATTATAATGAAAGTTATTTATTTCCAGATAGAGCGATTTATGGTTAAATGAAATGCATATAGCACTCAGTGGTTCAGTTATCATATAATTCCAAGAAATTCATTATCGATATTTAATTTGCTTTGAATTTACACTATATCTATTAGTCCCAAGATAGTGGAAGCTGAATATTATTGTGAAAGCAAACTTTCATTAATTAAATTCATTTAAGTATACACAGTCGGTTTGCTCATCTCTATTTATGTAAGTACTGGTTACCGTGTTTTTGTAATATTCTCGAAGCTGATTCTGATCAATCCCGTTGATAGTTCCGATTGGTAAATCGACGAGCAGAGCCTCCGGCTAACACGCTTCAATTATGACTGACGAATGGGCTTGTTCATGAAGGGTTTATATATATTCATTTTGTCTAGTGTCAGATACTGTGACACTTTCTGATATATTTCACAATAATAGGCTGCCTTTTGTGTATTGTATTGGGACTTATAATAAAAATTATATTTAATAGTTTTTTACAATTATTCCTAACAACTATTCTTAACAGAAGTTGTTCTGCTATGTTAACAGGAATAGTTGTGATGTTGTGTCACATTTAGTAGTACACTAGTTCCCCTCGTTGCATACCACTAGAATATTAATATTACAATTACTCATCACTTTTTTTTTTTTTTTTTTTTTTTTTTTTTAAACTGGGCTGTGATAACCTCCATCAGAGGCATCACCGGCGTCGACCTAATGGTCTTTTGCCGCCCCAATTTCCTTCCTACACCCAATCAGTAATACCCGTCATCCTTATGAAGGAACAGATACTACCGATAGGGTTGTCTAGGATGGTTTCCATCTCTTTCCCCGGAGGGCCTAGAGAGTACAGCCTGGCTCGTCCTAGCGCCTCACACTCCAAAAGAATGTGTTCTGCAGACTCTTCAGCCAAACCACATTTCCTGCATGTATTAACTGCAGCAATTCCTATCCTGTGTAGGTGTTTTCTGAGGTGACAGTGGCTCGTTAAGAGACCAACCACCCACCTCAAGTTATCCCTTCTAAGAGAGATGAGTTGTTCCGCATGTTTCTTGCTTGGTCTAATTAACCTTTTAGCAAGTCTACTAGTGGTTGAATTCGTCCAGACCCTGTTCATCCCCTCCCGCATCCACGTATCAACCGCTGCCCTGGCATGTCCATAAGAGATTCCGAGCACCGGTTCCGGGCCAACGAAAGGGGATTCAGAGCCTGACCTGGCTAGTTCATCTGCTCTCTCATTACCATCAATACCTGAGTGGCCAGGAACCCAGCCAACAGTGACCGTGTTCATCTGACCAAGCTTTATCAATGATGAGATGCAGTCCCATACCTGCTTCGACTTTACCTTTGTCGTGTTAAGTGCCTTAATGGCAGCTTGACTATCAGTGAAAATCAGAATGTTCTTACCAATGTATTTCATTCTTTGATTCTCCTTGATGCATTCAGAGATAGCACCTACTTCTGCTTGGAAAACAGTAGCATGCTTACCTAGGCTCAGTACGATGGACCTCTCTGGGTTAAACCCATTAATGCCACCGCCTGTACCCATCTCTGTTTTCGAGCCATCTGTGAACCAGACTATATCTTGCTCGTTGTATAGCTTCCTTCCAGACTCCCATTCTTCCCTAGAGAAGATCTTCGTCTTAAAAGGCTTGTCTAATGAAACCTTAGGTATCATGTGATCAGAGGGCATGTCTAACACTTCCCTGTTGACCACTTGATTTATCCTGCAGTGACCGATTGCAGGCCATCTCTTTCTCCAGCAACCTGTTTGCTGTAGTCTGTATGCACTCATCCTGGCCTGTCCCTGAATATAAACCCCTAGGGGAGGGAGATCCAGAAGTGCATTCAAGGTAACGGTTGGTGTAGACCCCATGGCCCCCGTGATAGCCAAACAGGCCACCCTTTGGAGACCATCCATTCTACTTCCAACCCCACCTTGTAGCGTCTTAGTCCACCAAACCACCGCAGCATAGGAGATTAGTGGTCTAATAATCATGGTGTAAATCCACATAACCACCTTGGGTTGCAGACCCCATTGTTTACCAACAGCCCTCTTACATGCAAACATAAGACACTTGGCTCTGGTTACTACCCGTTCTATCTGTGGGTTCCAGGTGAGCCTTTTATCTAACACAGTACCTAGGTACTTCACCTGGTTCTCCAACGCTACCTCCTGCCCAAAGAGCTTAGGTAGCGACCTCACACCCAGATTCCTTTTTCTTGTGAATGGAATGAGAGTAGTTTTTACAGGATTCACAGATAACTGTTCCTCCTGACACCACCTTTCCACCTGGTTAAAGGCAGCCTGCATAAGGTCACAAACAACACTCATGTCTCTACCTCTAACCACGATGGCCACATCATCAGCGTATCCCTGTGAGTAGAATCCTTGTTCGTTTAAACGCCTAAGGATCTTATCCACTACCAGGTTCCATAACAGGGGGGATAAGACTCCGCCCTGAGCACATCCACGTCTAGCTCTGATCGTGATGCTTTCATCATACAGAGTAGCCTGGATTGACCTGTTGTTCAGCATGGCAGAGACCCATCCTACAACAGTCTTGTTCACTTCACAATCCTCCAAAGCACTGATCATTGATTGTATTGAAGTGTTGCTGAAGGCTCCCTCTATGTCCAGAAACGCCCCCAGAGCTATTTCCTTTGCTTCCAGACTTTCCTCTATTCTACTTACTATATGATGTAGAGCAGCCTCAGTGGACCTGCCTGGTCTATAAGCAAATTGATTATCGTGCAAGCCTGAACTCCTAAGCACGCTATCTCTGATGTTAACATCCAGTATTCTCTCCATAGCCTTTAGCAGGAAAGAGTTTAGGCAAATTGGTCTGTAGGCCTTGGCCTGAGCATATCCCACTCTTCCAGGCTTTGGAGCGAAGACAACCCTCGCCACAGACCAATTCCTTGGAACATGGCGCAGCGCCAAGCTCGCCCGAAAAGCCCCCGTGATAACCGGCCTGAGCACCTCCAAACCCTCCTTGAGAAGTAAGGGAGTGATCCCGTCCGGCCCCGGGGCCCTGTGCGTCTCGAACGATCTAATGGCCCAGTCCACCTTATCCTCATTAATGAGTCTCCTCGAGCAGTTCCAGTCCGCTCTACGCGGACTTGCCCTAGTGTACAGGGAGGGATCACTTCCTCCCTCTATCTCGCAATCCGGGAAGTGACATCTCAGGAGTACTTCCAGAGTCTCCCTTCCGGACTGCGTATACGAGCCATCTGGTTTTTCCAGAGAGCCCACCATATTGGTATGTTCAGCCCTCAGGATCTTCTGGAGTCTAGCCGTTTCAGAGCACTCTTCCACTCTTTCACAGTACTTTCTCCAGGAATCCCGCTTGGCTTTCCGAATTGCTGAGTTATACTCAGTAAGTTTTTTGTGATAGGGTTCCCAGCAACCTTGATGTTTAGAGGCCTTGAACAGAGTTCTAACCTCCCTCTTCATTTTTGCTAGGTCCTTGTTCCACCACCTAACCGTGTCGTGTTTTTTCCTTTGTGTGAGGGGGCAGTTGGCCTGAAAAGCACCCTGCACCGCAGCCTGCAGCTGCACCGATACTTCTTCCAACTCCTCTATCCCCCTCACTTCAGGCACTATATCCTGAACAGCCTGCCCCAAGTCTTCCCTGTACTTATCCCAGTTCGTCCTTTTGGGGTTTCTGAACCAGATGACACTCTTCTGCTTCCACCTCATCTCGAATTGAATGTGCTGGTGATCTGCCAATGATGGCTCCACCGAGACCCTCCAACCCTTGATGAGTTGGGCAGTACGTTCAGTGCAGACTGTGATGTCAATGACCTCCCTCCTCACTCTGTTGATGAAGGTCGGTTTGTTACCTACATTAACTATATCTAAATTAAAACTAGACAAATAGTCAAATAGAGACTTACCTCTTGCATTGCAGTTGGAGCTGCCCCATACAAGATGATGCGCATTGGAATCCACTCCAAGGACTAGGTGTTCACCTTTCCTCTTCGCTTCTCCCACAATGCGTGTAAACTCGTAAGTTGGAGGTGGATTGGCCGAGTCGAACGGGAAGTATGCAGAGCCTATGGTAATTTCTCCACACACCTCCTGGTCCTCCAATCTCACCTTAGCTGCCACCAGATCCCTGGAACAGAACTCATTTAGCAAAAAGACACTTAAATTCTTATTCACTAACATGCATGTTCTGGGAGCGTCCGATGACGTATCGTACATCAGCCTGCCCCCAGAGTCTCCCAGCCCCAGAACCTTACCTTTCACCGCCCATGGCTCCTGGATCAGAGCCACATCGATGCCTTCGGCCTTGAATCTGCTGGCTAGGTTAAGGCTGGCCGCCTTTTTATGCTGAAGATTGGCCTGGACCACCTTCAGCACCTTCATTGGCTGCACCATCCCTAGTTTTTTTACCAATGATCTGGAACTGGATCTGCCCAAGCCCGAGCCTAACCCTGAGGTTTCTCCTCTTGAGCATTTCCAAATCCTTCTCATTGAGTCCGAGAACCACTGTTCTCCCCTGAGGGCCAGTGGTTCTAGCATTGATGATCCTCCAATCTTTTGTCAAGATCGAGAAATCATGTTGCTGGATCCTGGACAGTACGTCCTCCACCTTCATCTTGTCGAATGGGGGCGGAAACCTGGTGATAACCTTGGTAATGTTTATCACCTTTTTCGCGTCCACCACCTCCAAGATGTTCCCTTTCCAGGGATTGCATATGGCTACAGCCTGCTCTAGCCACCCCTTGGTTTCTAGATTGCAGCACTGCAGTATCATAGCACCGCTTTCCAGCCTAGGCGACTCATTGAAGCCTGGTAGACATCCATCTGAGAGGGGCCTCATCTGCGCAATGAGAGCAGACGAGAGCTCCAGGATGTCCTCCTCAGTGAGTGACCTTTCCGGAAAGTCCTTAGGCACCACCGCAACCCCGAAAGAAGTTAGCCTATCTGCATATGAGATTTCCAACCCCCTCCTGGGTCTCTTTGGTGCCTGGTTGACTCCAGAGCTTGAAGGACTGCTGACATCGGACCTTTGCCTTTTTGGCGTTCCTACATCAACAGCCGCTCCCCTGCTCACCGGAGTAGCTTTCGGGTGTTCCACCCAGGTGCCCGCAGCCTTCTTCTCCTCCTTCCGGCGCCTCTTCTTCTCACGATAGAAGGCGGCGCCTTTCTTGGCTGTGTTACCAACGTGCATCCGGTTGATCCTGGATGCCGTTTGACTCAGATCTGCATCTGATGTGCTTGCCTCAGAGGGCGGTACAGTGGATCGACTTTCTGCCGTAGCAGACCTGTCGCCGCTGTCCCTTGAGGAAGTGGTAGCCTGCTCAACTGGAGCTTCAACCATCTCTTGACCTGCCATGTTTCTGGCCTGACCCATTGGGACTTCCAGTGGCATTTCTACATCGTCAAGGCGCAGACTGAGGACATTCTCAACTGGAGATTCCCTCTCTGCACCTGACCGCCTGTTCACTTCTGGTCTATTTTGGTTATCCATGAAGTTGTGTATTGGGTTTTTGCCCCATCTAGGGTCCTGAGCAACGTTCTCACCATCCTCGGTGAGGCATTCGCCAGACAAAGTCCTCCCGCGACTCAGGCTCTCCGTAGCCCAGCCACTGCCCCTCGGCTGTCTATCCAGAGGACCTTCCCAGCACCGACCATGGAAACTGGGTTGTTCCTCCTTCAATAAGCCTACTCACAGCAACTGCACTTGCCCCACTACGCATTCGCATAGTGAGAACCCCTGATCTGGGCTTGCCAGACCCGATCGCGGCTCACCCAAGCCTCCAGAGCGCAAAGTGATGTGTTGGATCCAACCCTCCACAAAGAGCCTTCACCTCAATCACCAGCCACCCCTTCATCAAGGGTCACCGTATCGCCCAAGCAGGGTATACCTGGGCGCCCCACTTTCCCAGCAGGGGGGAGGAACCCTCTATCCAGGCCTATGTATGTCCTGCACTGGTCGCACTTCCCTATCATCTCTGTGTAGGTACTTGCCTGGGACAGAGAGAGATTTAATTACCTCTACCCAGGCTGTGCGGCGTCGGTACATTAGCCTGCACCCTCCTAGTCAAGACTAGAAGAGTGCAGTTTCCAGGTGACACTGCGTGGAAGAGTACCGTCCGACTTCGACACCCTACTCATCACTTACAATTAAATTTATTATTACTAAATGAGTTTAAAATTAGTTTGTGACCTCACAATGAGGACGATTCGGTTTATAATTTAGTTCATATTTAATCTGGGATTTGCTTTGGTTTTAAATTATATATAAATTAAATATAAAATATACTAGAATTAAATATAATAGCAAGAGAGAAAAAAGTTTGCATACAAGGATGTACTTATACCCTCATACACGGACCATAAATTAACCATAAAATCACCATAACAATAACAACTAAATACGACGAAACAATGACAATAACTTCGATACTGATGAAAATAATAATATAAATATGACATCACTGATGGTGGTTATCAGGTGATAAAGAAAGTGGAATTAAAAACACTGCTAAAAGTAGTAACAACTAAATGGCAGCTGTATCGTTACCAATATACGAAAGGATGGTTCGTGGGAGCGGATAATTGGAGTAATCTATCTCGAATAAACAGAGACTTTTGCTCTGACATTTTTCAAACAATTAGAAATAAGAACCAAATGTTCTCAGCCTCCTCAGTAGATTTTTGTTATTTTCATTTGGTTATAGATTACTTAGTTACAAATTCTAAGCTTGATAAATTAATTTAATAGCAGTAATTTCAATACAAAATAGATGCTTATTAATTTTATTGGAAATACTCGAATCGTGGCAGTAGTGTGATGGAGGATATTTATCGAACAGACTGGATAAAGACCAAATAAAACAACTATTTATTTCTCTTTGAAAATTTATATAACATTTATATAACCTAAGACATATTTGTAGTAATGTATAAAGTATTTCTGCTACACTCATTCAAATTCGTTTAAGAATTATTAATCGTTAATTGCGTCATACTAAAACATTTCATAATTACTAATTTTGAAGTCGAAATATATGTTTAAGAAACAACTGATTAACTAGCTGTTAATCACTTTTATGCCTTAATATTTAGTTTATTACATTGACCGAAATCTCTGTTATTTTTATACAGATCAAAATGTTTTATCTGTTATAGTAAAACTTAACAAAATTAATAAAAGTTAAAAACACTTGCTTCAAATTTTGTAATTTTAAAATTTGCCCAATAATATATAGTGTTAATATTTTAAGTTAAAAGATACAGTATTATTCTTTGTAAAGTAACACAGAAAATAAAACTGGATTTTGTTTTATTATGAAAATTTATTGGTTGCTATGAGAGGTATAAAAGTCATTGGTATTGTTCTAAATTCACTTATAAAAAAACAGAGAGATAATTATTTTTATCAGTACTTTAATAAAGATAATTATTCGAACAGATCTAACCTCTTTCTGCGCCTTTGGTATTTGGGTAGTCGTAATGGTAAATTGTACATAAAATATATATTTTCAAGAATGTTGACTTTAATTTAGCACGTTCTATGATTTATTTTCAAAATGCAATTATAGTTATATTCAGGTCATCTGTAAGGAGTATTATTTTCATTTGCCCCTGGCGACTATTTTACTAATATTATGTGAAATAAACACGTTTTGATATATAATAAACATGGGTAAAACAATTCTCGTATCTAAATTTAATTTCTTTAAATAATAAATAAATTAAAAAGTTTACTTTTTTTTTTTTTTTTTTTTTTTTTTTTTATTAAATGATTTACAATAGGAAGTCCAGCGTCTTTCATTACCATCTCTGCAGAAATATATTTATATCTGGGTGCTTTGTTACGACTGCGAAATATTCAATATGAAAGAGAAAATATTATTATTTCATATATTCTTAATAATGTTTTTAAATGGCGTTAACATTGCATACTTAACAGCTGCTCCTGTTTGAGTGATGTTAAATCAATGTGGGACGAATATATTACACATTTATTTTGGTTTATCCGGAATATTAATTATAATGTTTATTATTTACAGTCAATTTAAATGACTTTGTACTTATTTAAAAAAATATATTTATAAATCCGGTAGTATCGAATAGCTAAACTAAAAATCCTATGATTTTCTATGAGCCTCTATGACCAAGTCCCAATTGTCTAAGGTAATTTTCCTTTGGGGTTTGCTTCCATTATTGGATTAATCATAGTTAATAAAATTTATTTGTAAGAAGAAGAACAATATAATTTCTTTTAATGTATGAAATTTTGTATTTCTAACATACTTAAAGCAAGTTGTTGATTAAACAAATCAAAGAATAGTTTAATAAAATTTAATTTATATAGTTCACAAAAATAAAGTAAATTTCGTATGGTTAATAAAACCTATTTACGTTATTTCTTGAAATAAAACTTTAAAATAATATGATAATAAATTTAGTTATTTTTTTTTCAAAAAATTGATAAACAAAGATTGTTTTTATTTAAATATAATTTAAATTCAATATTATTGTATTAAATAACATTATATAAATACGGGCATGTGCTGAATACATTTTTATTATATAATAATACTGTCATATAGTTATAAAATAAAACAACTTCAACTGTGTGGAGAACATTGCTGTGTTGTTCAGAAAAAATAACCTTCTCGAAACATCATTAACAATCTAGTTGCTGAAACCTAATGCAATTAAGCATAGTACAAAAACCGACTCAGTCCTTGCTCAATAAGCACCTTTATAATTTAATACGTACTGCACGTCAGTGTTTAAAAAATTGTCTATCTCGCATTTTAACAGTAGAGCAGTAGATATTTTTTAATCTTTTAAATTTATTTTTATTTATTTATTTATTTTTAATAGTAAACGACGAAGTGTTTTTATATTTTATAGTTAATGTCATTGAATGAGCTTAAATCATTATTCAAACAAATAGAATATCTGAACCATTATTCGTGATTTCATTGAAGTGTGAATTAAGAGTACAAATTCCTAATCAAAAAATATATTTTTTTGCTATAAATGATTTCAATAAATGTTTGTGTCTGTCAGGTATTGATTGGATGTTGAATGGACAAGAAACTAACATTACAAAATTATTGGTATCTACCATGTAAAGAAATAATATGTAAAGGGAAAATAAATTGGAAATATAAAATTAATAGAATACCAAAACTTTGTAACACATTTACTAGAAAATATAATTTGCAGATTATAAGTTTATTCCATTATTGTGATCAGTTAATGGACATTATTCACGCTTATTAATATTCCTTTTGAATAAATAATACTTTGGGGCAGTGTTGGATATTTATATTGGAATAGCTCTTACGTGTTATATTAATGTCCTCCTTTACTTTCATTTAAAATCAAATTGTTATAATGATTTACTTTAACAGCGAGAAAGTTTAGTTGTACACTTTGTGCAAATTATTCAGTTTTTTATGAATCACATCTATATCCCCTAGAAACAAAATTAGGCCCTATATTAAAGAAAAGAAGTGATAACTATTACGAGAGATAAGTTTAATCAGTACTACACATTTTTTAACGAACAAAGGGTGAATAAATGCTTTTTACATTAGCAATAGCTGTTAAAAACAATGACAAGGTTGTTCCAGAGAGAACAATCTTTTTACAAATGTAATTTAGGTAATTGAATGATTTTTTTTTTGCATAAGACGATATACTATAAAGGACGGAATCACAACAATTAGGCGTGGGGGTTATATTGTAAACCGAACTAGAACTGTTAATCAGAATGAAGGCCCCTTACTCCGATGGCTTTAGACCACATAGCTGTCAGGTTTATAAATTTAATTTTCGTTTAGTGTATTCTATATGGTTTCATAAAAAAAAAAAAATGTTATACAGGTAAATTGACTTATAATTAAGATATCAGAATATATAATATGAATCCATAATTCTTTAATAACACGGTAATTTCACTATTTAGAGTTGTTTTCAAATATCTATCATGTTTTATACAAATAACCATTCATAAATCAATAATTTGTTACTAAAATATGACAATATGAAACAGTTGCAAATATATGAAATCAAATAATTATGTATATTACACAAAATAACAAATTAATTAGTTAATATTTGGTATGGACACTAGTTCATAATAACCTACTTCAATTGAGAAGATTACAAAACTTTTGACAATTTATAAAATGTTATTATGTTTTATGAATTTTTAAAAAACTAAATACAGTATATAAAAATAGACTAGAATGATTAATTTAAAAGTTTGTTTTGACAAATAAATGGTTTTTAGTTTCAATAACAAAATCAATCATTACATATATAACACACTATCATGAAAGATATAACTTTTTAAAGCTCGGAAAAAGAGCTGGAATTTTTTTGATTCCCGCTTGCTGTTATCATACTCAGTTCACTGACCATCCACTCGTAACGGGGTAATTCAAAACCTATAAATAATATACGCTATCATACATGTAGTGAAAACATTTCAACAGAAAAATTGAATAAATCTTGTATATACTGTATATTTCGTTTATGGTTTCATACCACAAAATAGAGGTATTTACGATTACTAGAATCTTCGAGCTGAATTAAAATATACAATCAGTTATTAAACAATCTATTTAAACATAATCCTTAGGAAGGTTCTCTTTACTTGTATTATAAGATACATTATAAACTAAACATTTATTTTCGTGTAAAAATACATTTATATTATAAGTATAAATGAACACACGAATATATAGAGGTCAATTATATCGTTAAATAACTTAAAATGATACTCGCAACGAGAGGTTAAATTTTTTTGAAAATTATTATTAAAACAAATAATTATTAGCTATTATGTATTTTATGATATTAAATAATTAATGGAAATGGTTTTTCTACCCCTGTTCCTACACAAACCAAAAACAAGATTCTCTTTATTAAACATAAATTACATTAAATCAAGTATTAGGAAGATATTCGGATTCGTAATTATTGTAATTGAAATATATATATTGGGTTATTCAAAAAGAAGTAAATAATTTTAGTTGTCTGAAATATTCAATATATAATTAACAGAATAACAGGTTTTACATAGCTGGAAAGATTACAATTTAAAGTATTTAACATATTACAAATATTCAATGTGGTCCCCATGTGTCACTCAGCAGATATCAATGCAATAATCAAGTTCTGTCCAAAATATTTGAAGAGTGTCCACATATTTCATAACTTCCAAAACCACGTTATCTTTTCAAAATTTTGAAAACCACGTATCTCACATACAATGATAAGCAAAAAAAAAAAAACTCGCACATCAAAGTCAAAGATGAAAATAATTTATCTCAATAATCGAGAAGTAATACCTCCTATGTCACAGTGCTTCAATATTTGAACATGTTTTTTTTGTATTAAAATGATGTATAAATACTCACGCTTAAAAAATAAAAACTCTATTTTTGTGTTTCCTGTAAATTTCCATTTTTTAACATAAGATGTTTTCATTTTCAGCCATTGGTATATCATTTTTTAACTGATTGCTTAGAAACAAAACACACACGCTCACTAATATAACTTTTAAAAATGATACTACGTTACTACTTAGAGAAGTAAATATAAATATTTTATAATTTCTGGTTCTATGAATGTGATTACAATAGCTGTGATTGGAAATCAGATAATAATAGGATTAACCAATGATTATATAACAGTATGTAAAGCAGTATATAAAATTAATATGAATTTATAATACAGAGTGATATAATATATCTATGGAATGAGTATATCTAAATACAAGGAAAGTACTGTAATATGTTCTCTTACATAATGGACATGTCCCTGAGAGTTGTAATATACTATTCTCGTTTATTTTTAAGTCCAAAGTTTCTTTCCAATTTAACTTATTTTTCTTCATCCCAATAGTTTTAAAACTTTACGGTGAACGTGATTCCGAGTTTTATTTCTTTCTAAAATAGGAACATTTTTAACTGCCTCCCTCCTAGTATTGTAATTGAATATATTCCACTTTTGTATTCGTTTTTACAAAAAGAAAGTTTATTTAAAATACACGATAGTTGTATGTTAAGTGGAGATAACCAAAGCTTTTAATTTTATTGTAATTTTAAACTGAGTTTTACACAGTTTGAAAACACTTTTATTGGTTTTTGAGATGCACAAAGAAGACTAAATGGATGGTAGTTCACGGAACTGTCATAAAGTCATAGAGAGCGATCGAACATGTCAGTCGTAGATTTCGTAAGTTTACCAAGATAAAATAATTACGATTCCACTCACTTATAGTACTGTTACGTGGGGGACAGATTGACACTAGACAAATTATTATGTCCCTTCAGTTTCAAATGAAGAATCAAATACATTGAAAATTTGAGTAATCAGTAATTTATAAAGCAAATAATATATATTCATATATTCGAAGAAATAATATAATTTATTAAAAAATAAATATTCAATTTCTATTTGCATCAATATTGTAATTTTTTTTTAAATTACAGCATTTGTTAACCTATTTAATAATGTATTAACTTTGTAATGAATTATTAACTTATATTTAGTCACCATTAGTATAATCTAAAATAATCAGAATATGCTCATATGGTAGTTTAAATATAAAAAAGTAAAATAATTCATAAAAACAAATAGATATTAGTTTTTTATGAAAAAAATGTTGTTGAATTAAAGCAATATATATAATTATAATTAATTAATATATTTCAATCGATCAAAACTTGTGTTAATTTATTGCTATGAACTAGCATGCACAAGTTATTTATTAGTTTATAAAATTGCACCCCATTTAAATACAGTTGGATATGATAATGAGCTCATGTATTTGTCAATTATTTTGAGGAAACGAAATAAACGTAGTATAATTCTTATTCTAGAAGAAGATGTTGGGAAAGCTTAGAAACTTTTAACTATTAAATATTACGTAATAATATTTTGGTAAATTTTATTACTTCAAACAATAAAATATTTTCACAAGATAAAAAAAAGTGTTAAAGTTTCAGAGAACCTATCCATTGCTCTTTTTTTTAGATTAAATATTGACTCCATTATACATTGTATGTATATTTGTAATTAAATTAATAAGTATTACTTATTACTAAGTATATTAGGTGGGAATGGACTTTTTTCAGTAATGTTCGAAACATATATCTTTACGTCCAGCTTGAATGTTTTGCTCGTTTAAAATGGTATTTTTATATTAAAATTTACTTTCGTAATTTACAATTGTTTAATAATATGAATGTGTGTAAAAGAAATACTTCGGTAATTATACAACATATAAAAGACAATATTTATATCTAAGATTCTAACAAAGAAATACATTTGCTATGAAAATTATCAAAGAAGCAATAGACAGGTTTTATTTCATTGTTATTCAGTTTCTTTAACAAATCTCTCTATTAAATAACTGCCCCATATCAAGTATTGCATTAAAAACAGAACTCAGTAAGTTTAATTGGATATGGATTTATTTATTTTGAATTGAAATAATTACAATGGTTTTCCTTATTGGAGAACAACAGGAAGTGAGTGCTTATGTAATTTATCTATTACTAAGTATATTAAGTGGGAATGGAAAATTTTTCAGTAATGTTTGAAACATATATCTTTACGTCCAGCTTGAATGTTTTACTCGTTTAAAATGGTATTTTTATATTAAAATTTACAGTAAATTACTTTTAAATAATTGTTGTATTTAATTTAAAAGGTTTTAATAGTAGTTCGCTTACTTCGAACACTCCGAACTATTCATAGAGGTTTTCAGCCTATACATAATAAGAACAAATTAAACGATTGAATTTCATTAGATAAAAATAATAACAAATACAAATTGTCAACTTAAGCATTAGATCATTTGTCTCTATACATAAGAAAATCAATAAAAGGTCGACAATATTATTCATATTACCGTACCCTAAAAACACATTCTTTAAAATTTAGTAACAGCAGCTATTCCATACAGACGTAGTTAATTACCAATCCTAAAGATAATGCCAAAGATCAATACACGTTACTTTATTGAATCGCTTATCTCATTTAAAATATAATATGATCCCTGAGACCTCACAGCAAAATTAAACCAATATGGAAAATTGTATATTAATAATAAGCCCTCTTATATTCATAAGGATATCATTCACCTGCACATATTTTTACTAGACATCAGCCTGCTATCTAAAAATAAAGAAATTTGTTATTACTGAACAATGATGTATGTTATATTTTAGTATAGTTTGAATTTTAATCTATGAAACAATTGACAAGCATTATCGCCTGAAATTTAAAGAAAATAAAGTACTGTCTGCAGAAAATGGTTACATGTATGGTTTGTTCAATTATATTCCTGGATGTACGATATGCGTTCGATAATGTCTGGCATGAAGGACTGGTCTATAAAATGCAACGGTTTCTGCCAAAAGAGTTTAATCAAATTAGTCTTAGTGTTTCAGGGTCAAACAAAATTTTGAACTTTCTTAGATAAAGAACATAACAGCCAGAGTTCCTCAAGGAAGTGTACTGAATATTGTAAAACAATTATAACTACCTTCGCATAAGACACTACAACTATGGCAATTGAAGTCAATGCAGAGAAGGTAGCTTGCAAACTCCAGAAAGCCACTAATAAAGATAGCATCTGGATATAAAAACGGATATTAAAATTAATGAATCAAAGTCAAGTTATGTGAATTTTACCAACAAAAACATAAATCAAACCCAGATTATAATAAATGATCATTTATTAGGTCCTGCGAATATAGAGAATAACTTTGGAATAACACTTGATGGAATGTCATTTGGAATGAGCATGTTAAATTATCAAGAGTATAACAGAGACAAAAATACGAGATCTATTATTGAGGAAAAATTAATTGTCTGCTTGGGAGGGAGTCAACATTAGATCTTCACAATGAACGTAGTGTATATAAGAACATATTAAAAATAGATTTGAACCTTTGAGTTCTAGTTACGGTAGCACTATGAAAACGAATGTGTAAATTATTCTAAATTTCTTAAATAGGGTTCTTGAAAGTATGGTTAACTAACCCATGATTCATTCGAAATGATAATCTTCATTGTAGTCTCAGGATGAATACTGTACCAGAGGTAATTAAGAGGAAAGCAGTCAATCATAAGTACAGACTTCAATCTTGAAATTCTTTATGTAAACAACAACATTTAAGATGGACGATGCTTCAAACAGTCAAAGTCTTCGGTCATGTGTGTAGCTTATAAAATTCCATATCTGGATGGTGTTTCTAAAATTGTAAATTTAATATTAAATGTTAATTACTAGATAAGACAAAACTTACTTGTAATTTAATTAAAACTTTAACTTATAAGGTAATATGCATGTATTAGTGCTATCGCACATGTCTAGATAACACTGAGTGTAAATAAAGATATGTTTTATTATTTTATATTTTAAATATCTTAAAGGTTTTTTATTAATGATAGATTAGATCAGATGGGATTATTAGAGTATGAGGACTTAATACCTTTGTACGTCAACCTAAGGTAATTGTATACTCCAAGGTCCTACTAGCAAGGCAAGCCAATGCCCGTACCTTCAATGATGATTAGAAGGGTAACTTCATTCTACTATATTTTAATTATTTAATTATTGATTTATTATTATCATTTATTTTTTGTCACAGTTGGAATAGAACAACAGTTGATCAAGATAAATGTGATAGGAGAGATAAATGAAAGACTTCTAACACAGGACTAGATGAAAATATGTAGATCCGGCAAGGATATCTTGGGACTGTACACACTATAAATAATCTCCATAGTGGGTTACAATTAGTTACATAAATTACTAGGTATCAAGTTTTTTTTGTTTACTTATGTAAAATATTAATATATTTTTTAAAGTTCCTTTTAATGTGTAAATTATGCAATCGTTAATAATATGTTGATTGTTTCTTTCACCAATTGTTCGTTTTGTTTGATATTAGTGCACATTTATAGAATTTCCACACAATTACAATTCTTATCTCAGTTGTCATTATTGTTAAGTAATAAACTATTATAGAAAGTTTAGTTCCCTGTTATCTGTTGATTATAAACGTACAACATATTATTGTTCGTAGTTTTAGAAAATACGTTAAGTTTTATAGATACTTGGTTTGTTGTTAAATTTGAACATATTATTATTACATTATATTATATTAAAATTAAATATCCTTGGCCATGAATATCCTCTTGAAACAATGTTTGTAGTTTCAAAAGGTATTATGTTTTTAATGACATTTTCATATTTATAGGTAATTTTACCATTTTTGTTTCAAGTAAAAATTGAAACCATTAATTCCAAAAAGCCCAAGTTTACTATATGAATTATTTTATAACCTACCTAATTCCACACAGGCAAAAATAATAATATTAATAAAAGTACAGTACCAAATTGTAAACATTTTGTAGTGTTACAAAAATACAAAACATCACAAATCTATGTAAAGGAACTATTTTGGTAGTCATGATAGTCTACCAACACCTTGGCTAGTATGTTGAATTCCAGAACAGCAAAAGTCCTGATTGGTACATTTGGCGTGCCAAAATTTATTCTAATAAGAACATTTTCTACAATTGTCAATACTGTTTGTCTTTAATGGGTTTCCGTTTATTTTTTAAAAATGAGTGAAAATTATGTAGATATAGCGATATGGTTGATATTACTATTCCCCCAATAAATATGGTTCTGATAGTCCAAAGAACATTGGTATATATAAAAAAAAGAAGTTTTGTTTGATTTGAGATTTATCCTGTTTTTGTGAATAAGATTATAAAATAATTTTGTGTAACATCTAATTTCCTTCCAGGGTCCAACTCCTTTTGTGAAAAGATGGTGTCAATATCCTTACTACATATGATCAGATTGAAGTCGTTGGAGATTTATAATTTCTTCTAATTCAGTGATGTGTAAATTATTTACTACTATAATTGTGTGACAAAAAATCTGAACACGTCGTTTACGAATTGCTGAAGAATATAAAAAACTGAGATAAAAGTCAGCTTAAGTGTGGTTTAAATACTATCGAGATATCCTTCATTGCTATAAATCTATAAACTAGGCCATTATAATTCTTTAACGTGTACATAATACATACAACGCTGCATTTGAATCTATCAAGGAATGAACACGTCCTTTTCCATCACAAGGTTTGATATTGAATTAATATTGATAAAAACGTATCAAGCTAAGGGACGTCTAATTTTATTTATATAATAATATCAATATTATAAAAAACATAATGTATATTGCAAAAGTTATATCACACTCGCCACAGTATAAAACAAAAGATGGAAAATTTCGTAATCATAATGAAATAAATGACCGTATTGTCATTAATTGTATCGTGACAGATTATTGTTGCTGAGCCTTGCTTTGTTTTCAGTTACGAGAATTTCTCTTTTTGTCCAACCATTTTAAATTAGATATTTCCATTAATTTTTTTTATCACGTGAAATATAAAATGTTTCTAATAAGTGTATCATTATTTTTATTTAATTCCATTAAAGAAAAGCTACGAAACTTGTATTTAAATAAATATATTTAACTTAACTAATTTATATCCACAGAAATAGTCACAGTATGTAGCAATTAGTTTACAATACAAAAAATTCTATATTATCAGGGTAAAACAATAATAATAAAAGTTGAACATAAAGTGATTCTATAATAAACGAAATGATATATACCACAGAATAACTTACACAAATCTTCAATTAAAGGATGTTGAAACATATATTATAAACATAATCCAATACATAAAGTGAAATTAAAATAGATTAATCAAATTAGATTAATTCAGAATAATTTTTATTTTATTTCTTGTTATTTCAATATTTAATATTAATGTTATTTAATATTTTAATTTTCATTTTGTTATTTGTGTCCAATTGTTTAAATTTACTTTATTGGTAGATATAATTTCTTCTGATCTATATAGTCGTTATATTTACAATTATAGACTCAATACTGTTTTTTTTTCTTTTTTAGAATTGTTTCCGTGTCATTTATATTTTTTGTTTTTGTTTTTGAAATTAAGGGCGAAAAATTATTCTGGTTATTATTGCCTTAACAGTGAAACTGAAAATAATGATAAAAGTTGATAAAATTCAAAGAGAGCAGCTTAACATATTACAGGGATGGTGCTATACTGTATATATTTTTTTAAAAAAATTTGGATTATAAAAGTTGTCAACTTCGTTCAAAAAATGATTGATTAATATTTAAATCATGGTAAAAATATTTCAAATAAAGAAGTAATAATATTGTGTTATTGTTAATTATTAGAACAATGAATATTTTTAGGTTATTTACTCTTCTCACCTAACACAGCTTACACAGCTTAATGTAGCACGAGAAGGTATTATCCAGCAGAAGCCTTTCCCCATAATCGACTATTGATCGTGTAAAGACCGGCCCTAACAATCTGTGCAAGTCATTTATCTCATGTCAAGAGCAATCTATCACCAAGGCACTTCACAACAAAAAGCAGACAGTTTATGAGGCGGAAATTCACCCATGAAATAAATATTTTTAAAACTCTTTCATCTCTATAAGTATGGAAACAATTTCCTAAAAAAACATAATTGTTACAAATTTAAAGAATTAAAAGAAAAATCTATCTAAAATTAAATTTGTTCCCCGTGATTGATAAATTTAAAAGTATATATATATATATATATATATATATATATATATAACTATTTTAAACCATCGCATCTTAGTTTGAGAGTAGTTTTGAACTCGTTATTGGAGTGAAATTAATATGGTCACCACAAACGTTCATAATTTATTATTATTATTAACAGAACTTTCTCTATTATTATAAACTGCGAGTAATATCTTTTTTATAAAACTTATTACTGAAACAAAGAACCAAGTATACAATAATGCTAGTATGTTATTTCATTACAAAGGAAAGTTCTATACAATCTAAAGTCTGTCACACTTTTACACACAAGTCAGTTCAAAAGAAAGAAATTGACAAATGACAGGCATTATGTTCAATAAAACTATACAATAAAACATTATTTCTGAAAATGAGATATTATTATTCAACGGCAGTAACTCAATACCATGCTACTGTTTCACCAGTGCCTAACAGTACACGGAACTCTCTTAGATATTTCTTTCGATTTCGAGATGAACCCTTTCGTTGAATAAGAGTTTGTTCCAATAAATTTAGAAATACAATCGAAGAAAAACTTTCTTGTCGATAAATCTGTTTTAAGGTTCCCCAGGAAAAATAAGAACAATCTTTTGGAATGATATCTGTATGTCTTCTGTGTAGTACCAAAACAGTAGAATGGATTTTAATCAAATTTAGTAAATAGTCACAAATTAGCAATATCGTTTTTTACTTTTTCGAAAATTAAAAATTTTGAGGTATCTTCCATAAATAATACATAAAATCATAACACTTTCAATAGACTCTAACGATTTTGATAACAAAACATGTATCTATTATGGACCAAAATAAAACTTAGTTTTGACATCTCTCCAAAATTACCGGTTCGTGAGTTAACGGTCAAAAATAAGTAGCAATAATAATAAAACAAATCATCATAAGAGATGTTATCCTTTAAATCGGATTTATCGATTTTTTTCACATTTCAGTTACATAGAAACTTATAACAGAAGTCCAATTGTATTAAACTATTTCGAAAATTATAAACTTGGATAATATAACTCTGAAGATCGCTGTTAGTTATTATAAGTGGTATTTTCTGCAGAGATTAACTAGGGAGGTCAATAGGTATTGTCGTGTTGTCACTTTATACAATAAATACAGTTTTACTGACGAGTTACATTTAAACATATGATAAAAATAGTTAACATCTTTCTTACTAAATCTTTTTTTGTGGTTTAAAGTCTAGCTTATCGACTTAAAAAGAAAGGAAAAAAATATATAAAAAAGATACCCGTAGCCTTTGAATACTCTATTAAGGTCAGGGTCGAAAGAAAACAAATATTGGTCAAGAGAGAGAGAGAGAGAAAAAATTAAAGAGTTGGATCTAACTCAAAAAATGGAAAAAAAATGTGTAGACTCAGATACGATAAGGCACTATAAGTGAGTACCTTAGGAACAAAACATAAAATATGAACTTGTTTACAGTTTTAAGTTTTCACCACTGTATTCATACGCTGTTTCATTGGAATGATAGAAGTCAATTAATTGTTGAATTTATAGAATTGGTTTTCTTCTCACCGTTGTTACGAAACAAACCATTGTTTATATTGTATTAAAATTAGTAATACAACATAATGTTCTTAACAGTATCTGGGTGATTTATGTTCTTGTAATCTGGATTAATTGTATTTAGTGAACAAATGTAAGGAAATATTTTGAGATATTTTTGTACAAAATTAATGTTTATTTAAAACTTTGTTGGGTCAAGAGTAATTTTTTGAACACGTATAATTTCCTATAGAATGGTATAAGTGGTAAAACTATGGAACAAAGGGTACCGGTAACGGTAACACCGCGTCTATTAGTTTCATGCACATCGGTTGTTCAAAGTCTGTGATGCCAAATTTAATTATAATTTCATTAAATTCACAAAAATGCATATCAATTAGCTAATTCTTCTTGAGTTTAAATGTGGTATTTAGATTAATAGTCATACGATATAGCACTTCGCTCTCAGCAATGCTCACCAATGGACGCTGTTTTACTGTTACCCTTTATTCCATAGTTTTGTCAGTTATACTATTCTATAGATGGTCTATTTAATGTATGATACGTGTATAAGGTTTATGGAGGCTAAACAGTAGAAAACTCATATGGAATTATTAATATATTTAATTATAAAATACATAATAGGTTAGATTTTATTATAATTTTTCCATAAGTTCTAATAATTATGATTTGTTATTTCTTAAATTACTTTACCTGTAGTTACAATTAGCATCCTGACTACTAAAAAAAAAAAAGTAAATACATGTAATTATCAGTCCATGTTAATGACATTTATTATTTACATAAAACATTAAAATGTAAATGAATATGCTATTAAATATATAATCTATATTATGTCAAAACTACACAATTTTAATGATTATGTTTATATAAATAGATTATTACTTATTGAATTGATTTAAATTTAGCTCGATAGTTCTACTATATACTGAATTTGATTCAAGGAAATCTTAAACGGTTTATGATATTTAATCAGTTCTTTTCTAAAATTTATATTTAAAATTAATTCATACATGTATGAGAACTTTACAGGAAAACGTAATATGTGCTTATTTTACATATAAATCAACATTTAAATGTTCAACTGAATATGTTCTTGAACCTTTGTCGTAAATACATTACTCAAAGAACAATGTTTCAGATTTTAAGTATAATCTTTAAATTTTTCGTATTGTACTGTGAAAATTGTTTGTTCAAATAATAGTAATATTTATTTTAAATAAAAAAAGTAATGCTTAAAGTTAGGTATGTAAACTAGAATATATTTCACATATTTTTTATTTGATTTCATATTTTTCAACAATAATGCTCAAATGTTGAAATAAACACGCATTTCTCAAGAAAACACTTTATCTCTAACAAAACTACTCATCTTGTTTTGGGACATTCAAAAAACCCTTTGTGACAATGAACTACATACACCAGATGCTTCATAATTATTATTTTATTATCATTGACTCTTCTAGTTCAAAGGTTTGTGTATTTGTAACAGCTGGAGAAGATTATGAATGAGCCTTCTCAACTTTATCTAATTACAAAATAGTAATTGTTGTGGAAGATTATATATATCCTTATGGCCATAAGACTATGTGAAATAAATCATATTATTCTTGTAATTATTGTATTATTATTGTATTATTGTAACTGGAACAAATAGCCAGTTACCATTAAACAAGTCTGGCTCCAAGTAAAATGTTTATTGAGAATATATAGTATATATTATGAAAGTGGCTTTAAGTATGTATATTACATTTTGCTCTAAAGTATTAAAATAGAGATAAATTAGTTATCCTTAAGTATTATCTTACAATATCAAATAAACCATATTTATACTACTGTTTGATACAATAAAATTCAAGAATTTAACATTATTGGAAACTCTTAGTTAAATTAATTATCCCTATACATTCACTTCACTAGGCCATATAAAAAACAAAAAAAAAACAACTAAAAATGGTGTTTTGTACTTAACACTTCATATACACTTTGTATTTAATCGCTAATAAAAATACATCTACATTACATACATAATTTATTTAATTGTTTCAAAGAAAAAACAGTTAAAATGTTGGTTATACAGTACTTACAGAACCAACTGAAAGTACTTTTAAGAATCAGACCAATTTTTGAGAACTTTTATGAATACTTCTTATAGTTAGACTTTATCTACTTTAATATTTTATAAACTAATTTAAACAAAACACGGACAAAATCAGCTTCTCTAACCTTTCCCCTTATATATGCATATAATATTCAAAAAATTAAATGCACCAATAAGGTAATAATGTGATTTATAAGTAATTCACATGAGATATCTAGAGAACTCTGTACCGAGATGAAGGGTATTACCATTAGGTACAGTGTTGATCCTTAAGGTATTTAATTACTCATCGACAATAATGGATGGATTAGATTACATAGCTTAACCACTTAAGATTACCCGATTAATTTATTAGTTTAGCCTTAAAACATTTGCCATCAATTATTACTAAACAAATACCAATATATAATTTTGGATAAAGATCTGCGGCCTTTTAAGTTAGAAATATTATGAATATGAAAATTAATTTGAAGGAGGTGAAAATTAAAAATTAAGTGTAACAAAAGAAAAAAAGAATTTTAAAATTTGTAAAACTATAAAAAGATCTCGTTATAGCATACATGTGTGACGCCCCTTAGTATAGTAGGACTGGATCTACGCTATTTAGAAAGAAGGACATCAGGTGCCTTTATATCTGAGCAAACACGTGTCAATCGGAAAACTCTTGAACAGTTTAATATGCCAGTTCTCCTGAAGTTGAAGGACAGATAGTTTTCTCCAGGAGGTTGACAGACCAAAAGAATCATGAGAATTCATCGATGAAAGAATTAAGACTAAAAAATGAAAAATTAGTAGTATCGTAATAGAACACCGTTACCCTAACGATCAGAACAAACTATAAAGTAACTGTCGGATAATCTTTCAAACCATTAGTTTGAGTGTTCGATATGAATCAGGAAGAATACTCTAGAAATAAATAAATTGGAGAAAACTGTTAATTGAGTCCGGTATATTCGCCGTCTTTGGCAATTAATCGGATTTCTGTAACAGATATCTCTAATAACATAATTTTGTAGTAATTATTGTAATAATTCTATTCAGTTTATATTCACACAACCATATTTAACCTTATTTGTCTTTGTTGGTCTTCATTATTATTAAAAAAAGAAAAAATCCAAATAATCCAAAACTGGAAAAGACAATAAACTTAATACATACTAATGATATCATTTTAACTTCACGAGATGGGATTAGATTTAGAAATAAAGAAAAAAGTGAAAAACCTCTTAAAAAGAGCTATAACAGTCTTTTTAATAATCCCATTCGCTTCATATTCATTCAACCAGATTTAACCTTCTTTGTCAATGTTGATCTTCAGTATTATAATAACAAAAGATAATAATTATTGCTCTAAAAAGCAAAACAACGTCGCCGGTAATTTTTATTGTATTAACAATACTGATAAAGAAATTGAATTTGAATAAATAAACCCGACAGTAAATTTTCTACTCATTTTTGATGGTAATATCAAAGTCACCGATTTTAAGACAAGTTTACACCTCTCATTCTGTGTCGTGTGTCTTGTTTGTAACTTTGGGTTGCATGTTTTGGAATGTATTTTTCATCTTCAGAATTTCGCTTGTAAAAGGTCGTCAAAACAATAATAATGTACATAAATAAACACAAAAATAACAAAATAAACACTTTGTTGTCATAACAAAGTGAGAGGTGCGCCTTACCTATTAAGATACTAGTCATCTCGGATTGTTATTAAGCTGAGTATCAATCTTTAAAAAATGTATAATTATATTTAATTACTAATACATATACTATAGCTACCAATTTTTGATTTAGATTATATTTCCTTGTTGCCATACTTTAAAAATGGATCCCTATTGTGTTACAGGACTGAATAAAGTAACTGAAAATCGTGAACATATTTCATGGCTTTCCAATGTTACAGTATACCTGTATAAAAATTAAGAAAAACATCAAGTATAGAGCGGAGGACATATATTGTATCATAATAATTCATTTATTTTTACATTTGTTTAAATAATATAAACGTAGGTCGTACATTTTAGGAACACTTGGTATATTACCACGTTTTGAAAGAAAGGTATTTTACTTTGTAGTTGGAAGTTACCTACAAGCTAATGAGGTATATGATTCTGAATTTCTTCTCTTGTTGATACATCGTGTGCAGATAAGATTAAGATTAAATATTTTTAGCAAATGTGTGATGTGACTGAAATTAATAAATGTATAATGTTAAAATGATTATACGAAATCAGTACATGTAAAATACTTCATACTATTATTATACTATTTATATGTATATATATTTGATACTATTATTATAAAATAGTAAATACATTAGATAAATTCAAGTATAATTTGTAGAGCTACTAAAAATAAAATATGAATACATAATTCAATTTAAGTGAGAATCAAACCCCATAATATTAAAATCAAACGAATTGGGGTTAAAAAACTAAAAACAAACTTCTGATAAATATATATTACCCATGTCTATCAAATTTACGTAATGATTATTTCAGAATCTCAGTTTGAGCGTACTGGAATTGATAAATTGTTAAATTTCTAAAAATTATAAATATATAAAGCAATAAAAAGTAATAAATTAATAGTATATTCTTCACATGTTATTCAAAATAACAAAAAAAAACTATTCAATAATGTAATGTTTCACAAAAATGGACTTAAAAAATGTTTTCTCTATCAAAGTACTTTTCTAAATTATATACTAACTATACATATTCAGTAAAAGTAGTTTGAATTTCGACTAATCAATAATTGATACATAAAAACATACTGTTATTTTTGTTGTTTGCGGTGTAAATAAATTGTTTTAATTTACTGGCGTAGCTTTATTTACAAAACAATTATGGTTTCCAATTTATGATATATTTGTTTTACTCAAAAGTTCAGTACTGCTATTCAAATAAATTGCCCACCATAAATATTTGTTTAAATATGCATAAGTGCTTCGATCATAACATATCAAATATTAGGCTTTCAAATATCTAATTAAATATAATACAAAGAACAATAGAATCAAGAGACAAAAGAGTACATCACCAATTTTATTAGTGTTTTGCATATTATTAAATCTTAATGCAACACATTTAAATACTAATATATTAATGACATTTCATACGCTGAAAAATAAAAATTCTTACAATTAGGGCCATTTTTCATATTTAAATAATTTGTCCAATCTTGACAGAATTTCGATATAAATTGTTTATGTAGCGAAAAGACCAAATATACTTCCTTTATAGGTTCAGATAATCCATCAAAAGTTGTAGTAATATATTTTATTTATTCCTACAATTACTTTACAAACTTGACTTTTTAAACGCTAAACTGTGCAGAAAACAGTAGTTTCTACATTCTACTGTTTCTCGCACACAGGGAACCTGGCTGTTCCCCCCCTCACATTACAGGTTGCCATGATAAAACCAAGAAGACATAATGTTTCTAACCACAATCGTCGTTTTTAGACAACTCAAAATTTAATAATAACTCTGCTGTGTTCAGTGTATTTTAAAATGAAAGTAGAAAATTAATTCGAAGAAATGATAAGTGCATATTCAAATACTCCACCATGAACAAGTGAACTCCATGCACAAGTGAGGAACAAGATATTAAACTTGCTATCAGGAAAATCACGTATTTAAAGAAATATCTATTTCCTATCATGTAATAAACTCTATGATATTAATAGTTTTGTCTTTTATTTTGTCAACTACAACTGGGAAAAAAACCATATTAATGAAGAAGGATAACCATGTTTTAAAATCAAAAGTAAACACTTAATTAAATTATCACAAAGTTGAACTTATTTTAATTAATAATAAATTATTTACTTACCAGTCGTTACTTTGTTTTATTATAACTCGCAGATAGACAATTTCTAATGTCTACCTCTATTACAAGTATTATTTTTCAAAATCCTAAAATCAAAAATAAATTCGTTCTTCTATCTCCATGTCGATTCGTAATAAAGAGAAATTCCATTACTTTGGGTATAAAGTTCAATAAATACTCCAACGCTAAAGAAAATTGATATTTTTATTACTAAAGTATCTGTAATATAGTAAAATAATGCTTCTGCCACAGAAAAAGCAACAATAAAATTGTCTCCTAGTATTATTGACTTTTATAATGTTATAATTTTAAAGTCACTAACTGTCTAGTTAAATATTTATTAAATAACTAATGTAAAAATACGTTTATATTAACTTATTTTAAAGTTACAGTTATCGCGTATAAACATTCAACCACCATTTAAATAATATTTTTAGAATTTATTATTGCAACTTAAGGTTTTCTCGTATAGTATTTTATCTTACTTATAAGACTCTAAAAAACTTAGTAATTACTATAACTACATATTGTTTAACAATTTAATATATAATACAACGAAAATATCGTTGTATAAGGACTTTTGTATTTGACAAATTTTGGAAAAAATTAGAATACAGTTTAACGTGCAAGTATTGTGTACAGTGAAGCACTTTTCTGTTTTAAACGAGTTTGTGGAAGAGGACTATGATTTTAGTCTGACGTCACGATTCGCGAACCCGATGAAACAGCGAGTTTCTGAGTTTAGAGATTATGAAATAAAAAATCAGTTTTTGATAAATTTTGAAAATATGAAATAATCTGTTTTTTGAATATGTAATTGTAGTACAAGTTGTACGCAATTATTAAGTAATACTAATATTTCATATTGAAGAAATTGAAGTTAAAGACAAAGTAAGAAAGGGGAATATTTTAAGATTTCAGATATATATATATACAATTTTAAAAAGGAGCCATTATTACACACACTATAAATAATTCATGATTCACTAAATGTTTATTTTTAATCAAAGTTAAAATTGAGATTTTACAAATCTCTAATAATTTTTAATATTATTATAATTCTTATAATAAACAACTAACAAATTATGTTGAATAAATTTTTAGAAAAGGTACTTTTTCAGTTATTAAGAGTTCAAATAAATAAATAATATTTAGGGACATAAATTACAATTTATCTTACAAAACTGCATCTATATGGTTAATTAGTTTTATGATGAGTTGTTTTTTTTAAATGAACTCAACATATTTCAGATATTAGGGGGTGTTGTAGCAAGCATATAATTCATGTGTTTCTACATTTAAAAAATACAACTGTAAACAATACATTTTTTTGCACAATTTTTACTAGACAATCAGAATAACTTAATTTCTGAATACAAATACAGATTCGGAAACATTTGAACGTGAGGGGAAATGAGCAGACGATGGCTTCCTAGTGGTCGCTCACTAACCCCTAATTTCAAGTCTGCTGTAAAGAACCCATTTTGACACGACCGACCATTTCAAGATGGTGGCGTATAAGTTTTAGTAATAATATTCGGTAAATATTTAATATTCAATATAAATATTAATTGCATTGCTTTAAATCTAACTCTACTCAAACATGGAATATTCATTTAATATTTTTTCGATAACTACTTCTAAAAAATCCAATACTTTAACGCACCCATGAACAATTTCATCGTATTTTGTTAACTTTGTTATACGGAAAAGTGTATACAATAAACATATGGACTCGGTCTCAACTCAGTAGGCTATCAATCATCTGAAGCGGAAAGGTTCACGCTGTGGTAAAGAGTAGACAGAAAAAGTTGTCTCTTCCATTTGATTTTGTCACTTTCAGTTCATTGAACGTAGAATTGTATCTCTGAGATATTGGATATCTAAAATAAACTTTTGTTATTGTGGAACAATTTACTGTACGAAATAAATCCATTTAATAAAATCTTGTAGAATGGGCTATTACTCCATCAAATAGTCATATTTTCTCCATTTGTATCGAGCTCTCTATTGAGTTATCCAATGATATAAATAGATAGAAAATAAACATTAAGTATGTAGTTTATTATTATTTATAATTTTGTGTAGAAATGAAAGCAAATAGATAGGTATTTATTGTAATTGTTTAATCTAAAATGATTTTTTTTATATTCCCACTTTATATATATCGTTGTGGATAGTTTCATATTGCTTACACAACTAATTTAGAAGTGAATATTTTCTCTTCAGTTCAGGTAAGTTATTTTGTACAAATATTGTTTTGTATGTACATCTAACAATGTTACTTCTTCATACACCGTTGAAACTTTTAGAACTTAGGTTGTGCTTGTGGAGGGGAGAGGTGGAAAATAAGATTATATACTATCAAGATTTTTTTTTTTTTAATTTCAAAAAATGCTTTATTGTTGTCGAGAGTGGGAATGGTTTTTACTGAATTGAACTAGAAATTTAATGATATTATTATGCACAACGATGGGTAAAAATTAATAATAGTTTAGAAGGTGAATGGTTTAAGGAAATCTTAAAATAGAAGGTTACCACAAACGTTAACAGTCAAAGAATAAAAAAATGATACATGTTCCTCAGTCAAGACACTATTAGTTGAACAAGGTTTTACAGTAACACTCACCATCTGTATGAAGAAAGTTAATTGTATTTAATACAATAATTTTGAGACTTGTTGGCAAAATTATTTTTAAATACTGTTGTATATCTTTTTTTAAATATAATATTATAGATAGTAATGGAATCTATTGTAGACGACAATTCAGTTACACGTTGTAACGGAAATATAGAAGATGGCAAATCTGTCTATTGTTGAGCATTGAAATCGTATAGGGAAGTACTTTAAGAAGAAGAATTAAATTGATAAGGCTTTCCCCCAAAAAAGTCTTTCTACATAATGCAATGGATTATAAGAGTAGACTATTAGGAGTTATTGTATCAAGCGAATTATGAAAATGCTCAAAACATTATATCCTGTTTGGTTTCATTAAGAAATTATTCAAAAAATTAAATAAAATAATAAATTCGCACTTAAGATAATATATTGAAATTATTACGACCCCAGAAACATGATACTTAAGCGAGATTTAAAAGATAAATACAATATATTAACGGAAGGTAAAGGATACAAAAGGCAAAACAACAAATCGTCTGCAATTATTTTTGTAGTAATAGGAAGAAAATCTGTGATCAGACTGTATTTACTCTTAGAGTAGAATAGAGTAAGGTATTCATTAAAGGATGTTTCCCTAGGCTTTTGTTAATTATTTCTCTTGTATCTTTGAAAAATCTCAATTTACTGAAAGATGTGTTTCAAGTAGAATTCGGTATGGTGTTTATTCTTTGAATTTCACGAAATCATTATAAACAATGTTTTAAAGCTCTATAAAGACAAAAATCTAAAACATCTAGAAGACCCGATAGCATTCCTCATTGTGTTCAAAATTAGCCATCAATTATAAATTAACCTTTGTTTTTTGTCGTTTTTTCTTTAAACTTATCAATTAGAACAAAAACGTTTCCCCAAAAGATGGAAATAAGTACAGGTAAACCCTATCCAGAAATGTTTAAAACTATATATCTATTTCCATAATTAATTATTCATCCCCAGTATTTGAATTGATACCTTATAAAAGGAAATCCAATCACGTAGGACGTTATATATTGTGTTATCAGTACTGTTTTATTCCATTCCATTATTCAAGTAATAAATCCCTTTTTATTTACACTTGATATTCCTTCTTCCTTATAAAATATTTAAGGTACTGTTTATTAAAATTTTAAAAAAAATGTCTTTGACAAAATTGAGCATAAAGTATTGTACAAAAAATTAATTACGTTTTGCCTTGCTAAATTTTTTTTGACTATATTACTTTCATCAAAAGTCAAATTTGTAATTACAAATCTAATATTGTTTTAAAGCGTGTCATGTGCACACATGGAAGCACCGACTCTACTTTTATTTTAATTACTTTTTAATTACTTACAAGAAATTAGTCATTAAAAATGTTTTTTTATTTGCTGATGACATCAAAATGTATAGGATTTTAGGCGATATTGGTTGTTATTCAAAAAGACCTGAATGAAACATACAAATGTTGAGTTGAAAACAAGATAGAGTTAAATGTTGATAAATATAAACATACGTTAGTAACCATGCGATTGAAGTTACAGTTATTTAAATATACAATTAGTGGTCAGAAGTTAGAACAGATAGAAAGCATTTGAGATATTCGTATTGATGTTGATTTTAGAATATCCAAAAATAATCAAATAGTGTGTCATCAACTCTGCTCTTCAATCGCTGGGATTTTTTATTAGACATTCAAAGTTTTTCACAAATATTGATAGGATGCAGATATTATACTTTGGTTTTGTATCTTTTAATAAAATACAGAATAATAATTTGGTAACTATATAAAAAATGTATATTAATATGATTTAAACTATACAAAATAATTTTCTTCTCTTCTTATACAATAAAAAATTTAATACATCTTGTCCTCTTGATTTTTCTTCAAGTATTTTACAGTTAATTTTTAATACGCTATCGATAAAAACAATGTCTTCGTTGGTATTTTTATTCGAAATTTTAAACAATTTAGTAGATATTCCAAAAGTCCTAATTAATATACACTTTATATAGACAGAGTTGGTTTTCAATATTTTCACACCAAAGAGCAGTTCGTCATTCCAATTACTACTTACATTAAACTTTACATCTAATTAATTAATTAAGTAGACCCCTTATTTGATCACTTGCTTGATAATTTGCCCATATTATATAAAGCGATACAGAGCGTTTTGTTTATTGAATAAATAAATAAGTATTAAGGACTGCTATTTTTGTGATTTAAAAAAAAGATTTAATACTGCATTACTTTGCAACTTAAATTTGTGTAAACATGGTTTGTAAAGGAGGAGAAACTGTGGACCTTAATGAGTTATAATAAATTAACTGACCACATTTACAGAACCTCTGTAGTTACTTTTGAGCATTGTGAATCCAAACGTAAATATTTTGTATTTATTTCTATTTTCAAATAGACGTAATGTTCCTTATACTCAACCTGATTTAATTGTAAAGTTAAAATTCTTATTCAAAACTATTGAGAGCTGACTTTTTAAAAACACTAAACTTTTTATTTCCTGTCAATAAAATCACAAGGGTTATTTAGTGATGAAACATAATTGAACGTATACTCTATCAAAAACTTAAAAAGGAAAAATTGATATATTACACTTTTACTAAAGCTTTAAAATATACAAACAAAAACTATCATTATTTGAGATTGCTATGAAGTAAATTAAATTAAACATTTTTAAAGAGTTTTAAAAATTATTTATAAATATCTGTATTTCTACCAGGACACATAGTTTTGTTGAGTACAATATTTAACCTTGTCACTTTACTAACGGGTTTCGGCGTATAGGCTACTGACTCCTTACACTTAAGTAACTCTAACGCATGAACAAGTAATACTATGATAACAAAACTTGAAATTCTACTCAACATTTGGAATGTTCATAACTTATAGATTTTTGTTTAAATGTAAAGTGTATGATAATTGAATAGTAGGATTTATTTTATGTCGTTCAATATTGTTCTGAATTTCCTCACTCTGGCTATGAGATTTTATTACATAAATTCAAAATTTTTAAAAAATAGACGAGAAAAACATCCATCCAATTATTATTTCCTTAAATATTATGCTTGTTTGTCGAAGATATTTTTCAGCTTAAGGCAAATTTAAGGTCGAAAAAAATATAATTACATGAAAAATACCTTTTTAATAACATTGTGTTTGGAAGTTGTATCCACTAATTGAATAGATAAAAACAAGGTTTATTTCAATTGTATAGTCGTTACATATTTCATTCAAAGGAATGAATGAGATTTAGCAATTTAAATCGTTTCAATATTTGAAGACACCTTTATCAATTCACTAATGCAGTATTTAAACAAAGACATAATTTACAACCTCCCACATCTACAAAAATTAAATACATCAATTTTTTTTTTAATTTTAAAATTATTGCATAAATAAATACAGGAAAGTTTATACAAAAGTGCATTATAATTGAGAGGGGAGCAATTTTATTCATATTTTGAATTAAAACTGTAAACAATATTTATAATATAAAACCGATGCGTCTGTCATTGAAAAAGGAATTTCTATTAAAACAAACTTGAGAGTTTCTTTCTCTGAGTTATGTAAAGAAAAGGGGTTCAAAGTGACAAACTGCCGGACCTTATTGGATCATGGCTTGTCTGTTTGAAAAGTATTAAGCATCGTTTTACGGAATGTGATCTTGGCAAAGTATTACTTTTACGAAAGAATATAAATTATTCCCAAATTTTAAAATTATCCAAATTTCAAATGGAAATTGATAGATTATTACAATGATATCATAGTTATTACAGATATTCAGACAAGAAATATTAGTTTCCAATAATACTTTTATTACCGATTTAATAAAATGTACTCAACACAATTGAGGTATATAAATAATGTTATTTATAGTTGTAATAATATGTTTTTAACGTTTATTATTATCTGAGAATTGAAATTTTAGGAATATTCAAATTGAAATACCTGAATTTTTAATTATCTCTCCTTTAGTAGATATCTCAACTTGTTTTAACCAATTTTATGATTATAGATGACATAATTTATATAAGAAAGGATTTTTAGTTTGAAAATTACTCAAAACTATGTTAAAATCTAATTACCACATCGGAAATATTTTTAACTAGAAGGTACCACTTATTATTATTTCAAAACATATGTACTATTTCTGCCTTTACAAATTATACGAAAAGATTTTAGGACCGCACAAGTATATCCAGAAATACACTTACATAACAAATAGAAGCGATGGATGTATTTAAAATGTAAGACATTAAAAAAGTTCGGATTTTATGTTTTAAAATCGTTACCGATATTTTATATATATATATATATATATATATATATATATATATATATATATAATTTTAGGTTTGTAAGAATTACTGATTTTTTGTTATGTTTTGAGTAATATAATGAATGACAATTAATTGATTTGTTATTTTGTTTTTAAATTTACTAATTTTGTTATCTCAGTTCAAGCGATAAAGTAGAATTAGAACTGAATTAGAATATCACAAAATGTTTGTTTTTTTCTTGACAAGGTGTGTTTGGTTTAATCGTAGGAATATACTTCATTTTTAAATACATTAACATTAGAATTAGCTAGTCCTATATCGCAAAAACAATGCATATTTAATGACATTGTTTTTGCTCTAAAATTTGCAGGGAATGTAACACTTATATAGATGTTAGAAACGAAACAAGAACTTCACGCAAGATTATGCATAAGACAACTGTATTTCATTTACTGTTATACATCGAGATACAATTAGAGATAAAATTCTATGAAATCTACTATAAGTTGACAGATATACACATTCTGGAAAAAAATAACGGATTCTAAAAATCTAATATTTGTTTACATTTAATACTGTGTTACTATAATATCACGCTATTTATACAGAAGCGCAAGTGTAACCATTTACATACACATATTTAGAAAGAAACACTTATGGAATGTAGAATATAAAAATATATTCTACATGGAAGGTCAATTAATAATTATATGTATGACTAAAAAAGTAACGAACTCAAATTTCAAGGAATACACTACTTATTCATATATAATTACACAGTATTATGTAGTTTTCTTAACAATTCCACATAATGGTTCGTATTTCGCGTCTTGGATAAGCAATAACAGACTTTACGTTCAGAGAAATTCACAGAGGCATACATTTCAATTGTAATGTCTAATGTTTCTATTCGCAATGTCTCTATATGTTTTCAGAAATCAATAACAAACAGCAGTAAAACATTTAATTGCAATACAATTCTGATCGCAAATGCCATTGTAGCACGATGATTGAAATGCACAGTCATTATCAAAAGCAATTGCTTTATTTCCAACAATTATCATATAGATAGCATTTCTAATTAAAATTTTATATTTATATTATTTCAATGATCAAAATGTTAGGCCGAAGCAGTAGTTTTGTAATTTTTGTGTTTGAATTCTCACAATTATACAACAAGGTTTTTCCAACATACTTCACGTTTTCACAGTCCATATTTATAATTTAGTTTTTGAAAGCCAACAGTTCTCCTATGGCGTAATAAATTAGTTTAATTAATAGAGATCATTGCACTTCATCTACAACCTTTACGTACAGTATTTCCAAACTATTTTTCTTTTAATTGTGATACATAGTTTATGACTTTAAAATTTTGCTAATTACTATTTTAAAATTAAAATAAATTGCTTCTAATCTTCAAAAAATCGGAGTAGAAATTTAGACGGTTCACAAAAATTCAATATGTTTATAAAGCCGCAGAGATTTGTTTTAAGCTTGAATGCATTCGTCTCGCATATTCAACACAATTTTATTAAGAGAAAAAATAAAATTGTTGTCTTCTTCGAGCCTTATATTTAAAATATTTTTCATTAACGTTGTTATAGCCATACTTTTAACTCTGTCAACTTCAGTTTCTCGTATTTCATATCATTATTATTTATTTGCACATTAATCTTATTGTATTATATAAAAATGTTTGTGACTATATTGGTAGTTGACTATATAAATGTAGTTCCGTTCTGTTGGTTGTTGCATATTGCTTTCTATGAATTATTATTCGGAACCCTGTATTCACCTTGTTGATGTACAAGAATTTGTATTTCGCATCTTAAATCATAATAATTTAAAAAATATGGTAAATTAGACATTCATTTTCATTTATAATAGAAACATTGTTGGGAATTTGAGAGTCAGTATCAAATATATGATCCATTTTTGTTGTTTAATTTATAACCAGAAATAGAGTTGAAAATATCCTATTATTCAAAGTTAACGTCACAAACTGAGTTTTATGACTGGCACCACTTTCTATTCACGGTTTATTTGGAGCACTATTTTGTCTTGTTATAAAAACAGTATAACAAACACACAGAACACAATTCTCACAAAAAATACGCCTAAGTATCAGATGCGTTTCAACGACAAGGTCGTCCTCTTCAGTGATACACGAGCTACACCAATCAAACTTGTTGGGTTTTTGCATACTACAATAAATAAGATACACAGTCTGGTGTAACTATTTAATGTAAACCACATAATAATAATAATATCAATACCTCTTGTATAGGTCTAACACTATACATTTTAAACATAAACTATAAAGAACTTAACTATCACATAATGTAAGGACAATCTGGTCCCACCATGTTACACGAAAATCTCTGCACCGGATATCAGTGCTACCAAAATCATAATACATATTTCTGAAGTTATAACATTCCTTCCCCCTACATGAAAATTACAACTAATTGATAAAATAAAATTAACATCTTCTATACAAATTACAATGACATTATAAAAACAATTTATCCATTTATTTATGTAGGTATTTATGGTCGTCAAGTGTCTTGACTTTTGAGAGAGTAATAATTGTTGATATGCATCCTTTAGGTCTATTTTAGAAAATAGTTTAGCATTACTGAATTTAGAATAAATATAGTCTATTTTTGGTAATGGGTACTCGGTACCTTCTAGTACTGGATTTAAAGTTAATCTAAAATCTCCACAAATGCGGACTGATCCGTCAGATTTTAGGACAGGCACTATGGGTGTAGCCCATTCACTGTAATCTAATTTCTTTAATATACCTAAGCTAATTAGTCTATTTAGTTCCCTTTCAACAGGTTCTTTCAAAGCTAAGGGTAAAGTACGAGCTTTGAAAAATTTAGGACATGAATTTTCTTTAACCCTTAGTTCTACTTTATATTTATTGAAAGTTCCTAGACTTTCACTAAAAACATCTGGGTATTTATTTAAAATGTTCTCTACTTCATTTGGCATATTTATAGATTTGGTTGATAACCTACTTAAACTATTACAACTTTGCTGACCAATAGGCATAATATTTTTATCTTGAAAATCTAGATGTAAACCTTTTTCATTTAACAACCTTAACTCTTTGAGACCCTCTCTACCCAGTAAGGGCGGACCTCCTTTCAATATCACATAAAAAAATAATTTGTTTTCAGGATCTTTAAGTTTGAGCCTACTGGATAAAGATATTTTGCCTATTGGTTCAATGACATGACCAACATAATCAATTAATTTAACATCATTTTCAATTAATAATTCTTGAGAAAAATATTTCTCAAAACAAGCCTTTGACATAACATTATACAATGAACCTGTATCAATTTCAACCTGGAGAGGTACATCATTTAAAATTAACTTTAATTTTATAGACTGAACTTTTTTAAACATCTTTAAAGACTTATTGTCATTTCCATCATCCTTTGTAACCATATTAAAGAAGGTATCACTTAAATTTACAATAGCCTGTTCATCCCTAGGATACTTATCACCTAACCTATCCGAACAGTCATTAATGTCACAAATTTCAGTCATATCACCTAGGCCTAAGTATTTATTTTTTGATTTAGGCTTATAATTACTGCTTTGAAATTTTTTATTACAAATAGGAGCCAAATGTCCCTTTTTTCCACAGTTGTGGCATGTTTTATTTTTAAAGTAGCACTTTTCACTAGTATGATTTAATCTTCCACAATGTTCACATTTAATTTTACAACTTGGATTATATTTATTAATTTGAACATACCTCTTGTTATTGCTAGGCCTACCCTTAACATGGTGTAAGTCTGCTGATTCTGCTTTAATGTTGAACTTTGACATCCTTCCATTTAGGTTAGGCTGGTCATGATCCTTAATTGTAGCCTCTCTAGATGCAGCCAAGTTGACCACCATGTCGAATGTAGTCTCTTTTCTCGTTGCATCTTCTTCTTGAAGTCTCTCTTGTACACGTCTTGAAGACAAACCAATGATGAAAATATCACGAAGTAGTATATTTAATTCATTTCCAAAACTGCAACTTGCAGCCAAACTCCTTAACCTTGCAGCAAACTCCCGTACAGTTTCTCCATTCTCTTGCACAGATTGATAAAATGTTTTCCTTGCCACAAAAAATGATTTTACAGGTGAAAAATATTTTTGTAAAACTTGAATTAGGTCGACATATTTTTCATTATCCGGGTCTTTCGGTACACACAAACTGAACAAAAGTTGATAAGTTACATCAGCTAGTGACGTTATTAATATAGCTTTTTTCTTCGTATCATCTGTAATATCATTCACTATAAAATGATTCGATAACTTTGTTTTAAAAACAAAAAAGTCTGTGTTGAGGTGATCAAAATGTAGGAGTCCAATTTGAGACATCGTGGCTCACTTTTTTTCCATAACCTAATATTTTCCTCGTCGCCACTGTTGGGTTTTTGCATACTACAATAAATAAGATACACAGTCTGGTGTAACTATTTAATGTAAACCACATAATAATAATAATATCAATACCTCTTGCATAGGTCTAACACTATACATTTTAAACATAAACTATAAAGAACTTAACTATCACATAATGTAAGGACAATCTGGTCCCACCATGTTACACGAAAATCTCTGCACCGGATATCAGTGCTACCAAAATCATAATACATATTTCTGAAGTTATAACAAAACTATAACTGAATCTAACGTTGTGCCGAACCCCATATTTATACAAACTGAAGGGGGCGTGGCTTATTATTTTACACTGCCAAAGCAATAGTACGCGTCTCGTGTCAGTTTAACTACTTAAGATTTAACATACAGCTAAAACAAGATAATCGAACCAACCCAACACTTAACATTATACATTATATTTTACATTAATATAGAATTTTGTATAGGTCCTAGTTCATTATTTACAATGACGTTCTGGTGCCTATTAATATAAAACGTTTCATAGTATTTAATTTTGTAACATTCTTTAACAATATGGAATTTTCTTTTTTGAAATAATGCCCTTCGTCTAAACAATGTTTAGCCATAGTTAATTTACCAGGCCTATTATATTTGAAATAAGCAAAATGTTCCATGGTTCTTGTTTTAATGGTCCGTTTCGTTTGGCCTACACATCTTTTCGGACACATTTCATAACGTATACAATAAATTCTTGACATATCATGCTCCTGGATTATGTCTTTTGGATTTCCCAAGATCTTGTAAAGATTATTTTCGGCAGACATTGCTACATTCAAATTTGCATGTTTATTTAGTATTGTTATAAAAACAAAACTCTATATCTCAATGACTTTCGTAAATGAAAACGAATTATCATATTTTCATCTAAAAATTATTTAATGGTTCGTATTGGTTCCCTAATATTAATTGTATGGAAAGTCCCCTTTGTGTTGGTAGATAAATTACTTATATATGTTTTTCAGAAATTTTCAATTCTGGCTCCAAAACAGGATGTAATTCGTGTAACACGTGGTCTTCAATTCTATTTTTATATAACTTTTTCTCAATATCCCTTATAACATGTATGGCATCTACTTAACTAATGACCGCAAAATTGGATGAAATGTGAAATCGATTATTTTTAATTCGCAGTTCCTAATAAAGCCAAATAATATGACAAAACAACCATCTTCAAAAAATATATTTTTATGACAATTCATTTTTCAATTCTTTATTTTTGGGGTTTAAATTCAATACTACATTATCATTCGTTATTTAAAATTATGTATTTCAAAATCTTTTACATTTAAAATTTTGCAAGTGCCTTCAGAGTGCACAATAAGTAACGCCGTCTCAGCTGTTTCTCCGAAGTCAAATTTATCACTTTTCAATTTGAATGTAAATAGTAGAGTCAATTTTGCCTTACGTAACTATTTTTGGCTCGCTTTTAATTCTATTGTTTTGGGAACAAATAATTACGTTATATTATTAAAACATATTAAGTTAATTATTAAGTATAATTTTTTAACTATTAAAACATAATTTTGAATTATTTAGGTACATTGGATCGAAGTTACGGAACTTTTATATTAGCGCATCATATTGTATAAATCAATAGTATAATCCATATTTCTATATACTCAAATATATGTGGATACTGAAACATTATTATTTAGCTAATCCATTGAATTCAATAACCAGAAGGGGAAATATAATCGTATCAAATTATGGATCATTTAATCATTAAAGCCAACTTTCCACTTTAGAGAACAAGTTAAATTTATTAGTGGGAAAAATACATTTGAAATAGGAGTGTTTACCTGAAATTCAGATTATAGCAACGTGACAAGAATATCCGAACACCAATGACCGCAATTACTTGTCTTTACTTTTTGTCAGCTTTCGACGACGGATTTAAACATTTTACTAATTCATTAGGCTGTAGGATATTTCACTTTTTACATAACACACCCAATGAGTACCTCTCTTTATCGGCCTAATTAAATTCAATACTGTCGTTTCACATACAAATATAGTTTCGGTAATGTATATAAAATAGACAACGACGCCACTAAAATGTTTTTTTTTTTTTAATTTTCTTGCATAGGTATATGTATATTTCATAAAGGTCTCCTTGGAATTGAATAAATTATTATTTTTGAAGAGTTATGCATTTCTCCCTTCATGTTCTAGGTCTCACAAATAATTCATTACCGTTTATTTTAATTCTAATTATTTTAAACATATTATACACATTAGCAATATTAGAATATATTATTTATTTTTTGCTTTTAACTCGCCTCGTTTAACCTTTATTATATTAGTTACACCCCAAGCCACTGATTATCCCTAAAACATATTACCCCACTCACTCTTTTAATTCGTATTTGTAATTTTATCTTTGTTGTTGAATGTAATGCTTTGCATATTGCGTCTTATTTTTTTATTACCAGAATTTGTACGTTTTTAACTCTCAACGTTAAACCCATGCAATTGATAACAAATACGCCATCAACGTTAAACATTCAAAATGGCAATTACTTCATTATGTATACATTCTAAGGATGCTGTATCCTTGAAGGCACTTTCAATACTAGATGCAGTTCTGTTTTTGTTTCACAAGTCATTAAGCCACTTTGCATTTCTAATTATTATTATTTTATCTCCTGAATCTCTTAAAATATTTGTAATAGCCTACTCTTTCTAACGACATTTCTTTCCCCCTCCCCCGGTACTTAAAATAGTAAATTTATATCATTTAAATTCTAAACGGGATCTTGAGTTTTCATAAATATATTTGTTTTTAAAACTCACAAATTAACGGCGTCTGTATCCCATATAGGTTCTGCTATAATTTATATATTTTTATTATCAAACGACAGAGCGTTTTCATACACATTCAGTTTTAAATAGCTTAAACTATTGACTTTATCATGTGCATGCGTTTATTAGACATTTTATTTTTTTAAATTCAAACAGTTATCTGCTGTTTTTACATAGGGCAAACAATTTAATTAAAATTTTTTTTCCAACATCATCATTGCCTAATTCTGACTACTCTTATTTCTATTCAGTCGTACACGATTTTATAATTAACACCATATAATAAACACTTATCTCTCATTGTTTTTATATTAATGGGCTGTACACATTTCGAATTTTTTATTTTGCTTATTATAATCGTTGTACCCTCAAATCACCTTCCTGGTAGCCCTTGGAGTCTTCTCTCACGGTTAAAATTCCAATACCTTCTGAATCTAATGCTTCAATTTCCTCGTCTTACAAATTCAATTCTGATCTCTCTTTATGTTTGAGTTTTTTTGTTTTTTTTCCCAATGACTCTGTTCCTAAGATATAATTAAATTTTTTCATTAATTTTTAAAGTAGGTGATTATTTGTTTTAAATGGTCAAACTCTTTTAACAACAATTCTTTCAATTCCATAATATCTCTTGTTAAGGGTCTATGTATATCTTCAATATTTTAACAAAATTTATTTATTTCAAAGACAATATTATAACCATCCAACAGATTGCTAATATTACCGTTATAACCGTCTTTGCACGTAATGTATTCTCATACTGAACGAAACATGAACACTTTATGAAAATCTTTTCCCACCCTTTGAAGGTAGAAAAGTGTAACGCCAGAAAATAGGGTATTAATGAGGGTCGCGTGTAGCGTCACATGCTGACAACAACGATATTAATGAGGGTCGCCTGTAGCGTCGCATGCTAACAACCACGACGTTAATGGGGGTCGCGTGTAGCGTCGCATGCTGGCAACCACGATGTTAATGAGGATCGCGTGTAGCGTCACATACTGACAATAACGATATTAATGAGGGTCACCTATAGCGTCGCATGCTGACACCCACGATATTAATGAAGGTCGCGTGTAGCATCTAATGCTGACATCCACGATATTAAGGAGGGTCGCGTGTAGCGTCGCTTGCTGACAACTACGATAATAATGAGGGTCGCCTATAGCGTCGCATGCTGGCAACCACGATGTTAAAGAGAGTGGCGTGTAGTGTCGCATGCTGACAACCACGTTAATAATAAACGTCACTTGTAGCGTCGCATGCTGACAACCACGTTAATAATGAGGGTCACTTGTAGCGTTGCATGCTGACAACCACGTTAATAATGAGGGTCACGTGTAGCGTCGCATGCTGACAACCACGTTAATAATGAGGGTCACGTGTAGCGTCGCATGCTGACAATTACGTTAATAATGAGGGTCACGTGTAGCGTTGCATGCTGACAACCACGTTAATAATGAGGGTCACGTGTAGCGTCGCATGCTGACAACCACGTTAATAATGAGGGTCACGTGTAGCGTCGCATGCTGACAACCACGTTAATAATGAGGGTCACGTGTAGCGTTGCATGCTGACAACCACGTTAATAATGAGGGTCACGTGTAGCGTCGCATGCTGACAACCACGTTAATAATGAAGGTCACGTGTAGCGTCGCATGCTGACAACCACGTTAATAATGAGGGTCACTTGTAGCGTCGCATGCTGACAACCACGTTAATAATGGGGGTTACGTGTAGCGTCGCATGCTGACAACCACGTTAATAATGGGGGTCACGTGTAGCGTCGCATGCTGACAACCACGTTAATAATGGGGGTCACGTGTAGCGTCGCATGCTGACAACCACGTTAATAATGAGGGTCACGTGTAGCGTCGCATGCTGACAACCACGTTAATAATGAGGGTCACGTGTAGCGTCGCATGCTGACAACCACGTTAATAATGAGGGTCACGTGTAGCGTTGCATGCTGACAACCACGTTAATAATGAGGGTCACTTGTAGCGTCGCATGCTGACAACCACGTTAATAATGAGGGTCACGTGTAGCGTCGCATGCTGACAACCACGTTAATAATGAGGGTCACGTGTAGCGTCGCATGCTGACAACCACGTTAATAATGAGGGTCACGTGTAGCGTTGCATGCTGACAACCACGTTAATATTGAGGGTCACGTGTAGCGTCGCATGCTGACAACCACGTTAATAATGAGGGTCACGTGTAGCGTCGCATGCTGACAACCACGTTAATAATGAGGGTCACGTGTAGCGTCGCATACTGACAATTACGATATTAATGATGGTCGCGAATAGCGTCACATGCTGACAACCAAGTGTTTCGCTAGTACCAAACTGTTCCAATTAACATTCAACGTAATCAAAAGATATCAAATATTCTATCGAAAAGATTAATGCGGAAAAGTCATTGACATTCCTTGACAAGATGAATAACATTTCAGTGAAAAATACTTGACAAGAACATAAGGTCAATAATCAATAATATTTATATAAGGTAAACAACATTCCCAGTTTTAGTAGCAATAAAAGAAAATGTATTCTCAAACTATGGTTAACCAATCTAGGTGGATTAAATGTAATTAACATTTATAAACGGAGAAACAAAAACGCAAATATTTATCAATATTCCAGAGCTTTGTAAACACTCATTCCAAGACTGCCGTCGAACCAGAAAAAACTGCGGGTCAAATACAATTATATTCGCGAATCATAAGTAAACGTTTACTCTAACAACATTAGGAACCAATATAAGGGTTTCCGTGGTCCTAGGTTATAAAATTCCACAATAAGTCATAGCAGAATCGATTCTTTCCATAGAATATTAATCATAATATTTTGTAATCATAACCATTGAAATAATAAGATCATTCATTATTTATTGTGAAAAAGAAACGTTTTTATTATTTACATTTAATTACATTAGTGTATCAGTTCAATTGTTGCCAATTATCAATTTAGATATGTTATCCCGCTTATTGCAATACAATAATTTAAATGATATACACTATACAGAGACATGGAACAATTAGTGATTATTTTTAAATTATGGAGAATAATGACTTCTACTTGGAATACACCACTATATTTAACTATAATACTATAACATGTACATAAAATTATAAATGTAATGTTACCATCACTGTACTAATTCTCTTTTAACACACATCCAATATCTGTCATGGTTAACTAAAACGTTTTCTTATTAACTTAAAAACAGTTGAGAACTTTATATCAAAAAGTAATAAAACTTGCTTGAACTTTAATTGGGTTTTAAGTGTAAATATAAATGCTTGGCCTTGTTAATTCAACAAAATTGTTAATAAGTTCGATCGAACAATTAACCCTATCTGGCGTTTGACATTTAATTATTAATCTCAAGTATCATAAAATAAATGTTAAGAAACCAATGTATAACTTCAATTATATATTTTTAATTTTACCAATTAAATTCAAACATACAAAACATTATTATTTATTATTCATTAAAAATTAATAAACATTATAAATTAGTTTCTTTCACAATGTAAAGGTTTAATTCGAAAACGAAAATGAAAATAAATCGAAAAGGTATTTTTTTATCACATTCGTGACATTTATTCTTCTTTAAGACGTAATAAAACATCGCCAGAAGATAAAAATCTATCACAAGTTAGGGGATATTTTAGAATCAATGCGACCTCTGGGTGAGTGTGTTATTATTAGTGTTGTCATGGTCATAAAGTTCGTGTTTCCATTCAATAGAACTTTACTTGTAAAATATCATAATGTCTAATAATTACATTGTGTATGTCACATTAAGACGTAAAACTAAGCAAAACGTACTCCATATTTCTTGATATGAAAGATAGCCACTAACATACCAGATTAACATTAACAAGAAAATTAGTCCAATGTATATAGAATTAAAATCAAAAGGTGGATCATATAATGGAGATATTTACACAGCTTCAGACAATGACATTATAGGAAATTATTAATTCTTATTAATTGTAAAAACAGTCCTTAATTGGTGAAATTTCATATTAAGGTAAAAAGTAACTCACATGTAAATTTTACAAATCAACATATATTGTGACAGCTGTTTCACATCTACCTATGTTTTCACTATTACATTCATTACAATTTACTTTGTATACGCCAGTATATTGTCTAATAAATCTCTTTTGTCTAATTTTATCCAAGACAAAAGTAGATATTTATAACTAGAATAAAAGAATATGTACATTGTTGGAAGTATGGTAAACAGATTCAAAATTTTCTAACCATTAATTAGATTCTGGTCATAGTTTTGATCCCACTGACAATGTCAAAGTTTTGTATATTAAACAAAAATGTAGAATATTATATTATTTAGAAGTTTTATATATCAACTGTTCTGAATTGTTATGCTTCCAACCTCAATGAACAAGTCTTTAACCCATCTCTATTGTTAAAACAACATTGTCACACATCCTAATAAGAATATCTAATATCTGACAAGAAACCACGTTTTATATATAATAGATAATATTTATTTTCATATAGTACACTATTTTAATTTAAAACAATGTAACAATGAATTTACATTTCATTTTATATGAAACCACATTTTTGGAACTTAATTTATTATTTTTTTATAAACTTTATTTCTTTTATCGTCTTTAAGTGAAAAACTGAATTATACCACAACCTAAGTATGTGCAGTAATTGAGTTTACATTGACTGAATATTTCTTGAAAAAAATTTGATAGTTTTTAACACATTTCTAATTATAAACTAGAGGTTTTGATTTTTGTGACTCGTGAATATTAATGTCGAATATATATCTACAGTCTTATTATCTCATGAAAAAATAGAGCTACTTTACTGTTTTAAAGCGAGTCTGGTGATTGTGCTAACAGGGTTTAGATAGCACTCCGAAAAGTCATATTGAATATTTAAAAAAAATATTCTTTGGCGATTATTTGGAAGGAAAAGAAAGTCTTATTTGAGAATTTATTCATATAATATTTTAGATTGACATCTTCGTTTTATTACATTGTATGAATTTATAACTCTTCTGATGAACTCATCTATGTTCTCCATCGATATTCCTTCTTAGTGTTAAATGATATTGTTTGTTGAATTTAAACCAAAAATATAAAACACTACTTTGACACTACATATATATTACTTAATAATATACATGTTAAATAATTTTAAATAAAAGTGATATATTATCAACACTAAAATTATAGAGGAATGAGATAAAAAGAAATCAACACATGTATTTAGTTTCAGCATTACTTTAATACGCTAACATATTCTGTTAAAAGACAAAAAAACAAATAAATTTAATAAAACATCCCTTTCATCATAATGAAAATTACCTAATAATTAATAATATCTATTGAAACAAATTTCAACCAGTTAAATACATATGTGTAAATGTATTTAAAAGCAACCTATAAATGTTCAATGACAGTTGATTTCCAGGGCACAGAAGAATAGAATTAAAATACACAACATAATATTGATTCAATTTTGATACAATGTGTCAAATTTCCTCATCATCAGTGGGAAAAAAAATCAATTTTAATATTTCAGAATTGCATAGTGAACTGGTTGCGAGATTATTGTTATTATTATTTTTTAAATAATAAAATTATGAACAGGTTTAAAAATTTACAATAATAATTAGTGAGATTTATGTGTTTAGAAGTAAGTCGTGTTCAACTAAACGTATTGAAGTTGTTAGTAACTCTTCAAGAATCAATAGTAAAATATACTTACTAATATTAAATAAATAATTTAAATTGTTATTAGGCGGCTTGGAATTTATTATTGTAAATAATATAAGTAAAATTATATGAAGTGAAACACATGCAATTTAGTACGTGTAAATAAATTATATAATATACAAATTTGAAATTATTTTTAAAGACTATTGATTGCAACAGAATAGGATAATATTACGTCAGTAATTATTACTTTCCTAATGTAAAGCATCTGTTGCAGTGTGATAAGCTTTAGGCTTCAAGTTAATCAAGCCTCAAGTTTAATTAGGCGTAACCAGATAATCACAAAGGTTCTCAACCGAGCGTATTAATTACCTGAAGCCTATATTGATATTCCATACAATCTTATATCTGATAATATATAATGAAAACTCCTAAATCCTCTCAATTCTTTTTACATTATTACTGTTACTAATTATTATTGGTTAGTTGTATTATTAGTGTACTAGTTGTTACTATATTATAAAATAAAAATTGCAATTTAAGGCTTCACCATTATGTGATATTAAATTATTAAATTCATACAGCATTCCTATCTTCATGCTAATAATTTATGGAGATTATTTTTATTGTATTTAGTTTTTGTGTTTTTCCAAAACAACTACTATCGAATAGTATTAAATTTAGATAAAAACAAATAATTAATCGTCTACATGCTCGACTCGCAGCTGATACGTGTACTTAAATTGTTATGTTGGTGTGTTCAACACCACCAACAGTGGTTGCAATCTCAAGAATTTATCCAATCTGCTGAAAAAAAAAGTTATGGTCACATGTATAAAAACAATTAAATATTACATTACATTTCATATTGATAATATATATTATCAATATATTATATGATAGTTTATTATTTTATGGTTGAATGTTCTTTACCATTAGTTTTGCACCAATAGAAAATAAGCAATTATAAAAACCGTTCAAAGGTTCATCACTTTAACATTTTCCCATCATATTGTTTTTAAAACAATGAATATTTATAATATAAATCAAATATTAAAATTTACCTTATTTACCAATGACTACTAAATTATAGCTAAATTTCCTTGTACTCACTTTCGATTAGAAATAATGTTTAAAAAATTGATAAAAAGAATAATGTAATAATCAAAATATATTATTAAATTATTAGTCTTATTGTTCTTTATTTAAATTATGTTCGTCAATTAGTTGAATTTATAATAAATATCTTAAATTTTAATGTTAGTCGATGGGAACTAAATAACAAGTATTTGCTTCAGCAAATATTTTTATATGCTTAAAAATCATAAAATTCACGCACAAATGTATTTGCTAAGTCAAAGTCGTAACAGTTTGTAAGCAACTTAAATTAATTTACAACAAAGGAATTTCCCTACAGTTTCAATTACATAATAAAAAAAGTTTTAATATATATATTTGAGAATAAAATTAATTTAGTAATATTACGAAATATACATCAAAAAGAAGCAATTCACTTTTTTGTATTATGATTCATAATATATGCATCATATCAATGTAGAGTTGATTTAATATTTAGAATTGCTTAAAACCAAAAAGTAATTTACGTGTTCATAAAGTTTATTTTAATTAATTAATGTTTTCGGATTTTTTTATATTCAAATTGATACTCATCAACCATACATAAGGTGCATTATAATTTCGGATTCCCCCTTTATCAATAAAAACGACAGGTTGTAAAGATAAAACATTTAAATCATCATTTGTAATTTTGTTTAAAAATACTCCCGAGTACTTAAAATTTTAATTAAACATTTATTTTTTTCTTATGTAGGTAAGGTACCAAATCTCACTTGCAAATGTTATATTGATGTGTAGGCCTACATTAAAAAGTAAATTTGAACATTGTTTTGACAGTTATGCATATGCCATTGATAAAACATTTGTCTTTGGATGTGGTTTTTTATTTTTTTAAATACTATAACGTCCAAAATGAGTTGAAAATTAAAAATTTTTAATTCCTTTCGATAATTCATGATTGTATTTAAGAAAAAATATTGGAGTTATTATTCGATAATCACACTTTTGTATGGTAAAATTACACAATATTTTAAATAATATTTTACCATGACTTAATAAATTTAAAAGATTATATATATACATTCTTTCTAACAAGCATGCATTGGTAAAGTGTGTTGTACGAAATATGCAACATTGATTAATAATGCTAAAAATAAATATTGAGCTTCACTTGTTAGATATTTTAATCATGATTTTATAAACTTTTCTTGAGAAATTGTGTTCAAATTTTATTTTAATAATAATAAAATTGTTGACCATTTTTAAGTAAATCGTAGTAAGGTTATTGATTTATGTATGGTTTCAAAATAAAATAGGTAAATTTTAATATCACAAAAAATCCAAATTTTTGATGAATTCAGTTTTAAATATAAATATAAGAAGATTTACAAACATTTACTTTCCTTATTGCGTTACTCTGTGGAAATTGTATAATAATGTTTATAAAGGTTGAAAATGAATCACAAGCCTACGAGTATTTTATTAATCGTTTAGCTTTTCAAAGAGATTGTAAATTAAATGTGTATTACTTTTCCATTGCCCAATTATCTAGTTTTCAAAAATACCAAAGACATTTTTCTCTTCCCTCAACATTTTACATGATTAAAAAAAATAATCATAAAAACTTCGTTTGTAACTAACTTTGTGCACCAAGTGATCAAAATAAAACCATAAGCTACTCAAATCGAATGACTTCAAACTTCTTTACAATACTCACCACAATTTTGTAACATTTTAAAAAGGGTTTCAAATTGTTTTATTTAAATAACAAACATATTTAAATACATTTTTATTTTGTATTAACAACATAAACGTAGAACCTATTTATAAAATCTTATTACATCTGGCTAGATTTTTGCAATTAACGTATCAAACCCAAATTAAGGATTATTGAAAGAGATAAGAAAGAAATTTCTATAAGCAAGTAACATCCATAATAATCAGGTCAAAACCTTTTATTGTTGCAGCTTACACTAAACCCCATGGAGGTCTGCCAGGTTGTAGATAAGCCGCCAATCCCTTACAAATCCCCACAGGGATACAAATCCCAAGTATTATGCAACGTTTAAAGAGGATTAATTTATACAGTGAACATAGTCTAAGAGGTAAAATAAACCAAGTATGACATTGTTCAAGTTGTTCGTTTAGCTAGGTTATGAAAGTGTAAGACTTAAATTTTCGTTAACACTTTTAATTGTTATTAAAAATTCCTTCGATATAATTAAACAAAAAATTTCATTTTGTTTATTTTATAGAGTAGAATATTCCACAAATTATTTAACAATACGTTCATAACAATTGAATTGTCTTAAAAAAATTAAAGTGAGTCGGGGTTTAATGTGAATTCAATACATTCTAATGATATAAACTATAGATATTTTTAATATATATATATATATATATATATATATATATATATATATATTTAAAAGGTCTGTGTATTCATAACAATCAGTATTGTTATGTTTGTAAATGCTATTCATAATATTGTATAGAGTGATTCAAGGTACATTCTCCCTATAATGTTTTAAAACTAATTATTACAAATTATATACTGAATTTATTGCTTTTTAAATAGTTCGCTTCATACCAAAATATTTAATATTTAGTTTCAATGACTGGTATTTGAGTTAACGCTTAGAGGATTTTATTGTAATTAAAAAATTCTGTGTCGTTCTTTATTTAATACTACCCAAGGATCTAAAATTTAAAACGTGATATGGGTTTGGATACTTGTCTATTTCGAAGTATAAAATACTATTCTGTCCATGCACCATAGAATACCCAGCTTTTAAGAGAGTAATCTAACTAATAATACATTAACTACTCTGAAACTATTTATAACTATTCAATCACACAACAATGCCACTAAAACATGAACTGTTGCCCAACTCGTCTCGTTTAAAATATAAAACAAGTCCGAATTGGGAATGAGTATCGAATAAAAGTCTGAACGCCGTTTCCCCAATTAATGAAATAACAATGGCGTAGTTTATAATTAATTATAGAAACCACAATGAACATAACGCAGCCGTTACACAACACTTCTGCCTGCACGTACAGTCTATTAACTTCACTCTGTTGCAACGTTTCCTATTCAACATAGCTACCAATAAAGTTCCTGTCAGATTTTACTTACGACTTACGACGGTCAAAACATCCCTCGCTAAAGTAGGTCACGCGGCGTACAATGTCACCATCACAAATATAAATGATAGCATTTAGAAATGTCATGAAGAAATAAAGAAAATAGTAACATGTTTTTAAACAAAGGAACATGGAGGATAGAGGATGAAAATTTATTTGACATATAAGAAACGTCTTTAGTGACTGAAAATCATTCAGTTAACGAAAATGTTTAATCGAATCCAGTTTTAAAAATTGCTGAACATAATTAATATTCTTTATTTATAATACGTAATTTCTAGAAGAGTCAATACTACTTTTTTTATAGAGGGATCATTTTTTATGATGCTTATTTTTGTCAATACAAGGGATATTCAGAAAATAAGTTCCACTCGGTTGTTAAGGAAAAACAAGAAAGAATTTACTAACCATTTTAACTACTATTTTATTTACGAAACTTATATTACATAGCGACATAGCTCATATTATTATATCATTTGTAAATCGCCATTCCGAATATTGATATATTAAATAATAAATATAAGACTAACCGTCTGCAATATTCTTATTATATATAATTATTCTTATAATTTTTAAGACAATCGTGGAATGATGTCGCCTGATGTGCAAACCACAAGTAATGGTTTACGTAAACCCGTTGTTTTTTTAAAACTTTCCAACCAGTAAGGGTTGGTTTAACACAAGGCTTGGTTCGAGGTCTGGGATATATAGTTGATTCATTTGTTGGTCTTCAGGAATGATCAACTTGTCCTTTCTAAATAGTTGAGGGATGTTGCCTTGCGACGTCAGTCGGAGTATGGGCGGGAATTGTAATGTAGATAGAGTATAGGATGTCCTATTGCTTGTTATCAATCCCACTTCGCTTTTTCTTAAACAATTTGAAATAATCACCTATGTTTATTGTGGAACCTTGAGGCTGATGTTCACAAGCAAAATTCTTAGTTTGTCCCTGAAACCTGAACTTTCCGAGTGGAAAATCATTGTTTGAATATTGTTCACGATGGGACAAAGCATGTCTTAGTGCATAACATAACGTTTCTATACGGTAACTTGTCATATCAACAGTGATTATACTACTAGAGACGTCTTCACTTTGCTCACTACGTTGTGTCAGAAATGACAATGAACTTCCTGCTCTGACCTTGTGTAATACTATACGCTTCTTTTGTACCAAGCCTGTATACAATTTCAGATACTGTACTGTCTTAGACATATTTTATTGAAGAAATAAATTTTGTAAATACAACGAGATTAGTATACTGTGATCATTGTTGATATGACAAATTGTGTCTCAACTTTTCAAACTTAATTCGTACAATCAAGGTTTGTAAATTAGGTAATTAGTCACATTTACAAAACATTCGTAGATGAAATACTGGGAAAGAGTCGAAAATATTTCAACAATTTGTAGAAGGATCAGCATGGAATATATTTCTCCCACATATTTTCTTTCACAAGGTTAGGATTTACAAATATGTATAGGAATGTTTGTGTGTACCTAAATGCACGTCAGGTATTTTACACAAACCACTGTACTTATTTATGTGCCAAGCTATAATATCGGTGTTTGAGCGTAATTTTTATGCAATGAAAATATTATTGTTAAATCGATTCATTTTTTAGTCTATTAGAGTAAATAAAATTTAACAGTTTTTTTTTTAAATTGCCTTGATTTTATTTTGGTGAACCTGCAAATCTCAGTTTATCTCTGTAATATTACATTAACAACCTAAGGTAACTAAAATGCTCTTCATTACCCAGGTTTAATTTCTAATATGTAAAAATGTCATTGTGTTTTGGATTTACTTTTCCACTTATTTTTATTATTATTTTTTTTTTTTAGTTTATGGTTCTGAAACAGGAATGAAAAAATATTTATGTGATTATTTAAAAAAATAATATTGGTAATATTATAAGTTTGATATTGTACAGGTAAAATGTAAGCAATTGTAGATGAGAGAAAGAAAGGACAAATTAGTATTAGTTTGACATTAGGTAAATAGAAACTTTGAGTTTTAAACATACAAGTATATAAATTAATAATTCATTTTCTTGCAGTTATGTAAATAATGTTATAGTAACGTTTTAATACAACACTGATTAAGATAATAATTTTTACAATGGGGGATTAAAAATATTTCAAAACAGTGAATTATATTCCTTTAATATGTATAATTAAAACGTGGAGGGTTCTTGAGACGGTTTTGAAATACAATCTGTTATTAACAAAATAATAATTTAATATTATAAACCTATTAAAATGCACAGCACTTCAGAAATAAACAGTTCATTCCATTCACTTTTCCTCATTGAAGGATGGTTAAAAGTTAACAACTCATGTCAAGAGAGTTGAATTAAAATGTTATTACGAACCAAATTATAGGGCAAAACATATTTTTCTTCTAAGCCCTGGAAGTGTTCTGGAAGAGTTCTAAATATGTTCTGGAAGTGAGTGGAACGTAATATTTACTAGATAGTATCTACTGCACCTTATAATTTATGAAACACATGTCAAGAAAAAGTTTTAAAATCGTATTAAATGTAAACATTTAATATTTACGTTAGGATAAAATAAATCTTTAAGTTCTGACAAAAATACGGTCTTAAGTATAAAATACTGTCATAAGATTTATGTTATATAAAATATTCGCATATTCGAGTAGGTTAACAGTTCAATATTTTGTTGTTAACGTGAATTAAAAATAATCCAATTCATACTCTCATATTTCATAAAGTCATTACTTCACACCATTTAGGTTAAAATATGTACTATGTAATTTCTCATTATCTTTTACTGATACAAAATGTTAGTCTAAAGACGACCTAACATTTTGTAAAAAATGTCTCTTTTCTGTTAGCATGGCTCAGGATGCAGAAAAAAAGATATTCGAAATAAATTATAATAAACATATGTTTTTGTAATAAAAATATTTTAATAAATTACTTCTTTGTGGTAGTGTAACAAGACACTCCTCGTATATTGTAACTCCCACCGAGTAAACAAGATTAACAATATTTTCATCACCCCGTCCATTTATAAATAAAAGTCTGACAGAGATGATTACGTTTATCATTTCAAGATGGAATGTTTATATTGTTTGCTTCAGGGAAAGTTGGTTCTCTCCTTGTATTTTTGGTTTAATAAACAACTTGAATTAAATAAAGTAATAAGAACAAAAAAACTCCAGTCTCTAAAAGTGTTTTGTATCTGAATTCCAAAACAACTCTATATTATTCTGCCAACTTTACTACATGTTCAATTTGATTTTGTAGAAAACAAATTTATTTAATTATGATAAGTATGTTTCAAATCTTTATTATTTATTTCAATTATTCCTTTACTTAATTAAATGTTCAATACAAATAAGGACATATTTTCTGATTTTAATGAAGAAAAAATGCTTCTTCTAAAAACAAAATGATTCATTAAATAAGAAATGCATATTATTAGATCGGTTAGTAATTACTTAAAACTAGATTTATACATCATTATTATAAAACAATTAGTTTAGGTAGAGAGGTTGTTATTGAATATAAACCATCAATTTATGGTTTAAAATATAATAGCCATAATCAATCTAAAGCGAAAGAATCTAAAGCAATCCATACAAAGAATCCAATCCGGAAACACCAGGGATTGTAGCATTATCCATCAGGACCCATCTGTCAACAAGACCAGAAACTACGTCTTAACTACAGTTTTGCCTAGAACGAGAATTTTAAATAAAAACAAATATGTCATTAAAATATCTGAGTTGGGAGAACGGTAGCCAAAAATGTAAATAAATCTTTGCTAATACATATGGTGTTTTTAAAAACAAATACCATGGAAAATATATACGGTAGTTTGGGTTTTAAAAATAATGTTTGTTTATATATTAAGTATTCACTTTTCTTTTGTCCCGAAAAATAAATATTTTACTTGGACTTCCAGGGGATGGGGTAATTATTTTTTAAATAAACAGTTAAATTTTTACTTTATTTGTATGATACAATAAGGCCATATTTTCAAATAAAGCTTGATTAAGTTAAAATTTTCTGTGTGTGTGTGGTGTGTGTGTGAGAGAGAGAGAGAGAGAGTGTGTGTGTGTGTGTGTTTGTGTGTGCGTGTGTGTGTTTAACAGTTTAACGAAGATTTTGCGATAAGTGAATGCATAGAAGGGGAGTTTTCCTTGTTGATTAAATAAGAAATATTATCAACAACAACCTGGTTTTCTTTGATGTTAATATAAATAATTATATCACCCTGTCTAGGATATATGAGAGATCAATATTTTTAATTAGGATTATAAAAAAAAAAACTTGAGTACAATTCCCGAAATCTTTCGCTTTCGCTTTCGCTTTATAAATCGATAATAAAGTTTGTAAATAATTGAATGTTAGTAAATAAAACCTCTAATATTTTATGGGTAATTATTTAAATCGCAAGCATTTTTATTGTTGTTTAATACTATACTCGTATTAAAAAAAAAACACTACATTTATTAAAAATAGTTATATACATGTGAAAACCTTTTTCGTAAAGAGTATGATGTTAAACTAATCACGTAAATAGAAGCCGCTCCAAATATAAGCTAAATCAAAAATTACTAGCATAGCTATAAACAATGAGTGGAAACTATGTCACTTCTAACTTAACGTTAGATGAAGGATGTGACATTGTGTTATACTGTATAATCAAAGAGAATGAAGGATGTATTCTGGTTTTATTCAACACTCCTGCATACTCAGGATATTGAGTTTAAGCAATTCGTACGTGCGACAATGTCGACTATACTTTTCAACAACAATGTTTGACAGTTCAAAGTGTACGCTTTCGTCTTTATAGTGTATGCACAGTATATTACGTAAATGTGAATATGTCGTGAATTAATATATTCTCTAAGAAGTAGAAAGAAGTATGGAAATGTAGAGGAAATGGAATACCTATATTTACATGTTGAATATATTTATTGTCCTTTCATAACAAGTCTACTATGAATAATATATACATTGTTTAAGCCATGACATTGTCTCACTCTTCCTAGTAGGGTTCATAGTTCATTCCATACAGCGGTAATTTTCTGGTCTATGGGTTACAAGTCAGATATATTAAATATGAATTAGGCTACATTATTTTCAAGAAACAGGTCTTAAGTTCTCTATAAGTACTCTGTCTGATTAAATAATTTGTTGCTGCGTGACATGATATCGTTGTATTGTTTGCCTAGTAAAAAATTTCGACCCTAGTTTAGTAAGTAGAAATGCTTTTATTTCAAAATAACAAATACCGGGCCGAGATAATGTCTAGCTATACACAAAAGGTGTACCAAATCCACTGATTCGATCCTTGGCCTGTGTCGCCCACTAACGTGCACATTGTATCCGTGAAACTTTCTGTTGACGAATCAGTCAGCGATCGAGATCCGCTCGTGTATGGTGTAAAACTGCTGATTGTTTTATATATATCCGCGGTTCCAGGCGTTGCATGCAGGCTAATGGGCCAGAGGCACGGGCCACTGTGTGTAAAAAAGGCACGGGTTTTCTGTGTGTAAAAAGGTGTGTTCCACAACTGAGTTTATTATTATTCTAATATACATTTTAGATTTATATTTTACAATTTTATATCTATATTTTGATTGTTTTAAATAAATACATCGACGGTATAAAGTGGATCGTGGCAGCTCCAGGCAGTGCCAATGCAATGTTCGTTTTATATTTCTTTATACATATTTATCAACTTTTCTACAATTTCTTTTTTAAACTCTAAAGGAAAAAAAAACAAAAACAAAAAACAGCAACAACAGATAACTACCAACTAAGAAAGAAGAGTGCAGGCAAGATGTTTCAGGTCAGTCCGTGAGTGGGCAAGTGAAGTCCCGCTTCTCTTGCGCCGCCTATTGTAGCGCTTGCGTCGTCTACAGCTAACTCAGCGCCACTAACGAACAGGACGGGGCCGCAAGTTGTACCTTTTTTTCAAGAAACATCCGTGGCCCGTCAAAAAAATCCTTTCTTGTAAGGCTAACTAATGACACGAACATAAGTTTGGAGGCTCTAATAATCAAGTCAGTTGGATTCTCTATGCGAAGGGATCAAAATGTTTAGATTTATAGAAAAGTAATAGGTTAGTCCAAGCTACATTCACGTGTTATTCTATCAAAATAAGAATATTTATGAATGTTGAATCGGGGATGTGATATCTGTTTATATCTTGTGTTCCCAGCTCTCCCCAAAGCGAAAATAAATATAACATTTTTTTCAATTGTTATTAATTGATATATAATAATGCAAATCATAAAATTATTTTTTCATCAGGTGATATGTTTTAGTAGTGGAAATATCGTATCCTACCCTTAACAGCTAATATAAAATTATACCGATTTTTTTATTTATTTTATTTTATACAAACATTAAAAAAATCTGTTACAGATTTTCTCGGCATAAGTCTCATATGCTTTCACGAAGTAGACGTCCATTCTATTAAAAAAAACAAATAAGTTAACTTTATTTTGTACAGTGTAGTTTATTTAAATTCACACGTCGTCTATCATCGTGAAGTCGTTGCATTGACCCAGAGGTGCTAAAAGTATTCTCCTGTTTTCCTGTCATTTAAATGCATGACTTTGTGAACAGGTATTTTTCAAAGGACGATATTCGTGTCTCGTTTGTATATAACACATCACGGACAGATTGTTGTAAGCAGACTGTTCTGTATTCAGTTTATGTAAAAGTTGTTTTAAGATTATATACATATCGATACATGTAAAGGTGAATGGATAAATATTTGGGATTGAAAAAAGCATTATTTTTAGAACCAATATACAATCATGATTTTAAACAAAGCTGAGGAAAACTAGTTTATTAATTAAGGGACTTTTGAAGAACAACTAATATTAATATTCAGACTAATTTTATCGAAGTATCAGTCAATCAACTCTTTTTAAGACCAACAAATATGACATTAATTTATTGTACTGACAGGTTAAATTTATATTATATTATTTATAAATGTGGGTTTTCATTTACCAATTAGCTGAATTACGATGACTCCAAATTATTAGCATAATTGTAAACAGTCCTCTCATTGACTACTAAAACAATTAATTAAGTAATTTCACATTACAATGAATAAAAATAGTTCGTTAATCCCTAGCAATATGTACAATTTATTATCAGTTGTAATAAATAATCGAGCAAGAAACAAAAAACTATCATTAATTTGGGAATAACTAATAATATTAAAAGTTAAGTAAAATCAGTTATGTTCTAGGATCTCAAAAGATGAAAAAAAAATCATATAGAGTATTGTGTTATTGTTTTAAATCTGCCTTTATTATCAATAATGTCATCAAATATGATTTATTGTTGTCTGAAGTCCATAATAAGTAAACGCATAACAACCTAGTTAAATAGAAAGTAATTATTTCCATTTCATTAAGTTGGTTATATTTCAACTACAATAAAACAAAAGTAAATCCTCGTGTTTTATCATTGAAACAACACAATTAATTTATCTTAGTGTTTCAGGTTTCGAGTTGAGAGGATTTCCATTATTGGAAGTATGATAATTTTAAAACAGATGTATATAATATAGAATAACTAGTTGCTACTTCAATACCATTATTTAAAACATTTAAAGACTTCTATGGAAACCTTGAATTATTTAACCCACATAAGTACCAACTAACAACACTTCTCCTTAAATCACTCAATATTTCATAATTATTTCTGTGTAAACAGTGTTGATTTTAATATGGCCGTAAATTAAAAATAATTTAAAATCTTAGAATAAATTAAAGACAACAATATCATGAAACATAATTAATTAAAATTTCAAATGCTTGTGGTTGTTGTTAAATGTTATTGGCTAGTAAATTACACTGCATTTAACAGTACCCGAAAGTACTTTTCATTGTTCATTATTTATTTTACTAGCAAATTTAATTGGGGCACATAATTGCGTAAAAAATTAAATTTATGATTTTAAAAATAAATTCCAGTATATAATAATTCTAGGCCTAATAAATATTACGTGATATAATTCTAGCCTGGTTATTGACATTAATTCAATTTTGTATGCCTGAAATGAGACATAGAGATCTTGTACATGTTCAAAGAAGAACTGAAACAATCTTCTAGGTAATTTTCTCTATGTACAACACATCTTTTGGTGTATATAATTTTACATTTGGGAAAATGGTGTTATAAGGGATTAGTAAGTATTTGTTTCTCGATTAGTCACTTCTTACTGGAAAGGACTATTGGTGTCATTTTGAGTTGAGAAAATAATGTTTTAAATATACAGCAATAGTTTTAATTTCTGAAAGAGCTGTTACCATGTTGTCTACTCAGATACATTTTTATAAATTAATAATTTAAAAAAAACATATAGTTTCTTTTTATCATTAAAAATTGTTTATTATGTCATGAATTATAATATCAAAAATATGTAATTATTGTTCTTTAATATAATTATGAAACCACGTATTTTTTTATAAGAGTTATAGAACTGTGTTTCAACTAAATTGTACGGTAAACTCTTTATGTGGATGGGTGTTTCTTAAATTAAAACCAAAACCATTTATTTAAATTGACAAATTGGTTAGACCTTCTAATAACGGCATAACTCTTTAAGCCAAATAATAAGATTTTTATTATATTATTCTGTACACCAAGAATGGTATATATATTGACACATCCTTGCAGTGAGTATATGTGGAAGTTATCACTCTTGGCCATACTGAGCAATGATTGTATAAAGACAATATTCAGAATTTTATTAAATAAAGGGCTCTTATATTAAATTAAGTAAAGGGATCATACATTTTTTTCGACATGTATTGTTTTTCACTGATAGGTTCAAATATCCGTTATAAAGTTGACATTTTGAAAATTTCTTATCTTTATACCACAATGTACAGTTTCTCCAATAAAGAATAAATGGAGTGTAAAATTGTACACAAATACTGATATCAAATTATTAGACAATGAAGGAACCTTTATATTAAAAACTCAGGAGCATTACATAATGAAAGAAACCATATTAATGAATAAAACGAAATTACGTTTGTCACAGTATGATTAGGGTTATAGATTTAAATAACAAGTGGGATATTGAAATATTATCAACAATAAATATCGATATAAACAGAGTAGATGTGAAGATGTGAATGTTCTGAAATAATAGTATATTCAATATAATATCTACATATGACTAAATGAACATATCTTCGTTAAAGTATATAGATTTACTTCTTTTTGAGCCTACACATGTAAAAAATAGCAAGGCATAAAACATGTGTACTAAAATATCACGATACTATCATGGGTACTAAGTATTAATTCTACTATATCAGTTGAACGGTTCAATTATTATCACGTTTAGAATCTTAAAGGTTTCCTCGTGATATGTAATATGGATCTAAAAATGCAATAAAAATATATTCAAATAATTTCATGACCTTTACAAAGTTAATATTAGACTTAAAATTGAATGTGTTATTGTATTTCATTAATAAACTGAATCTCGATATTATCTGGTAATGATGTAAGTGTTGTTACTGAGAAGTCGTTATGTTACTTTGAATTTTTGACGTGAGAGAATCGTCGGTACTTCACATGGATGCCATGCTATTTGCTGTTTACTGGTTAAACTGATCAACAAGTATGTGGCCAGAAGAAAAAGAAAGATCCCGTTGTTAGAAACATTTCTGGACGACGGAAGAACAGTTTTCACCTGGAATAAACTCTGCAATACCAAAGCCATTGAATAGTACAAGTATTGTCTTGTTACGTACTGCCAAGTTGTGGCGAAACATCAGTTGTGTCTGCTGTTGCTCAAGGTAGATTTTTAGGTAGTTTAGAGAACAGAAAAAAAAGTAAACTTAGAACAGAGTTTCATATAAAATTATATTGGAATAATTTTCAAGTGTTTTCTTTTTGTTCCACTTTATTATAATTTTAATAACTAGTGCCATAATTATTTAGTCTTAATTGACAAGTTACAATTGTAGACTTTGGGACAAGTAATAGTGATACAATGACGCAGACAACTGAAAATCAGGTGTTACTACTTAAGCAATTGTCATTATAAACAACGTAAACGTTATCGTAGAGCCCCAAACTTTTGTCCAGCTGTAATAAGTTAACTTTTCTTCTTTTTTTCTCCCTTTTCCTTTTTTAAATCTCCATATTTATAAAGGTACTATAAATAAGCATATCAAGTATTAAAAAGAACAGAAAAAATTTAGGGATAAACTCATCCATAAGAGGGTTCTCGCCTTGACCACATAAGTATAATAGTACTTGACTTAATATAATATACTGTTAAAACTCTATAACCGCCTACTATAAAGTATTGCCATTTTCGATTTTTTAATATATTTTTTTAATCATAAAAATATAGTAATTTTATTCAAAATCCAACTTATAAGACATAATTTTTTTCAGGAAAGTGCATCTGTTAATGAAAGTGAATGTATCTGTGTAATGGTTTTTTTTTATATGTTACGATTTTAAAGTAATTATGTCAGGAAAAGGGGATTTTTATTCACATAAACGCAATAAGTAAAGCGTACTACCAGATAGAGAATTCGGAACACATATAAGTTTGCTTATAATTTTGAAACAATGCAGAGAGAACAGAATTTATAAAACCCCCATAAGGTGTTTGTCAAGTACTTCCATTCTTGTCATTCTTGTAAGATCTACAATAATTTATATACGTTTTCAATCTAATATCATCAATGTATTACTAAAATAGAGCAATTTAAAACAGTTGCGTACTGTATAAATTCAAATAGTTATTTCTGATATTTAAAACGAAATACTCGAGGGATTATTCACTTTTTATTTTTCATAACTATACATTTGCACTACATAAATACATTTTACTGTGAGAGAAGTATCAGAACACTCCACCAACTCTCATTAAATCGTACAGAGTAACATTGTTTAATCTGACGTAACATAAAAATATATTACAATCATCAGAAGCATTCTAGTTTCCAGTGTGGACTTGGTAGGTATAAATGTTCCCTCCGCCAGCTTGATGTTGTTATGCTATCATAATGTAGTGGAAATACGTTTCTGCCATTAAACAATATAAAATAACATTCTCGTAGTAACAATAATTAATTTATAATAAGCAGTCAGTATTATTATACTAATAAATTTATTACAATAAAGTAAAAATTAAATAAAGTTTCAGGAAATAATTGATCAAATATCATACAAACAATCTATGGTCTTATACAATTAAATTCAGGTATTTATTATTACTGTAATATTTGAACTGTATTTTAGTGGTCTCTATATTATTTTCATTAGGCTGTAATTTTAATCTTTAGAATGTTGATTTTACTACACATTTATGTCTATATATCTATATCTCTATATGTCTATATGTCTACAAAATGTACTTTATAAGATCCATCTACAAAAATAGTAACAACAAGAGAACATCGTTTACATCTTTGAGAAAATATGCAGTTTAAAGTTTTCTTACCAGGGCAAATAAGAATATTTTTTTTTATATAATAAATACAAATTATATGAATTGTTATAAAAAATATTTATAGTTACAATAGATATCATGTATTTTTATACGAACATTTTGAAAATAGTCAAATAATTAGTTTATTGTCTTCGTTCTACACAACACATCTACTGATATAATTATAAATAAAATAATCGAACATTAAGAGAATGTGAGAATTCATAAATGATTTACCAAAGATATTTACAGCGCCTAGAGATGTGTAACACTTCAATTAGAGCAAACCCATGTTGAAACGTAAAGTATTCATTCATCGACAATATTGGGTGGCTTAAATTGCATACGTAATTAGGCACTTGATTCGGTTATACATTTAGTCGCTTAAAGATATTCTATGCACGCATGTTTGTTTTGTATTAAAAACATATTCAAAGGTTTCAAACCTTAAAATGTAGTCATTTTAGCAAATAATAAAGGAGTTATATTGTATCATAATGAATTGTACTTTTTTTTGTGAATGAATGTATACAGACACATATAAGTGCAAAATATTTCACTTTAACAAATTCTATTTACAAAAATAAATGCACTGAATTTATAGGAATTTATATTTTCAGCAAAATTTATATTTCTATAAACTAAATTTTATTTCCTATAGCCATGGTAAATATACAACTATAAAATAAAACATTGTAAACGGAAGTGAACACAGCATTTAAATAAATTTTAACTTCTGTAGTTTTAAAAATTAATATATTACATTTTACATCTAAATATCGACTTTATCCAAATGTAATCCCCTTATTGTCTCAAATTTAACAAAATGATTTTATGGCACAAATATCCTGTACTAGTTTTAATTCTCTTTTGAAGTTTTTTAAAAAACTATTTCGGTCATTACCGCCTTCATAAAATCGAACACGAACATGCTCCAACTTAAAATTTACAAATGACACAAAATACAATAATAGTAACATACAATTTTTAAGAACAATAAGAAGACTAAAACTACTTAACAAACGAAAATAAACAACAACATAACATATTACAAAGCTATAAAATGGCCCAGCAACAAGTTATCAATTTTAAACTATGGTAAATACAATTCACAACAATTAAAAACAAATATTACAGGGTGGTAGAAAGGCCGAGAAAAGAAAGTTATCAAAGGTAAAATTTGAAGAAAGCAAATATATTAATTAGACATCTAAACAAAATATTACACACCGTCCTGTAAAGAGGTTCTGAAATAATTATTTAATTTTTAAAATTGATTTAAAATTGTATCGCAAATTTTCAGACCATGCAAAAAGGACAATACCTGGATCATGGATCTGAGCATTAACCCCCAACATCGCCTGAATGGAATTTGTTTGAGGCACACCTCTAAAAACAACACATTCACTGAAGATGTGCTTAATTGACACACACTTTGACAAAATGGGCATTGTGGAGGATTCCCCTGTTTCATCAGAAATCCATGACTCTTCATGGAATGACCGATACTAACACAGGGTAAATACTACTTCCTTTCTACTACTGCCGCATTTGGATGTAATCTACGGACGGGCCGTGTCTTTTACTGCCCTTAGCTTATTGGACTGTATATATTTGTCCAATCTTCCTTCCGATGCCTATTCTAAAATAATTTAACTGGCAGATACAGTTAACATGTGACTAGGATCTGACTTGTAGCTTCCTTCGCCGCTTCGTCAGCTCTTGTGTTTCTTGAAATTCCACAATGCCAAGGTAGCCAGAAAATTGATACTCCTACATATATGGAACACAAAATATCGTTAACCAAAGGATTTTTCGAATACACATCCTGAATACCCTGTAAAGCACTTTTGGAATCCGAACGCAAAATATAGGGACGGAAACCAGATGGAGTAAGGTCGTTGAATATAACAAAGAGTTTGGCAGATAAACACTATAAGCTGAGGGTAATCCATACATATACGCCCGACAGAATGAGTAATATCCACAACCGACTTTATTGTGCAGTTTAGGTCCATCTGTGATATTATACTATGCTCGTTTGATGGGGGAGCACCATGCAATTATCAATGTTTAAAATATATCTCAATAAAATCCATCTTTCATTATTATTCACAACCGAATCAGAAACAAGTAACCGTAATAATTATGTAACCTCTCCATCACCAAAGTAAACTATAAACAACATTAAAATATACACACACATTTTCTTGACCAACCATAAAATCATCAAACCATCCACATTCCTTCATACTAACTACATAAAACAGTGTAATTCAAGGAACTCTAAGCACTCTAATGGGAAAAAATATTTCACAAATGAAATAAACATCATCAAAAGCATAACCACTCAAAAGCCAACGTTTACCACTGTTCTATTATTGACGTAGCCTCCGCAAACGTAGAATAAAATGAACAAGCTAAATCTTCCAAGCCACCCATTAAATTCAAATACATTATCACTCCATTCAACTCAATTTTAAAAAACCAAATACGCCAAAGCCTCCTTTATGTAGGTCATAAAATAACACACAGAGCATGAAATGATTTCATCTATTTACTAAATAAAGCATCAAAACTAAAGACGAGCATCAAACAGGGGAGTACAAAAGTTATCAAGTAGTGAATGTGACAAATATTACATCGGCTAAACCAGCAATACAGGCAACAACTGATAAAGCTGAACACTTAATGTACACCAATAACACAGAGGACCACCAAGCCTCTAAGAAGTGGAATTTCTTTCTTCATTTTACCAAAATCTGTTATAATGTTAAACATCCAGCTGTGTATGTATATGATGTGTTTTTGTTACATTCGATTGTGATGTGTAATATGTTTTTTAATGTTAGGTTTAAGTGAGCTCATTCTAACGAGGTCAACAGTGTTAACGAAACAGCTTTCGCTATAAAAATAAATAAATACAAAAATTCGACTCCCAAATGTTAAAAAACTATAATTAATTACAGAAAATCGAAAGGGAATTATGAAATTATTAAATACACATTGTAAAATTAAAATGTCAATTTAAAATAACAAGTATCAGTGTATATTAATATCACAATTTGTAATTTCTATTTTTTTTTTAAATTTTCAGCAGTAAAATGTATTTTATGAATATTAGCTACGTTTGGTCTAAATTTTTGTTATATCATGTCACCAAATTAATACTCTAAAGCGTACGTATCTTCCCTTCACTAACACTATGAAGAAACACTAAGATAATATAAATCACTTAATTACGTTGTCACTTGTATGACCATTAATCTCAATTCTACAGATTATAGAAACTGTTGGTGCTTCAGCTATAACCCCGTGTTACTGTGTTTTTCAAATTTTTTAATTTGATTTTAAATGCAACGAATACATCTTATAGCTCTCCGAAACATTGTCAATTAAACTAATTTGAAGTGTCAGTTGAATACACACACACACACACGCGCGGCGCTACTGTTGATTTTTCTTCGGCATGTTTATTATTAGAGGTATCCCTTTATGCAGTTCTAATCCTGCGTCATAAATTTTAAGATTATAGAAAATCCTCTACGCTAAGAGTCTTATCTATACATGCCACACTCTCGAAGGTAACCTATTAATTTAATCCATAGGAAAGAGCTATGCAGTTGTAAAGAAAATAATTGTGAAAAGGTCCTTGTAATGATACTACAGGATGAGGTATTTTGTACTTTATGCACTCTACAAAATGGAGGAACGAGGTATGGTAAAACAAAATTTACAATCGACATTTACTTAACTATGAAAATATATGTAACACTTGATGGTATGTCTAAAGATTGATAACTAAAAAAACCCACTCCAGCAGTTCAATTGATTCTTCTAAAGTAGAGTTTTCTAACAAACCTTACACTAGGTTGACTCCATTTTAATTTTAATTTTAAAAGTAAGAATGTTGTAGAGATGTGTAATTAGTTACCTGAATGCCTTTTGTAGTTTTATATATCAAATAAATCTTTAAAATATTACAATATTAAATAAAGCGTGTGGAAAAACTAATACTACCCGCTACTAAAAATTGTATTAACGTTTGCCATCATGAGTTAGAGAACTACATGTAACCTGTTTTATACCTTTTGTCAATCATAACAGTATTTATAAAAACCTATTAATTAGTTATAACGATATAAAAATAGATAGTTACAAACATCTCTTGGGACGTAAAATTTAATCATTAATTAAAAGGAAGTGGTAAGGAAGTGGATTTCTAAAATATCACATTTAGTTATTAATTAACTTGGAAGAACTAGGTTTTAAGTCAAACGAGTTTTCTTTTGCTGTTCAAGATTGTACCATTCAAAAGGGAAAATTAACAAAATTCAGAAGATAGACCTGGAAAGAATGGTCATGTCAAATGTCAAGTAAAAAATAATCCTAAATTAGTTCACTCGTTGACCTTACCTTCTTTTGAAACTGGTGGTTCCTGAGTTAACTATTTACAAGAAAAGAAATACAGATTAAGTCATAACAGATTGGTTTATTGTAAAGACAATTTGAAATAAGTAATATATATATATATATATATATATATATAATTTTAACTCAGGTACCACCAGTTAACTAAGGTAAAAGTTAACTGCCTGAGGCGAAAAAGCGGAGACCATCCGATACCGCTACAATCGCTCACCGCCAGGTGAGCACCTTCCGTCTGTTAGGTTATTAGACTGGTTTTTTACATTTGAAACGCTACAAGATCAATTTATTAAAACTATTATTATTAAGCATTCGTTGCATATCACAAAACTGTGTTAATTATAATGTTATATAAGCAATGTTTTTAAAGAAACATAAATAACAAGTGAATAAAGTTTATGTATATTGAAAACTAAAATTGACGTTATACAACTGTTACTCTTCATTTCTTATATTGTGAAATATGTGACAAAAAGTGATCACTACAATATTATAACGATATCGCGTTATCAAATAAATAATAAAATAAAGGATAACAACGATCTCTATAAAAAATGAGTAATTACATGTAACTTATGATATAAAGGGGAAACTAAATTAAATGATAGAAATATAAAGAACAACTAGCATCATCTGGTAACAGAAAATATTATTTAAAAAAAAAAATCAAAAGGACATCTGTGCACAACAAAATTGGGAGAGAAAGCGTGCCAAAGAGAAAAGAGGCAGTTTCGCTAACCTTGTAGTGTACACGTGCTAACATTAAACAATTTGTCACGGCACCTAACGGAAGATTTTATGTCACGCAGCTGGATGTATAAAAAACAAAAAAGAGAAATCTACAGGGTGAGAGACCTGATGGGACACGCTAGAAAGCATAACGGTACTTCTAAAAAACATGAGAAACCGACAAAAGGAATTAGGTCGGCCAATCGGAAAACAGCCACATGGTGAAAGCTAACGAATTAAAAAAAAATACAGCCACTAGGAAAAAAGAACAACATCTGGGGAGAAATCTAGAATTCAGCGAGCGAATCAGAGGAGTGAAAAGCTAAGGGAAGTGTTGGGAAGAAGGGAGAGTTTTGGCGTCGAAAATTTTAAAAAAATAAGAGAGTCTAAAATCTGGATTGGTGAGGAGAGGTGCTAGCACAGAGAGCATTCTGTGGAACAGAGTAAGGGAGTTAGATTGACCACGAGACTAGGGTTCTCTGTGTCAATACGTCGAGTAAATTAATTAGTTGAATCAAAGTTGAAAAGAGAGTTAGTAGTTTTTAGTCAAAAGTTTGTTGAGATTTTGGAGCAGATTAAAAATATTTTGGAAGAATTGTTCGAGAGAAGAGTCGGAAGAACTAATTCATCGCCAGTGGAGATTTGGAGAGGATCATCAGTCCGAATTCCAGGATTAAGTTGTTGGAGATAGTGTGTGGAGTGTTTTGTTTTTTTATATATCTAAATCAAATTTAAAGCCATCGTTGTGTTGTGTGTGGAAAGTGTTTCGTCGATCAAAATTGGAAGGCAGTACCCACGATAAGTACAATTTAAAATTCTTGTTCACCTTAAAATTGTAAATCCATTTTTCTAAAATAATTCACTTTAATTGAGCCATAAAAGAACCTAACGACCCTAAAAAGAGATAAGAGAATTAATTAAATAAATTAATAACTAACAAATTGAATAAAGATTTTAATAAAGTTTAATTTTGTAAAGGAAATAATTGTTTGTGTATAAAAAAATAAAAGTAATTCAAATTACAGATTAATTTCATTAAAAATAACGCCAATTGTGGAAACTTGATGTGTTTTTTAGTAATAAAGCCTAGCATAAGGAAAGACAATTAGTTAAGATAAATTTGTATATTACATAACATTAAGGAATGCTTGTGGAATGAATGAAGAAATTTTAGACACTAATGGAATAGATGTACGTTTTTATGATTCTTTGACATGTTGCTTAAATAAATTAAGGTTTGTTTTTTAAGTAATACGTTGTGTCAGGTGTGTTATTTATATTTCCACATTTTGCAAGTTTAGGAAGGACTAAAACAAATAGCAGGTAATCAAAAATAATATTTAATTATTAATATCTAATAATAATTATTATTCAAAAATATTCAAAATAAATAAATAAAAAAGTAGATTAAAAAATTAATATAACATCTCCAAAGTTATATTTGGCGCACCAACGTTTGGGCAAGAAGAAATTAAATTAAATCATAAATTAAAATATATAGCAAACTGTTGTTTGTTATATTTTGGCTCACCAACGTGTGGCTTTTGTTTAAAATAAATTAGTAAATTAAAAATAAATTAAAATATAGCAAACTGTTGTTTGTTATAATATAGTACGATTTATCACTTGTCATTTTGAACGCCAACGAAGTGATATTCCTGTATCGTTGAATCTGTTTTATTTGTCTTAACAATTCTCCTTCATGTGTCTGCTTGAGTATAAATGGGCTTTTCTAGTTCAGGAATTGTAAACACTTATTACTTCTTGAGTATGTTTGTATATAATTAAAAATCTCCTATTTCAAAAAATACAAGGAATATGAGTTAGGTAATTTTGTTATTTTTGTTAGTGAATATGAGTTATTATAATATTTTTTATAGATATGTATTATAAAGAATTATGATATCTTTTATATATAATAAAAGGCATATGCAACTTAATTTGTCCAAATATGTTTTAATAAAATTGTAAAATAAAGTAAATAAATAATAAAACAATTGGTATTTCGTATATTTTTAAACCCTCTTGGTTTTAGTATTGCACTTGAATATAAATATATTGTTTTTCGTAATTTAAATATTTAATTTTCTAAATAAGTACACCTTTTAAAAAGACTAATAATTTATTTAACCGTTATGAAACAATAGTACTTTTGATAAAATAATTGGTTTATGGACAGTTTTTAAATTGACAAATGTATTTTATATATTTCTTTAATTGTGTTTATGGTCCATAATAACAAACGGATTCAGCGGTAATCAGGCGTTTGTTTATAATATTATAGTTTGATATTCATCTAATTTTTATTCGTTTAAATATCTTTTGTTATTATCTTTTTGGGCTGGATGCTTCTGCGACAGCCCTGAAGGAGCAGAATCTGGCTAGAACCGTGAACAGAGCCAGACCTTCGTGTTCTTGCTCCCCCCCCCCCAAGTATGTAGCCCGAGTTAGTAGAGCACGTGTAAGGTAAAATTTAGTAATAAAATATAGTTGAATTAAAATATATACGGTTAACTTTTTATTTCTCACCATATCTAATGTCGAGAGACTTACGCCGTCTGCCGTTTTCGAAATCCTGACAACCGTTCGAACGTGCAGCAATGAGCGCATAAGGACCTCCACAGACAACCAGAGACACTCCATCGCCCTGGAACTCTAAGTTGGAGCCAGCAGCGAAGTGCCAGTGTAATTCAAATACAAATGTCAAATTTGTTTAGGTAATATGTGTGTCTTTCTTGTGAATTGGGTTATTAGTTGTTACACGAACCAGATTTTATAGCTGTATAAATGTTATATGTTATACAAAAAGTATGCAAATACACAGAGAGCAAATATTGTTAAAAATAATATATATCTGTTAATAACATTTTTAAGTTCTTGATAAATCTAATTATTGTTGTTTTTTTTGTTTTTTTTTTACTAGTATAGACACACACTTAGTAAAGTTGTGGTCATTTTTATTTTATTTCAAGATGGAAAATTATGTTCTTTAATAGTTGTTTATATATTTCTGTTCTAAAATTATTTGAAATTATTGATCAAAATTTAAAATACCAACATATGTCAGTAAACTTTACGTCTAATGTTGACTGCAATTCAGCTGAAAAGGCAAGTCATCTTCACTTTTCGATTGTCAGATTAATAATTTCAAATAATTAAAAATATTAGAACTTCATGAAGCAGTACAGTGTTTAACAACAATAAAAATTCTATTAATCAAGAAATATTACATTGTTTTGCTTTTAATATTGTTAATACTTAGCTCATATTTCAATTAATAATTGTAAATTTCATGTTATTAGAACATTTATTAACAATTACAACAATTACTGGTCATACTTTTAACAAGATTGTTTTGGTCTTCATAATAAAATAGAGCCAATAGTAAATTAAATAATGTTGTTCAATACTTTGTGGTTTAGGCCAGATAAGGACAATAATTTATAACATTTTTTTTTATTGATAGTAATAAAGATATTCGTTATTTATTATCAAGATTGATAAAAGTACTGTGCATGGTACCTTATACAAAATGATGACTGTAACTGGTTCAATATATTTTACACAATGGTTTTATGCCATAATAAAAAAAAAAAAGTAGTTCGATTGTTGTCCTTTAATTGTGTGTTTAATCGTTTATGCCAGATAAGATACATAATATGTTAAAGTCAGGTTTTAATACGTAAATTTCAATAAGTATTAGTGTATACATTATACGATATAGTTTAAAATGTAGAAAATATTTATAAAAGATTGTTTAATAAAAGGAGAAGTTTAATTTAAATATTGCTGAACATAGTCATTACACTTAAAAAACGTTAACAGCTATAAAAAGGAATTGCATAATAAGAAATATTCAGTTTAGTTATTGATATAAAAACTAATTCAAAATTGCTATGTTCAATTGTAAATAATAAGTATTTTACGAACTTGAGAAGTTGACCCGCACATTGTGGTTCGTACAGAGGTCTCAATTCGTACTGATAATAAAAAAAATGATGTCTTAAATCAAAAAATATCGAAATAAATACATATTTTCTTAAAAAATTAATGTAAAAAAAACTTATCGTAGGCACATACTTTAAGATGCAATTTTTAAATAATTTTTCTTTGGAATGAAAAACGTTAAGTTGACGCACCCATTAACTTCTATTTCTTATAGACCTTAGGTTAGTTAAGTTAAATTAATTAACTAATTTTGGAGAACTTAAATACAAAATTACCAAAACTAACGAAAACGCAACTTGTATAGCTTGTTTTAAGTATATTTTATAGTTGTATTACTTATATTAAAACCTTAAACCCTTAAAACCTTGTATTACTTTTGTATGGACCCTGCTACAAAAGATCATATAAAACCCTTCCAAAATTCAAACTAACGTCCTATAATAACATTAAATGATCATGCAAAGCCCTTCCATAAATGCAAACTAACGTCCAGAATACCAAAACTATACTAAACTAACCGAATAGTAAAGGATGTAGATTGTTTTGAACGTTTGCGATTTTGGGTGGGTTAGTGTGAATTTCGACCACACAATTATTATTTGGACCTGTGTAAAAATTTTTCTTTTAGGCTTTATAGACTACTCCCAATAACAAAACTAACGTCTCTTACATCAAAACCTATCAAAACCAAAGAAAGTACAACTAGTACACCTACTTTTAAGGTGAATTTTTCCTAATAAAAAAAGTGTGAAGTTATCACACCCATAGAAACCATGTTAAAAATTTCCAAAATCTAAACTAATGACCAGAATACCAAAACTATCCAACACTAAAGAAGAATAAAGTGTCTATGTAGTTTGTTAAGACATTTGCTATTTTAAGTTGCCCACCCAAAAATAAAGCGATTGATAAAATAATGACGTAATGAGCAAATCTAACCGCAAATAATGCAAAACTAACGTATTGTGTGCAAAGGAAGTTGGGCTGGTATGGTTGTATCAACTTCACAAACATCGTAATGACATATATTTCAAAATATATAAATATCACAGAAATCTTAAGAGGAAATTACGTCTTGGTAATTTTTTAGAACACACTAATTCTTCTCTTGTTCACTATTTTAAGTAATCTTCTCAAAACTAAGAAACATTTTTAAAAAACAACACTAACAAGATAGTTCAAATTGAGAATAATGAGAAATTTTGTTGGCGTATTTTAGATAATTACATATATTATCAATAGACGATAATTAATAAATCTGTCACATTAAGACTAATTTCAAAAATCATTGAAATTTTGTGGTACAAATATTGTTAGAAAGAAAGTAATTATTATTATACTATTAGGTATTTTGTATGAAACCATTGATTGTAAAATATTTTACTGAGGACATTAAAATTTAATAGAGAAATCAAATGTATCAATAATATTTAAATAAATTGTGCAATAGAAATTTAACATGCATGAGTTACAAATTTGTTATGCCATTTCGTTTTTATATATTTTTGACTAGAAGTGATAAAACAACCTTCCAACGACATCTATACCACTTACTTAAAACAATTGCTTGTTTTGTTCACTGAAATGCACATTAATTATTGGGTTTTGCATTTTTGACTGTACAATATAGATGTAAATATAATGTAGTATTAAGAGCAGTTGAATTAGTTGCCAATTTTAAATCAATCGCGACCAATTTATCGATGTTGAAATTGATTGCTTAAGAAATAATCTACAGTAACAAGTAAGTTGAGTATCTTATTGTATCAATGCTGATAAACATACATTCGACAACGTTGTGTGGCCCTCATTAATTGTACGATATGCAACGTGTCAGTTCTCTTATATATTCCATCATAAACAAATATATAATCAAATTCATCACTAAAAGGACACACAATTAAATTTGGCCCTAGTTAAACGTTTCTATTCCTTCACAGCTATAAAACCTTGAGAATGTCGATATTGTTTTCCAAATAGTTTATGTTTGGGCGAAGAAGCATTTGTAGAAAATTCTAAACTTTAAAGAAAACATAAAATTAATTTTCCTCATCAAAGCATCGAGCGTAAGTGTAGTTTTTTTTTTTTTTTTTTTTTTTTTTTTTTTTTTTCACTTCTAGACACAATTATGAATTTGTAGAGATAATGTAACGACTCAAAAAATGATACATTTTAATTGTCTCTTTAATTAGCAGAAATAAAGAATCTTTAGGAGAATAATTAACTCAAAAATTAAAATATGATTCTTAAGGAAACACAATGGCAATTAATTACAATATATTATAAATTTAAAGAAGGTCATTTTGAACAAAAACAAACAAAAACCTGAGCAGGTTTTAGCAGTAACAAAGTTACCTGCAATCCACATCCTCTTTTTTATTAAGTAACCTGAATTTGATTTATTAGTTATTTTGCTTTCAAATGAAATAAGCATTTCTAACCAATATGCAAATATTTTTTAGATTCATATTTATAAAATAAAAGTTATACTATAATATAAAATCCTCAAACAAGGGCTTTTACAAAGACTTTTTATGAATTCACACATATAAATAGAAATCCTTGTGAAGTCGTTACATTGACCCAAGGGTGCTAAGAGTATTCTCCTGTTTTTCTGTCATTTAAATGCATGACTTTCTAAAAATTTATTTTTCAAAGGACGAAATTCATGTCACGTTTTTCTACACCATGTCACGGAGAAATGTTTGTAATCAGTGACTTCCATGTATGTAAAATGTAGTTTTTTGAAGTGATTCCCAACTAACAGCATTCAACGAATTTCGATTTAATAAAACTATAAACATATTTTATAAACGTTTAATTTACAAAAATAGTGGTACATAATTGTATATATGGTTCAATTTAACCAAATATTATACTTATCTATTTAATTTAAGTACAGTGTAAAATGAAATCAACATCCTTTTAGCTGTGTTTTAAACAAAACTAATTGAAATGTTCTTTTAGTTACCACGACATTAGTAAATAAAATTGAATTAACAATAATCCAAATATTTCTTACTTATATAGATAATACAGATATACATATAATCCTAATAAACTACTATTTGGACGTAACATTTAGGTGACTATGACCATTAAAAATCTTAATTAATTGCAGAATAAGATTTTAATTTTTAAGAGTCAAGTTCAAAACTAAGGATCTTTATATCGTATTAGTTCCTCATTATTTATTGAAACATCAAACAATTTCAAGCTGCCAGAAGATCCACGACCTACCCTCACACACCCAATTAACCTTAAAATAGTTCACTTGTTGTTGGTAAGACCTAAAACCCTGCGCTACGCACCACATTCTTATAAGGTCTATCTTAGCCAACTCTGATCCTCACGCTATTTGAGTATACGGGAGCAAGTTTTAATCTAATTTTATTACTTTTCTTATTCATTTTAAGACTATATAATAAAGTGAGATTTGTAAAGATAGTTTGCAGAAACTTTTCGTTAGCTATTTAAAAACATTCTTCAACATACAAAACAGCCTTTAAATGTGTTAGTAAAACACATTAAAAAACAACAAGTTTGAAACCATTTTTTAGTAATATACAATATAACAAAATGAAAACCTTAATGCATTGAAAAATGTATAGACAAAATTCGTTTAATAAACTATCTTTGTAGTAACAATTTTTTTTAAAATATCTTTATAATTATTATAGTCGGACTACTGAGATAAATATTGTTTGATTATTAAATATTCAGTAAATAAAAAATAAAACAATTGTAATTATACATTGTGTATCTAATATAAAACACCTGACCTATGTCTTTGTTATGATATTGTAGTAAATTACTTAATATCCTAAGCAATCAATAACAGTTTAGTTTTAGATATTAAATTTGAGTGAAATTACAACAGCGTTTATTTCATTTACTTACACTGAAGTTTGAATAGAATAAATTATTAGCTTTAAATTTTAAATACACTGTTTGTTCAGTAGACACCAGTTAGTGTAACAACAATTAGTAAATAATAGAAATTATACACAATCAAAATACACCAAATTTCTTAGTTTATACTTAATCTTCTTTTATAAGTTATTACAAATTGTATATAATTATTTCCCAGCAATGCTGAGAATTCAAAAATATTTAATGATTGTTCAATTAAATTTGTCTATAGGGCTTGCAATTCTATCTGTGCAATTAAAAGTTGTAAATATTCTACTATGGAGAAGTTGCATAATATTTATGTTTTTATTTTGTCAAATCAAATATAATACATCTAATAGATTCACACATTATTCATACTTACATTTTTGGAATGGACAATTTATTTTTATTTTTAACTATTTAATCTGTCCAAATCACCAAAATAAAATATATTAATTTTTAATCTGTTTCTTTAATGAAAAGCGAAATCATATTGATATTTTAACAATTTACAATATAGAAAGTGTTTTATAATATCCCTCTATCAAGGTGTGAATGGTTATAAATATATTTATAATCTAGTCGCTTGGGATGAAAAAGTCATTATATTTCTTTTAATAGAAAAATCTTTCAGTTTGTAGAAAATATTGTTACGTGACAATCAGTTTAAGAGTCAGGCGCCTACATTATTTCACACCAACATACAGTTTTACATATAATGTAAATATACAAAAGAGTTGCAATTTGGTAATAAGTATTATGAAAGCTTGTTTTTAATACCTAATATTTTAAAGAATATTTTAGAACAAATTGCAAGTATTTTAATAGAAAGAAAACAAAAATATTATATTTTGCAATTAGAGAGATATTTATTAGAAATATTAAAAACAATATATATTATTTTGTTGAATTGAAGCAATGTAACAGTTGGACGATTTTAATAAAAACATAATGTTTTTGTGTTATTTCTATTTGAAATATTTTAATGGCCTCCATATTGAAACAGATTATTTGAAAAATTTAAGTTTTTGAACTGTGTTTTTACATTGATGAGTACCGAGGGAAATTCAACTCATTTGGATACTATGTTCTAGGGATAAAATTAATTAGTTAAAAAAAAAAAAATGGCTAATAGGTTTGAGTTTCTACAGACACATAGTCTAGACCGACGTTTGTACAGATTCCAATCGGTTTTTCTTTGTATAGGGGTCGATAACACAAAATCGTAAGATACATACTTTCTGTGAAATATAGCTAATTTAATGAAACATATATAAATATGTTGAAACGTGAGTTGAATCTAAGGTTTGAGTTACATTGGAAATGAGTATGGTTACTTATTTTTTGAATATCTAATGATATATGAAACGACAGGTTTTAAGTATTTTCATATTAGTTATTTGCATACAGTTGGTTGATGGTAGAGCCTATTTGTGGTCTTACTGAGTAAATAAATAAATGGAATGGAAGAATTGTAATTTGTGTTTATGGCTTAAACTATTATTGAATTATTTTCTCAAAAATATGTCAGAGAGGGAGGTTGTGTTAGACTTTTCTGATATTTTGAATGAAAGAAAATAGAGGAACTTGAAATATAATGAAGTGATGGAATTGCATCCAAATAAAGCAGTCCTACCTGCAAACGGATTAACTACACTCAAAATAAGGACAATGGTAAATATACAAATATAACTACCTATAACTTATGTGAATTTAGGACAAAGGATAAGTACTATGAATTAACTAATTATTTACAAAAAAATTGATGTGATAATAATTAATTGTAATAGAAATTTTTTTCACGGAAGAGGATTTTTAGATTTTGTGGACAAATACTTTCTTATTTAACATTTATAAATTTCGTTTGCTTTAAAATATTAGGTATTCGTGAGAGCAATTGCGGGGGGTGTATTTTAGTGATAAACATGAGAAATATATGTAAGTGAATCAAATTGTTCAGTTGTGAAATACATATGACTATTAAGTTAAGAACTAGTTCTAGTGCATTTGTTATACTCGTTTATCTTAACTGAAGCTACAGGACAGATTTATAATTTAGAAAAAATGAATTAAAAATAATAATGGGAAATTATAACGTGAGAACTTCTAATCAATAATCATTAGAAAGATATTTGCAATGAGCGAATTTTGATATCATGAGAATATGTGCTCTAAAGGCTTAAATATTATCATTATAAGATATAAGTATTTAGATTTTTGCGTAAATAACCACAAATATTCTGAAAGAACGAAATAACGATATTTCAGTGGATAATTTACGTTTGTAAAGTGGTATGGGTACTTCACCGACATAGCGTCATGTCTCAACACTGTTTGGAATATGTTAAAAGTTTCGTGTGGGATCGCAAATCGGTTCTCTTCATTTTCCACTAGACTTACAGATTCATGTGAGAAGTATAAATAAATCGAATTATAGAATTAGTCTCCCTTTATTACAGAGTCTATGCTTGTAAGTGAACTTGAGGTAGCCTAACTTGTGTAATTACATTTCTCATATAATTTATAAACGATTCATGTTTAACAATGTTTATCTGGTAGACATCATAATTTAATTTAAAAAAAAACAAAAAAAAATGTAAAAATGTAAATTTTCGTTTCATTCAAACAATCGTCTTAAAAATCAGTCGTTTCTCGTTGTTAAAATTATTAAGCAAAACGCAGATCATTATATGTTGTTTTCCCTTCTATCAGAAGAAACTTGTATAAAACTTGATAATTATAACCAATAAAATTTAATTTCCTCACCATTTCTGTTCTTGAATTTTACGTAAGTCTATTTCATCTCTATGTTGGATGTAAACATAGAAGAATCAATGTGCTATAATGTGATTTACTGCTTTTAATTTACTGCAACTTTGAAAAGAAAGAGTGCTTTTTACTCTCCTGAAAGTATTTTATGTCTACATTCACTAAAACAATGGGAACAATTTTTCAAACAGACAGGTTCAAAATCCAATAAAATTCAGCAGTTAGTCTCTTTGAAGTTCTTCTCATATTTTACTTTTATATTCCTACAAATTCCATTACGTATTGCAATGTAAGATTCTTGTGTTTGATAATATCATACTTGATCATTTATTTTTTTATGACTTTATTATCTGTGGTGTTGGATGATAATAAATGTTTCCACATTGATCTATATTGTTCTTAAATGAAAATCAATATTACTCAAATAATATATTTCATTAGTGTTTAGTCAGACATGACTATCTTAATGCACAGTGATACACTTGATTTAGATACAAGGATAAAATAAAGCAATAAAGCTTAAAGTTTCCAATTATTTTAATAATATAAATGAGCTACAATTGTTTCGCCTTGCGACATCATCGGGCAAGTGATAATTCACAGGTATAGACAACTATTTATACATACACAAGTAACAGGAAACTGAAATACAATAGAGAAATCGGGATAGGTAGGGGGAATGACCTAGCAGGTAGATGAAGGTTAATGAACTTCGTTAAGGATGGGTTTTAGAAGGGGTGACGAATTTAATACATTTTGGTCATTTAAGTTGAAAGTAGGCCTAAGTGAAAAAGATCTATTTATTTCTAAACATTCTAAATTATTTAATCTATTGATTTTATTTTTTATGTGTAAGAGTTTAACATTCAATTTCGGATCAAAACTATGACCCGAGTCCAAAAGGTGGTTAGCAAAGTTAGAGTTTCTATATCCATGTTTCCAGCTATTTACATGTTCATTAATTCTAACTTTTATAGACCTACCTGATAGATCTATGTACTCAGAGTCACAACTTTGACAAGATATTTTATAAACTCCACTATTTTCTAACATTTCTTTTTTATCTTTATTATTAACCAACATTTTCTCTAGATTTTTTTGTACAATAAAAGGCAACTTTACGATTACATTTAGTTGAAATAAGGTTACTGATTTTATAACTAGTTCTGTTGATATAAGATAATTTACAATATTTAACTATTTCAATGCTATCATTATGGGAAGAGTAGACTAAATTTTCAGCTCTTCGCTTTAACTTTTTTCTTAAAATATTATCTATTAAACTAACATCGTACTTATTGTTAACAGCAATTTGTTTAACGACATTCAGTTCATCATTGAAGTCATTAGGTGAGAGAGGTACAATAATAAATCTATGTATTATGCTGTGAAAAGCAGCATGTTTATGGCTGATAGGATGGTTAGAATCAGCAGGTATAACTGTATCTGTATAAGTAGGTTTTTTGAAAATTTTTAATTTATGATAACTATTACTCATATTAAAGTTAGGATCCAAGAAATTAATGCTGTTATTTATACCGACTTCCATACATAGTGAACTGAATTTTGCTATTTACAGAAATTATTGTTTTAAGTAGAGAATATAACTGCCTATTAATGCCACTAAACAAACACAAAACATCGTCAACATAACGGTATCAATAAATTATATTTATAAATAAAGGATTGTCTTTACCAAATAAATTAATTTCGAAATCAGCCATGAAAATTTCTGCTAGAAGATATGACAAAGGTGAACCCATTGCCAGCCCTTCTATTTGTTGATAAAATAAATCGTTAAATTTATTTTAAGTAATTTTTCATTGTATTTCAGTTTCCTGTTACTTGTGTGTGTATAAATAGTTAGTTGTCTATACCGGTTAATTATCAGTTGCCCGATGATGCCGCAAGGCGAAACAATTGTATCTTATTTATATTATTAAAATATTTTGAAACTTTAAGCTTTATTCCTTTATTTTATCCTTGAATATGGAGTTTCAACAAGAAATATCTACTATTACATTAAAATTGATTTAGATAGTTTGATTAACATCTGAATTAAGTGATATTCAAACTTAAACAATGACAAATATTAAATGAAAATACGAAAATAAATCCAAAGAAATTTCTCTATACTATTAAACCTAACCAACTGGAAAGATATACTCAAGTGTTAAACAACTGTTTAATATTTTACAGTACAATATGTTACTACTTAACCTAATCAGCGTTTTCATTAAACAGTTTGAAAAATAATAATTTATGCTGTACCTTAGAACTATTGAATATTGAATACTAAACCAGCAAATGAATATTAATAATACCTCAAATACTTTTATAGTGTGTATTCAATATATATATATATATATATATATATATATATATATATATATATTAATTAATCTAGTGGTCGCAATTAGTGACAGACGAAACAATGACACAATTGTCGTTTTTAAAGTAAAATGGAAAAGTAAAACATCCAAAAAGGTCTCTAAATTCTGGGATCAATCTGTAGGTTTTACCATTATAGGTAGCTTCAAACCTGTATCCAGTTATGTCTAACTGTATTTTGTTTTCTATAAAAATGAGGTCAACTGACAGTTAATTTAGAAATAATTTATTTAATTAGTAAACATATCTCTAGTATTCCGAACTGTAGTTCAATTTAATTCAATTTTGACAAGTATAATTTTCACAATTATTCACGTACATTTATTATTTAAAAAAAGAGAAAATGGAAGTATAAATAATGGCTGTAAGAAATATTTTTTCAGAAGCTCATTTTTATACATAAGTACTACATTACTTCACATACTTAATACACATACGATCTAGACATACTTAATGAAAGATATTGGATGTAGAATTATTGGTAAAATCATCGTGTAAAATAAACATCGTAACAAAGAGATTGGTTGAAAAGTGTTATTTAAACTGTAAATAATATTATAAAGACAAGGAAATCATCTCCAATCAAAAAATAAGTTAAATAATTACTTCATTGTGTGTAATACATTTTGTGACTAAATTGTATGAAATAACACGTTGAACTTCTTATTTAGTTGACAATAATTATAACTTATGAGAAATTGTTAAAATTCACTTTTTTTTTTCAATTCGTGTTTGTTTACAGTTTTACTTCACCGATAGTTTGGAAAGTGAATGTTGTACGTAATTACAAATTTATACTTTGTTCTAAAATGGTATTCATATCCGTTTTAAGATATTGAGCCGTGTCGTATTAACGAGTACTAGCTTCAAAATATTATTGTTCATTTATACATCAAAATTACTCCATAATGTGATAAATTAATCCTTATAAATTATGTCTCAGACACCACTGGTATTTTCATACCTTGGTGGTATTTTTATGACATCCTTTCATTACAAGCCGGTAGAATTTACTTGTTGTTAATAAGTGTTACCTATTTCACATTCAATATACTTCAGGTGATAACACTAAAGACAAGTTTCGACATTTTACTTGTGCAATATTATTATAAAATATAAATTGCAACGACAATGTCTGTCTTTTACCTTCAGATGTTATTAAAGTTAGTATTTTGTCTAATGTGTATTGGTTGGTGGTTTATAATTACTCTTCAAATTTAGGAGTAATTAAACTTATTATAGGAGGATAATATTCACTACACAAAACATAATTAAGTAAATTTTATTAAGGAATGTAAAATTATCATGTTCTGACAAATATTTTTATTCATTTCGTTTTTATTGAATGTTGAATATTGTTAAAAATATAAGCGTGTCTTAACAAATTTTAACACTATAAGTTATTATTATTATTTTTAATTTGAGAAAATTCTGAATTGATGTATATGTAGATTTGACAATAAGATTACTAAATTAACCATGTCATTTTATTATTACTAACATGTCTTAAAATTAGAATTACTTCAATACACGAGAGGGAATACAAAGCAGACAAATTAATTGTTTTATTTAGTGCTTTTTCATGATTTGATAACTGTTTTTGTGTATGCCGATTTTCATTTCTCAATAATCTAAACATTCCTGTGAGATATTTACTAATGTATATATCGCCTTGTTATTGTGTTCAAATTCTTTATTTTATCTGCAACCACCGGTGAAAAATTTGTTAAAGTATGAAGAAAGAATATAAACTTTTAAAATCATGTTTATCATAAAATTCTGGAGGTTTATGAAATGAAATTGCAAACAATAAGAATTGTACAGAAGAAAGATAGTCTTCAACAACAAAAAAAGTTGACAGATTTTTATTTTAAATTTGAATCTTGTCAAGCAAGTACCTAAACTGTCTCTTTACTAATGACATGGCAATTGACAATTGTCTTGTTGTCATTTTAAAAACTATATTCATATTTTAAATCTTTAATTAGTTGTGTAAATTAAAAAGCAAATAATTAATTGTATTATTCGGTAAAAGTTTTTCAAATCTCTCTAAACAACTTTTTAAAATTAAGTTTTATTTGTTTACAATGAGCTCTCCATCGAGTATATTAGATTTGGGCTTGAGTAATACAACTTGTTCATCTTACTTCCTTTTTGAGGTTCTTAGGTTGAAATATGTTAGGCCGTCTCTCAGGAATAGTGTTTCTATCAAGGAGTCAAGGTTTGTTATTTTATTAAAATCCTATTAATTCACAGTCAATGTTGTATAGCTTAATATCATGAAAATCAGCATTGACTATTCTCATTGATGTTCCTTTGTAAGTACCAATAATTAAATAAATGATGTAGAACAGTTAATACAAAATAGGGTATAAATAATAGTAGTTGAACGGTCATGATAAATATCTTTGTAGAGTAGATCATTTAAAAATGATTTCATATGAAAATATAGCTGTTACAACTGATCTAATAGCCAGGGTTGTCATACTAGAGTATCAACTAGTTCATACATAATGACATACCGAAAACAAATTTAAATGGTATGTACGAATACATAAACACGTGCAGCTCCGTTTGTCAACTTCCCACAGTTTATTATGGACTGTCACACATATATACATTACTCTCCAATTCTGTAAATTTACTTTAATAATTTACTGTAATTACTTTATTATCTGTAAATCAATAAGTAATTTCCATACGATTTGTGAGTTCTAACGAAAGAATGTTTATGTTTTTTGTTCACTTAGACATCAAGTGTGCAAACATATTAATGATTGAACATAAATTAGTAATTCTAGGTACATGCAATATCATGTCATTATAAATAGAGTTATTAAATTATAAACACTAATTAAGAGCCACTAAATATTTTGTGAGCTGGATAGACATAACAATAATTTAAAATTACTTTTCTTTTTAGTCAGTAATGTCTGAGGAATTTTGACTCAAAAGTAGAATAAATTAAAGGAGCAAATGGTATTTATGTAACATTATACTAATTGGTAAATGCGAAGAAACTTTAGTGTGTTTTCAGATACACACGCACTAACATGTATCACAAATCTGTAGAGTTGTTTTGTGAGGGAAGTTTTTGTTTCAGTAACAGCTGTGCTGTTTCTCGCAGGACGGGTTTTTGTAGAGGTTGATTTACACATTTCACAACCACAATATATGGCTATTTCTTCCTTTTAGTTTTTCGTCACTTTGTTATTTATAGCATAATATGTTTTATTTATATATAAAACAATATCTATCTTCTAATAAAATAATATTGTTTATTTTCTATATAAAAAATAAATTTTACAACATTTCACATTTACGCATTTCACAAACACAATATATTATGGTTATTCCTTCCCTTTAAGTTTATCGTCATTTATATATATATATATAAATATATATATATATATATATATATATATATATATATATATAAATATATATCATAATTTGTTTTATTTATATATAAAACAATATCTATCTTCTAATAAAATAATATTGTTTATTTTCTATATAAAAAATAAATTTTACAACATTTCACATTTACGCATTTCACAAACACAATATATTATGGTTATTCCTTCCCTTTAAGTTTATCGTCATTTATATATATATATATATATAAATATATATATATATATATATATATATATATATAAATATATATCATAATTTGTTTTATTTATATATAAAACAATATCTATCTTCTAATAAAATAATATTATTTATTTTATACATAAAATAATAAATTTGTATTTCTCCCTTTTATATCCTTTCGTCATTTTGAGTAAAACATAATTGCCGGTTGAACGTGACTAAAGGTTAATTCACACCATACAGCGGTTGTTTCGCGACTGTCACATTTCAAACGTTGTGTCGCTGGATTCTATTCTTTTACCTTTCATCAGTTTTGCTGTTACAAATAGTCTATGAATTGGAGTAAAGTCGATGATATTATTGCATGAGGGATTTATCTTGCGTTGATAGAGAAAAAGTAATCGAAAATACTGGGTGCATGATTTGTAGAGAGCGAGAGTAAAAGAAGGAGAATTTCATACAGCATTTTCGCGCTGTATATATGATCAGACCAAGTTTTACAAATATTTTCTTATGAGCTTTAATGAATTTCAAAATTATATATTAGAATCAAAATTATAAAATGAATTCTAAATGGATCTTAAGTATCTTAAATCATAAGTATCTTCGGAAGAAAAGTTGAAATTGATACTGAAGTTCTTGGCTTCAGGGGGCTCACAAATGTATAATAAATAAAACAAGTGAAGAAATTTAGAGAGAAAAAAATGTCAAAAAAGAATTGCCGAAATTAACCAAAAAATAGTGTATGAAAATTAAAAAAATAAAAATTCTTCTCTTTGGTACTTTCCTAATTTCATTGGTCCAATGGATTGAAAATACATTCAGATTTAAGGTCCAAAATGGAAAGGGATCCTTTCACTATTACAAAATTTATTGTTTCTTTTTTATTTATGATTTCTTTACTTTATTTTTTTTTTAAACTGTCAAGGAAATTAGTAGGTTTTCAAGATACACAAAATTAGTAAATCTTAAAAGTAGAAATTAAATTAAATATTGTAAATGGAACATATATAGATTGAAAAAAAAATTACAGAATTAATTACAACTAAAATTTCAATTACATCCTTATATATTAAACATTAAAAATAAATGGTAATGCTATTTTATAGTAGTACAATTATTAGTAATATATTTATTATATTGAATATACAAATTAACCAATTTTCTGTCATTAACAACGATGAATTTAATTAAAACTTCTGCGGAGGTATACAATGGACAGAAGGAAGGCATAGATGGGAATAAATAATCTGTTGAAAAATATTCACTAGGATATGTGTGAGGACGTCTCGAATTATATTGATCTAATTACTTAGTCTTTGTATTTTGCATATTAGAATAACTAAGTTGAATAAGTCTCTGGACATTAGTTAATGATTGAATTTCTTGGTTTTGTTCCATTATTAATATCATTATATATTTTTTATTTACTAGATTAAATATCTCTTTCTTTATTTTTATCTGATATAATTCTGGGAATTTTAGCATGCTTTCACAAATATTTTCCTTACAAGTTTTTTTCCCACTGAAATTTAATTAAGATGTTCCTTTTCCAGCTGAGCAGATGTTCTGGTTTGTGTAAATGAAGTTAAAGCTTTCCCCAAGCCAGATACCTGTTTTTCTCATTTTGTTTAGTAAACTAACTGGTGATAGTTAAATAACTGGAGAAATGACTGGTAAAATTCTTAAATCACTGAAAGAATCGTCAAGTTTTGTATCTTATCTATTTGGTCGTTTAAATTTCTCATTTCTCTTTCTTGAATATGTGGTTTTAGAAAATTCAATTCCTCTTTACATTTCCAATTTTTATTTTCTATGCTGTCTGTCCACTTGACGTTTTCATCTGATTTAGAGCTCGTATGAAGCTTTAAATTTGTCGACACCCATTTTGCTTTACATTCTTCAGTATTTGAGTTTAGATGATTTTTAATAGCCTTCTAAACATAGTCTCTAATTAATTTTTAGTCTTAGTTTTGTTTTTGTAAATTATATAGGCATTATATTGTACTCATATAATGAGATAGTTTTCATCCATTGTAACGACGTTGCACTAGTTACTTTACTGTACGATTTAACACAACACAACTTGTCTCTTCTTTGAATATTTGAAAACTGAACACTCAACTAAACTCAACAACACAACTTAATTTCAATCTACTCCGAGAGTCCCTTTTGGTACAACGGAATTAGCCAAAATACTATAACGGGCGTGAGGTCGTGTTGCTTTTAATATTAATTGAATAGCGGAAATATTAAAAAAAGATTTTATCTTTTTCCAACACGATGTTATAATAGCTAAAGAATGTTTGATCATTGTTAGGTCCTAATTATTAACAATTAGACTCTTATCTACTATCATTTAATCTACGTAACTATTTATTGATGGCAGAATAATTGCTGCTCATTTAAAACGGTTTACTTTCGACAATACTTTATGTTCCAGATATATTGAAAAGATATATTCATCTACATCATGTTACTTGGGTGATTTTACTATTAACGATAACACAAATACAAAAGTGTTATTTCAAAGACGATGTTTTGTTGTTTTATTCGACATTACTTATCGAGCACGTACGTTTAATTATCGTTCTTTTGTAAACGATAAAATTTCTATTGTTTCTGTCCATAAGAACAATAGTGTTGCCGTACAAAGCACAATAGGATTTATTACGAGTTACTGAAACTGTTTTGTTTTTATTAAATATTTATATTCGGAATCAACATAATATCTTATTAAACAACATATATACAACTTTTATTTGACACTCACGAAGTGATAAGAATATAAATGGTAAAACTATTAATAAGTCTATGGACTTAAAGTATAATTTTAATTCTTTTAACTTGATTTTTTCGATGATTATGTCAAGCGTAAATTATATGCTGCTGATGTTGAAAATATAGTGAAGGAGGCATTTATCAAATGACCAAAATCATATCTGAAAATCAATGATATGTTTCAAACACTATAATTAATGGTGAACAGTGTTCTACAATAACAAGAAAAATGTGTCTAAATATGAAGTAATGCCTTTAGATCCTTAATAACAAATACAAGAGTATCGAATTTTCTACCGAAGAAAGTTAAATCGTAGACGAAAGGAATCCACCAATAGAAGAACCCATGGTAGCTGAATATAACGCAAAATAAACACACAAACATTAAAAAAAAGAAGAATAATCTCCGTCAACACAAGTATATTCAAAATCACCTCAAGGTCGTCATGAAGCGGTATTAATAATTAAAAATAATTTTAAAGGAAAAATGTAGTTATTATATTACAATAAAAAATATGCTAAAAAATTGGCAATGCGTATGGAAATCGTGTAGATAATAATCGTGGACATAAACGTCAAGTAGATAGGCAGCAAAAAAAAGAAAATTGGAAATGTGATGAGGAATTGAATTTTCTAAAACCACATATTAAAGAAAGAGAAACGACATCAAATATAAACGACGTAATAGAACAAGATACAATACTTGACGATTCTGTCAGTGATTTAAGAATTTTACCACTCCCAGCTCCAGTTATTTCGCTATTATCAGTCAGTTCACTAAACAAAATGAGAAAAACAGGTACCTGGCTTGGAGAAAGCTTTAACTACATTTACACAAACCAGGACTTCAACTCAGCCGAAAAAGGAACTATCTTAGAATTTAATGGGGAAAATATTTGCGAAAGCATGCTAAAATTCCCAGAATTGGATCAGATGGAAATGAAGTAAGAGTTATTTAATCTAGTAAATAAAAAAATAAATAAATATATTAAGAATGCAACAAAACCAAGAAACTCAATCATCGGCGAATGTCCAGAGAAATATTCAACTTAGTTATAATAATATACAAAATTTAAGGACTAAGTAATAACTGGATGTTTGGCAATAAAGAAAGAGAAATTTCTAAAAACAACTCAATTATTGATAGAATAAGATATGCTAGTTTACATGATAATTATTTAAGATTTTTCTCTATATTGTAGATGAACTTACTAAATATAGCTTTGAACGTACATAGAGTAGATTATTCGTCTAATGGAAAATTAAAAGAGATTACAATTTTTCAATGAACGTAATTTTATATTATTTCCACCACGCAAACCTCATAGAAGTGGTCGTAATGACAAGTGGTAGTGGTATTATTTTATAATAACTTGAAAGTAATATGTTATCATATTTACTGCAGTAATCTTATAGACTTGTGTGACAGATTGAGATTGTTATTATCATCAAAGTTTGTCATTAATAGAGGTCATAAAAGTAAATTGATATTTTTAACTATAGAGTTAAAAGGTTTATTATTGGTTATAGGCAAATTCTCATGTCATTGGCATGCAATTAGTTAGAAATAATCCGAGATCCACCAGGTATGAGTTTTACATTGGGAAGATGGGAATTACGATATGAAACTTAAACGATTAGGTTAGATTAAATGAAGCAACAGATGATGATGATGTTGTAAATTTTATCACCCTTAAATAGAGTTTATAAATAGATAATAATATTGTTTACAATAAGAAGAAACAAATTTTACAAAATGTAAAAAAAAATTAAAAATTAAAAAAATAATAAACAGGATAAAATGCCGCGAAAAGCAATAGGCCCTATGTTGTTGATGAACCAACTAGAGTAATTTGATTTTGACGTACAATTTAAATGTTTGAAAATGATATCCTGATGACTTTTAATATGTTTGTTATCGTGAAACGACTAATGACAAAGGGGTTAAATAGTTAACAGAGTGACTTGTTGGTAAAAATATAGTTTTAAAATTAAGACTTTACAATGAAAACGAAACTCTGTATTTCAAGGACGTGGACTAATAAGAGCGGATTGATCCGCTCCAACAAGAAAAAATTTAAATCGAGCAATAGATATTACTCGTAAAATTATACATCCCAGGTTATCAATTTGGGTTCGAATAGTGAGAAAGAATTACAGCTTGAACGGTGTATAAACAAAAATATAAGATCAACCTTGCAAGGAACACGACATCACGGATTAATATTAAAGATGAATCGTTGATGAGAGTTTAGCGCAAAAGCTTGGTAACGTGTCATACCAGCAGTTTCTAACTCTGGAGATATGACAGCACCCTATGCAGTTTTTTAATATTATGAAAATGAAAAACCTATTTAGAGGAGGAGTGGGAGGTGAAACAATAAAAAAAATAAAATAAAAAAGTGTAAAATTGAGATAGTTATTTTTAAAGCTCTGTGTTGTTTGAAATGCTTTGATACAAAAGGGAAAGGTTAGTTGCAACCATTTATAGTTGTAGCTAAAAAATAAATCTACAATTTACCTAACCACTCATTATTACATATGGAAATAAGAAATTATGCACGGGATTTCAATATATCTAATTCCAGAGACGTTTCTAGGCGAGAAAATTTACCTCTTAAAATCATCGAATACGATTTAGATATCTTAAAAAAGGAAGGAACTCATTGGGTATGTTATCGCTAAAAGAAAAAGAAAAATTTCTATTCTAATATAAGTCATCTAAAGGAAATAATCAAATATTTCAAATCCTATTCGGATAGTTTTACTATTTTCTATTATAGTAACAAACAGAAAATGACTGCACCCAATTGCGGTCATTTATGTTTAAATTTTTATCAGATAACATTTAAAACAAATATTATGTTTTATTGGAGTGGTAGAAGTTCGTGGCAAACGATCTATTCCCACCAATAGGTTTGTCTACTTATTAATGGGAAGTTCTATTAATCGATTTCATGACGTATATTGCAATATCCAAAGTAGATAGATGATAGCAAAACATTTCAGGAAAAAATAACTGCATATTCCGGGCTATTCCAGAGACACTTGGCGGCCTTTGTGCAAACATATACTGTCATTCATTCCTGAACAACTCCAGACTACCTAATACACAGAAGTCGGTACTAAAGTAGGCCTACTCATCTCACTTCATTAACCTAATTATTTGGATCTTCTAATTACCGTTATAGTATATTGCATGTAATTAGCGTAATATTATCGTCTCTGTAAGATGCGTTAGTCATCGGGTTCTATGACCTTGAATTGTTATGTTTTCATTTATGTTCTTTCTCACCCTCCAGAGTCCTCGTTCTTTGCCGGGGAACACGCCGCGGAGACCGGCCTTCAGTCAAGGTTTGTTTAAAATGGCTGCGGTCTGTAGGTGGATTATCATTTCTTGTTATTTATTATGTTGTTATTTACTGTCATTTTTGTGCCTTGACCTAGAAAAAAATAAACATTAACATAGATTTTAAAATATCAATATCAACAAAATATTAAATACTGTACTTAGAAATTGTTTCATCAATAGATGAAATTGGTAAACTCTTTTTAAATCACTGGTAAACTATAAATCATTGAGTTGATAATTTGATTTGAAATTGATTTTGTAAAAGTTGATATAAAATTTTCAGCTGTTAACTTAATATAATCCCCGTATTCAATGAAAACAAAAGCAAAACCATGTAGACTATAAAAGTGTATTATAAAATAAAAATGAATAATCTGCTTAGATTGTGGTTTAGTTGAAAGTGGTAACTTTGTTATTGTTTAATTCTTTAAAATGTAATCCTGCCTCTGTATTTGGAAGGTTGTTGAATACACATTGATTTTATTTCCATTTATTTTAACCTGATTTATTTTTAGTGTATTTTAATTACTTTTTTGTTTTATTGTTTTTCTTCTATTCGTGTATATTCAAAATAAATAAATGATAGAGAGTATGATCCATTTGCCTTGTGGGTTATTTAGTTTAAAAAATTTTGGGCTTTTTTATTATTATTATGTATTGTATATTAAATTGAATACACAATAAACACATACATTAAAAGGCGGTAAGAGATATGATACTCATTAGGGTAAATAATAATCGGAGAACGATCTTGAAGGTGGACGGGATTACTCCAACAGCAGAGAGAGTCGAATAATCTAGTGGGAATAACATCCAATAAAGACATTTAATATGTCATCAGCCATTGGATTACCACACAAGGAATGTTATATCCTAGGTGGACCAATTAAACTGGAAAATCTAACCACTGAAGAGTTCAGTCCCAAGGGTCCAGAAGGGGACGAACTATTGCTTTATGTATACCCGTACAACAATTAATATTGTAATACAAATCTACTTTTAACTGAGAGCTTACAAATGTATACTTTAAATTGATGAAGAGTTCCATAATAAACTTGAAAACATTTTAGAGCTTGTCAAAAATAATTGCGACAAGATGTTATGAAATTGAAAATTGAATATCAACAATCAGAAAAGCCAGAATACAGAATCCAGTTAATTAAAAGACATGGAGATAGTTTCGACTACATTACGGATAAACAAGATTTGGTTCAGAGACTCAGAATGAGTCCTTAAAATACGATTGGAGGTTTGGCAAAACGTAGAAAGCAGAACATTCACCAGAAGCCCCCCTTCATCAATTTATTCGTATGGCATAACGAATTACACTAATTTCATTCGTTTCTGAAATCAAGATCTGAAAAACTTAAGGTTACTATGATTGATTAACAATGTTTTGTTAAAACTAAACGTCTCAAACCAAAAAAAGGTACAAAAATTTAGCAAACAAACTAAACGAGGATAAAATCAGTAGTATAGATACACAAATAAAACAAAACGAGCATAGAGCTCTCCACCATTCGTGATCAAAGAAAACCATTCAGAAAGAATTTCATAACAATCCATATATTGCACTCGATGCAAGTTAACATACTCAAGAGAGATAACGAAGAAGGTGAACAAGTAGTTGGCAAGCGTATAATTCCCCCTTATTATTTTAAAATTTGTTTATTTAGAAAGCTTGAAAAAATATTTGAAACCCATTCAATTTTGAGTATAGTAGTGTCTGTCAAAATGATGTAAGATACAACTCTGAAACTAAGGAATAAATCAGAGTTAAGCTAAAATTGAACTACTCAGAAAAAATTCCAGGATAATACTGGAGTGGAAACGATATCAAGGTTTCATTCTTTCACAAACCTTATGCCAGAAAGTGCCTCGCTGTGTAAAGTATGCTTGGAAGCTATAATATAATCCCATAATTTACTCTGTAAATAAATGTTTTAACTATACATCATCACGAAAAATAAAAACAAATAATCCATACTCAAACAAAACACTATCTAACAAATCTTTAACTAATTCACCTTCCACAAAATAATTAATAAAATAAAATAACACATCCAAATAAAAATCCATCGTTTAAAACATTAAATAAATACGTGTTTTCACATTCCAAATGTTCATTTCAAACAACAAACCAAAAAATTACTATATATCTGTGTAGTGAATGTGTTTTGTGGTATTGTGTGCCTCGCCTCATAATGCCTTTTGTTAAGGCTAATCAGCTGTAGCAATAAATAAGGAATTTAACTACTTATAATAAGATAAAAACTAATTTAAATTAGTAATTTGAAGGCAATATGGAAATAATTTTTCATTGGGGTGATGGAATAATAAATTTACCACTTAAGGATAGGTAATAACAGGTTATCCTTTAACCATAAAAATATTGACACCATTCTGTTTGTAGATAAAAGGAGAAATAATTCAGTTATTTGTAACATTAAATAACAATAAAGATATCATTTTGTTTTACGTTTAAAGGGGTAAATAGTTTGTTTTAAAGTTAATGGTTTATGGAATATTGGATATTAACAAATTTAAATGGCCTTATATTGAATTTGTACAAAATAAAGTCCCATTTTTTATACGCTTATATAATTTTTGAGTTTTAAATTTTTGACCCTATATTTATAAAATTTCAAAGTACTACATTATTTGTTTTAGACACAGAAAAAAGCGTCAGCAGGGAAATCAAGCATTTTAATACACAAGTTTACTAGAAATGTTTTACTTTATTTTGATGCCTTGAAGCCATTCTTGATACATGACATTATACTCACCTATTATTAGTGTTGGGTGATGCCTAAAACTATAATTAATTACATAGTTACTAATTTAGAAAAATGAAATCTTTACTACGTTTCTATTCACGACTTGATAAGCTGGTTATATATGATATCTTTCATTACAAATATAACCTAAATTGTTATTTATTGGTATATTAGTCATCATATGATCATCTGTTTTCATTATTAGGTTTCTTTTATATTTATATATAAGCCAAAGAAGATTAAATCAAAATATTAGAACATTTATTGTTATGCTATTATTTTTATCAATGTATATATTATATTTTTTTTCAATGTATATTCGATTGGTCGCTATGTTGGATAGGATGAACTTAGAGACCTCTAGTTTACTTCATTAGTCTTATTTTTAAAAGTGCTTTAAAATGAGGTATCACTCAATAGGGGTTGCTATTTAAAATTCTTGACTTACCGGTACCCCCAAACTACCCCTTTTTGGGGGTAAGGGTTGAAAATGTTGATACATCAAAAACTCTTCCTTTGGTTATCTAGACTTTCCCCAAAGCAAATCTGTCTATTTCCATTAATTAAAAAAAATAATAGGGGGGGGGGCTTCTATCTAGGACACTTGGTATATAGATGGGAAATTTCTAGGTATTGTGAACGATCTATAACTATTGCAAAATCTATTTTTGAATTTTTGATCTGACATATTTAATAGTTTGCAAAGGGGGGGGGGGTGGTAATTTACATTAATGAACAAAGAGCTTATTGCTCTCCTCCTATCAATAGAGGATAGTTTTTGATTACTGTAGAATAAACAATCAATTTAAGTTCATTCAAATATTAATTCACAATAACTTCTTTAAAGGAACATGTTAACTTGCTACGAAAGTAGTTTTACAAAAAATCATATTTCTTACCTAATAAATAATTTTTCTATACCGATAAATTTATTTAAAATTTTACATGAGCGGGAAAATACTAAAAAACTCGTCTTGGATAATAATGAAAATACATATTATATTTTGTTCATTAATGTTTTATACATTTTTGTAGACATTCTTTACGGACATTATTGATTTATCAAGGTTAACATTTCAACAAACTTTATTAATTCAAAACAAATTTAACTTAGGTTACTAAGGTTATGTAATATATTTTCTAAGAGTATTCTTTACTTATAGAATGTAATAAGTTTAATGAGATTCGATATATATGGGTTTGATCTCTCCTTACCAAACTTTTTATTTTGTTCAAAACCCGATTTACCTTTTCCTTATGTATTTGTGTCTAAAGATCTACATTTAAATGATATACGAAATATACGATTACGGCTAAAATTACACAATAATAAAAAGCTAATATGTTGCTATTGAAAATTAAATTGGAAATGAATACAATAGAAGAGTTATTTCAGGTGAAAAAAAAAAAAAAAAAAAAAAAAAAAAAAAAAAAAAAAAAAAAAAAAAAAACGATAAGTCGTGTCATTTGGTGAAAATAACTTCATAGAGATATTTTCTTAATGCATTATTAGATGGATTTTATCCAAAACTAATAACTATTTTAAAAAAAGTTTATCTGCTGAAAATAATGAGATAAATACCACAACATTAGTGACTTTAAAGGGCATAAAAATTACAACGTTCTAGAAAAAACTTAAAAAATAAAATAAAATACCTTATTAAGACTAGTAGTAATTAATTTATTATGAATTTGTCTGGATATTCTGTATTATTAGTCCTGTGGATTTATTTCCATATCTGTTTCAATATATAAAAAAATTTCTTGTGAAATAAAAAAATACCTTTTTCATTTCCCTTACTATTAATTTCTTCAACAAATCATATTTCACTTTTGAATTTGTTTGCATTTGTATGCATTGCATATTTTTGTTGTCATATGTAGCATTATTGCATGTTGTTGTTTTCGTTAAAGTTAAATAAACATTTTGTTGAAAATAAAAGCTCTCGTTTTGAAATTCAATTATATTATCTCGTTACATAATAGTCAAATCAACATCAAATGAAAAATTACGAAATCTTTTTACGATTTTTTAAATTTTAATATCATGCGTAAAATAACTTATCAGCGATAAAGTTTTTACTGGTAACAATATAATTTATAATATTATAATGAAATACAATTTGTATGTAAACATTAATCGAAATATGACAACATTGTAAAAGCAGCTGTGATAAGACATCTTACCAAACTACAGATTAATAATTACATTTGGCGAAAAGTGATCACTTTCGTATCTTTCATTAAAACATCATCTTCAACATTAAATAATAAAAACGTTATTTCATATTTATTTTGTTTGTTTCTAAATTAAATTTTAATTATAATTGAACCATAATCATATTTAAAAAATGATAGAAACATAACATAACTTACATTAGAAAAATATTGTTATAAAGATATCAGAAAATATACAATGATTGGATAATTGCTATAAAACTAACTAATGTTATGTCATGAAGTAGTGGTTACGAAATTTTAACTTACATCAATTTATCTCTCTCGTCCAACAACTAAATCTATTCAAAGATATTTAATATGTTGAATAAAATCTCGTGTCAGATTGTGTAAAAAGGAAAGAGTGTTTGCTGTAGATAAACTCTGGTTCTTAATATTGACAGCCCAATTGCAGGTTTATTAAAGAAAATTCTTCCCTTACAATTTGGAACAGCTTGTCAGGATCAGGGACAATTATGTTCCATCATAGTAGAGGAAATTGTTTTCTTGCTACAAAACTAGTTTTTTAAATTCATGTTTTTACACTATAAATAACTTTGCTATATCCATGTGGAATTATACATGAGTGGAAAATAACAAATAAACACCTATTTAAAAAAACTTCCTTTCATTGTTAAGATGAGCACGACTAAACACAGTAACAATAATTAAAATCTTTACTCGAGAACTCTTATTATTGAGGTGTATCTTTTTTCTCTGTTTTCCCCCTTCCCCCCCCCTTTAATGAGAAGTTGTTGCATAATCTGAATCGTATTACAACTGCGACATGATTATAAACAGTAATTACTAATAAATAAATATCCTGCCACTCCTTAGGAATATAAAAATAAACTATAATTTTTTAAATCTTAAAATATTGTAAATCTATTAAATATTTAATTTGATGAAATTCATATATTATTTTGTTTAAATATGTATTTTACTTGTTATAATAATTAATATATTACGTCATGGAGAGTGTTGTTACTATTGTTAATAACTGATATTAAGGTTCCATTGACATTATTTAATTTATAGTCGAAATTTATAATGAGATTGTGTGAAAATCTGTCTCAAGATCACAACTTCTGACCCAGATTTAAGAAGTCATTATTTTTCAGACCATATTTTATGTTGAACAATTTAATTACAACTATTTTCTTATACCAAAATTTTAATGGTATAAGGCCCGAGTTGGAAAATTAAAATGTTTTCATAAGTAGATTTTATAAAAATGTAAATTGATTGAGAGTAATTTTTATTTCTGAAAAATATGTAGATATCGTTGGAAATATAGGAATGGTGATAGAGACAGAATGGATATTTTATAAATACACTGCTTTTCCTCTTAGTACAGAAAAGATAAATTTTGCGGAATATTAAAAAAAAACAATAAAATTATAAAAATCCTATTATTTAAGGTAAAAAAAAGGTAAAAGTTTACATACGGTAATTATGTTAATATGTAATTTTCCTGTGTGGAAAACTTTATATTTTATTTCGTTGTACAGTTTTGGAAAAGTTAATTCAATAGTCTGCTGTTTGCTATTATTGCATACTCCACAAAGAAAACTTATATATGTAAATTCTCGATTTACTTGAACTTAACACTTGGAATACCAAGTGAGGGGCTGAATCAATAATCTGTGTACAGTTCAGTAAGAATCGTAATATATCTTTAGAGACCACTTCTTTGTTTTATAAAACCTTCTAAATAGTTTTTTGTGTAATAATACTGTGTGGGATAAACGTTTTACAATGATATGTATTGTATTCTAACAATTCCATTTTTACCCATACATTTTACGATTTATGGATTCATCCAGAACTTTATTTTAAATGTTATAATATTGTGTTACATTTAATAATACAATATTATTGTCCTACGCGAAAAGTATGTCAATATAAAACGTAATAAAATATACATGTAATGTAAAATATTTTACTTTAGTCAATGTTATTCTAACCTGTAAAATGAAAGGTTGTTGTGACGTCGATATTTCGTATTATAAGTTTGAATATCTTATAAAAAATATATGTTTCATGTATTTTATATGAAACCTATTTAACATTCAATGTTTATGTTGAATTGTTATTTTAAATCTTTTAATTGTACATTTAATTACAATTTTCAATATTTGTGAGTATATTCTACTGTATATTATATTCATGACGCATCTTTAAAACTAATGTTTCAGCTAATAACACTACATAACTTATTATTATAAGAGTCTGGAACAATGGCTAAACTTAGAAATTAAGGTACGATGGACAAAATACTACACGGAAAACCATTACGGATTACTGTTCCAACCAGATCTGAAACTCTCGTTTATCTCTTTTTGCGAATTCAAATCTCTTTAGAATTTATAAGTAATGACTGTTTGTACATATTTTGAAAACTTTGGTGTTATCTGAAAATAATATTTATACATTTTCTTTTGTAGAGAACCATTAGGCCACACAAGAAAAACAGTTTCACTATATTAGTGAAAATGTTATGAAAAGATGTTTATTCGTTTGAGATGGAATGTAGAAACAATATTTTCAGACATCATATGATATTATTGGTATTATTTTAAACGGGAATGTTAATGGAGAGTTAATTATTTACCATCATCTTAACTTATTGCCAGAAATTTTGAAAAAGCAATAAAATATCAAAACAAAATTTGTATACGCAAATGTCTTCAGATATTAAAACACAAATTAATATATTTAATTACGAATGTATTATTGCAATTGTTTAATGTAAATTTCAAATATTAAAAACGGATTTTAATTTAAAAACTGTTCTTGCAATAATATTCCATTACACTAAGAACAATTTCAATGAAACCACCATTAGGATAATAATAATTACTAATAAAAATTAATAAACTTGAAATTTTTTTTGTCAGAAGATTTTAAAATCTTTAAACGTTTGTTTCATTATTATAAATAAACATTATTCTCTTTATAATTTAATTAGTTAAGAAGTTTACGTTTATTATTTTAAGTTGTTAAGCGTTAATTAGATTCTTTACAAGGCGCTTATAGAATCTATTTCATATGTTATAAGCAATTGTGAAATAATGATTTTTAAAACTACAATTTCTATTCCGCTTATAGACCAATAATGTAGTTTAAATTATAAGATAAGAAGAAATAGACTAATGCACTATAATCTCATCAACAATTAGAATTATTATTCTCTTTAAGTAAACGCACTTCTATTCAGAAATTATTCTAATCTTTCGTCTTAAGTGTCTCAATTCGAAAATTGAACCTTGTTCCATATATTAACTAATAACAATAAAACTGTATTACAAGCAATGAAAAAACAACTATTCAAAAAAAGAATACTAATTTTATTTTCTGTCAATGTGTATACTATTTCTACATTTGTATACAACTATGTCGTGATGAATCTTGATATGTTATAGTTCATGTATAACATAAAACAATTGTCTTGGATACAATTGAAAGGGGAAAATCATTCCTTTTGGTTTATTGGATGGCAAAATAAATGTAAAGTAGATTAAAATCTCATATACATTACTCTGATGTCGTAGTTAAAACACCAGTTATGTTATTTTGTATATATTTCATATAAATGTTAGTGGTATTTAGTAAGATAGTTTGTCTTTAATAATGGGAAATAATAATTTTCCCTCTTAAAATATGTATCGTACTCTATGAAATAAAACAGAAAAGTAAAATACATTAAATATTATTATGTATATTTTCCTCTATTATAAAAAAAAAAAAAGAAAAAGAAAAAAGTTTATAAACCGAGTTCTATTTGGATCCATATCCTGGTAATAACTCAATAAATTTCCAACACTTTCTCATGAAATATTGCACAATAATGGAAAAGGAAGTTGCAAGCCTGATTAAACCTTGACTTGTTCTAACAAATTTCTGTCTTTAAGTTGGCATGTCCAAAGCTGTCTTTGTCAAATTGCCTTCAATTACCATAGTGAAATTCCACCCCACTTGGTCATCTGTTACAGTTAGAGACTGCTTACTATAGTTGGTGTAAGTTGAATGAGACAAAAACTCGATGAGTTATCATTGACATTACAAACAAAATATAGCCTTTCTTTTAATAAATGTGCTTCAAACATATTCTAAAATTTGCAGTCAATTGTTTATGTGGTTACAAACAGAGTTCTAATAATTTTTGTACAAATTATTAATAATTTTGATGGTTATAATATTGATTTTAACAAATAACAATTAATATTTTTGGAAGGAATAAACTTATATAATGAATGGTTACACATTTTAACACTTCGTGTGAAACCTCCCCCCTTGAACGTGTATCTGAAAAAATAAATCCAAGTTGGTTATGCATTGCATTTAAATCAATATCCTCTCATATGGAATTAAAATGTAGATTATAAAATCAAACAAAATTACAAATATCAAAGTTAAACCGTATGTTTGTTTCGAGTTGTTATTATACCTGAACATACACTGGGTTTTGATGATGGAGTCTATTATGCTTTCCTGTTCACAAAAATGTTTTATATTTAACTCACTCAGAACAATCTCCTCTAATCCCTCGTTATATCCACACTTCCGTTTATTGTGACAGATTTCGTATATACACGAATTATTGAGTTATTGTCACAAGTTTATTGATACTTCAGAATTTTTCTTATCAAAAATGTGTTTTAAATTATAAACACTAATAACTTTTGATAATTTGTTTATTTATAGACCACATGCACTTTAAGAGAACTCTTAATTTATATTTCTTAATTTATATTTTCATGTGTTAAAGATTTTAGAGTTAATTACCCCTTTCCTGGAAGAGGAACAAATAAACATTGCATTATTTAAACAGCACAATAAATTATATTAGTATAATATATTATGCGTTTAATCATATCTTTTATTCACAAGAATTTTGTTCTTCCCACTTCAGGAAATTTTAACTGAAAGTTCTATCATCTCTTAACCGGTAATTTAAAATGAAAAGAATACCTCATAGTAAACGTAGTATTTTATCATGTTGCCCCCTCTCTGTAAGACGTTGAGTATAACTTTTAACAGACAAGCACTGATCCAATATGGTCCGGCAATTTGTCTCTTTGAACCCCTTTTCTTTGCATAACTCAGACAAAGAACCTTTCTAGTTTGTTTTAATAGAAATTCCTTTTTCAATAAGAGATACATTGATTTGTCCAATAGAGAAATACACGTGAAAGCTTCCGTTATTGAATCAGGATATAATCCAAATTGTCCCCCCACCGTCACTTGTTATGAAGTATGATAAACAAAATTAATTTTATAACAATTTGAGGTTATATATATATATCGAAGGTATATTGTGTGAGATATAAAATATCTCGAGATTCACTCGGTTAACGGAGAACTCGGAAACGTTCGGAGTCTTCGTTTCTTCAACGTGTAGATAAGAATAAAGGGTGTCACCGATAAAGAACGGAACTGCAATCAGCTGATCTGAAAAATAATGCAGTGTGCAATCTCCGAACCAACTAGTTGAATCTTATGTGCATCTTAATCGATTTTTTTTCAGTTTAGAATATATGAGAACAATATATTATAGCTGGATAATTTTTCATCCGTTGGGGTTCAATTCTTTTGGGAGTCATTGGCGATTGACCAGCCTAAATGTAAATTCACTAAATTAATGTCTGGTACTTCGTTAGGTTAGGTTAGGTTTCGTACATCGTTAGGCATAGATTGACCCGGTAGGTTCGTGATGTGGTGAAATATTTAACCTAGTTTATATTTTATAATTGATTTTGCAAATAAATCTTTTAAAGAAATTAGGAAATTTCCATCTCAGTGTCATTAAAATATTTTAAAACGTATCATTATTTTGATTAAAATATAATATGGAAAGTAAAAACGTGGTCAACAAATATTTCTATAAATGGAATTTACATATTTCCACAATCTTGTTAGTCTTAAAGTTATCATAAAGCCACTAAATAAACAAACCATTTGAAGCTATTTACAATGTCAATGATGGGGGGGGGGGTATTTTATCTACACAATAGTTTGATCCTTTCACCTAAAAATAAATAAATAAATATTACTATTATAGACAACCAAAGGAGCGTTGACAAAATATAGATAGAATTGATGATAACTGCTTTGAAACTTTGATCGCTTGGATACAACATAAATCTGTGACCGACGATTAACGTTCGTAATAAGCTGCTTCATCCCTTCAATTACCTTCTTGTTAGAGCCAGAGGTTGTAATTCCTCTGTTTACCTCGCAGACAATTTAACGTGTTTAAAATAAACTTCTTTATTATTTACTCAAAGGCCAAATAGAAAAATAAATATGTACTCCATCTGTGATATTCTTTAAAATACAAAGATTGATGACCCATTTCGACTAACGATTATAAAATATTTTACCCTTTTCTAAATCTTGTAATTTATTATACTTTAAAATATAAATTTATTGAAATGAAAGTAAATATCAAGTAAATGTTACATGGTAACATATATAAAGTATGATATTGCAATTTAGAAAATATTTAATTGTTAGCCTAATAATTAATTAAGAAGAATATTAGTGACCATAGATTCATTATACGAGTTTATTTATTAACATACGAATTAAAAGAAAAATCTATGGAATAAACGATCTATAAGAAAACAATTTTTGTAATAATATTCTAACAATATATTACGTGAATTATTTATTTAATAATTTTACTCAGGTCGATTAAATATATATTTAATATAAACGTGAAAAAAAAAGTTAGCATATAAATTTCATAAATGCTAAAAAATTACGTTTATAACCAACAACATCTTCATTGATTTGAAATAACAGATCAAATGTTTATTGTTTATCTTAAATTTAAACTTACAGAGGTTATCCTAGGCGGAGACAAGTCTCTAACTCTAGAAATCCCTACAAGAAAGGAAATCCATAATTTTGTTCACTTAGCTGTACTGTACGTTATGTGCATATTCGATGAGTTATAATAATAAAAAATTAAGGTATATATTAATTTTGTAATAACGTAATATATTGCAATTTAATTTTAAACATAGACTTGCATTTATATTATAAATTGGTCAAAATCAAGAGAAAAAAAATTAAATTAAATGAAATTCATATAATGAAATAACTCCTTTTGCTTATTAAATAAGATGTTTTATTTTATTTTCGTACATTTTTGGTTTACTTGGCAAACTTGTAATTGGTTTAACATCTATATTAAAGTCAATCGACTAAAAGAATGTCAAATAAAAGTTCAAGATAAAACTTACTTAATATTGTTTTGTTAAAATAAATGTATTCGTCTCAAATACGTTAATATTGGATGCAATTTATTTGTGCTACCTCATCCCTGTTACAGCTCTTGAGAGGTATTGTTACCATTTAAAAATTTGTTTTGTTTCATAAATAGGTTTAGAACTAAAAGTTTTGAATAGATATACTTCCAGAGAACATTATTTTATTACCACTATTAATTATTATTTATTAAAGCATTAACAAAATAATCACTAGTGAAAGAAAACGATTTGTAGTAAATATTGCTTCCCCAAATATATACGATATGTAGGGTACATAAAATAAACACACTATTTCGGTATTTCTAATAGTTATTTTTTGTAGCAATAACATATTTTTGGAATATAAATCTTAAAATAAGTTTTCAATGAAACACTTATTAGTAATATAAACTAAATGATTTTATGTCCTGAGAATAACCATGCTAAATTAACCTGATTGATTCTGTGCTTTATAGCTTGAAACAAAATTACCTGAGCGTGATAGATATTTATGGTATATGCTAAGGGTAGTATAACGACAACAGAAACACTTCAAATATACAAGAGAGTTTCGTAAAATGTATTATTTTCTGATCATGTAAAATAGTTCTAAGGATTATTAGTGTTTAATTGCACGTAATAAAACTTTCAATGTTAAGTATATCAGTTTACGTGATACTTAAATTTTTAATATACAGTATTATCAGACAGGTAGATTGGGTAAGGTTTGGTGCACACAGAAGCCCACATCACTATTTTCAGTCAGGCACAGTGAAAAAGTTTAAATTTGTGTTTTTAAAGTAGCGGTAGTTAATGTATAAATATTTAAATAAATGTTAATTTTGTAGCCCTCCTGGGCTCACTTATATTGAATACGGATATAGTAATCTCGAGGTACCTAGCAGGATCTACATGATTGTAGTCTTGGTGTAAATTACTCTTTTTCATTTTTATTTTAAGAACGAATTCCGAACCTGACGCTATTGACTATTAATGTTGGGTTACTGTTCACCATTTCCATGTCTTTCTTCAATGAGGCCGTAAACATTAATTATATACTAAAATCTAATATTCTTATGTTTAAATACTGTGTATTTTTTATTTCATGTTGTAACTTAAAGTTTTCAATATTTAGTTGTTCGTATGTGAAGATCAATTAATTTTATATTCATTACATTTTAAAACCCATGAAATAAAATATCCCTCTTACATAAGTAATTTGCTATTTGCACATACTAGTATAAATACCATACCCTGGCAATGTTTTTACATTGTAAAATAAAATAAAGTTGAACTCGTACTTACTCATTGATTTTGTATGTGAAAAACGGCCATTGTGTCGTTATAAATTCAGCATATTTATATACTCTAGCCAATACAACTGGTTTTGATTGTTTATGACTAAATTTGCAGCCAATTAATTATAATGATCAATACTTGTAGAATATTCTGTAAAAAAAACGAAGAAATTATTTTTCGGTGACAAATTATTAATTAGTAACAAGTCTGCATTTCAGTGACTAAGACATCATCATTAATGGTTGCATGCACACAAACGTTTGTTACTTAAATTGTAATGTGGAAAATTGTGATTGACATTATTTTGTGTATATTTGTATTATTAGATACTTAATTTTAAAGAAAAGTAAATACTCATATACTAAGAAAACTCACTTCAATTAGCACTCATTTGTCTTGAACTTACTTCACAATATAAGTTCAGCATGCAAAGAAGTAAAACATTAAAAATCATAAGTTCTGTATATTGCGTGCACACATACAAGTATTTGTATTAACGTAGATTTTTTAGTGCTAATTCCGCATTATTTTTCAATCTTCCGTGTAGCTTCATTTTCTTCACACAATATCATTAATTAAATAGTAAATTTTATTTTAAACATCTCATTTACTATTTGGTGGGTAGAGGATAATTTAATAAACTCTTATAATAATAATGAATTGTGTTACCCATTTTTTCCTTGTTCCTTGAAGCTAAAATATCTTTCATTAATCATAGGGCAATAAAAAAAAAAGTAAGAAAAGTACTTAAAATTAAAACTCCTAGCCTTCATATACTCCAACAATAATAATAATAGTTGGTTACGGAAACTTTAATGCAAAATTCCATCTTTATTGATTTAATATAATTTTTATTTATTTAGATTTATATAAACACCGTATATAGAGGAAATACATAAATGTCAAAATAGTATAGTCAAAACAATAATGGTTGTAACAAGTTTCGCTGAATAATAGAATCCATTGAGTTATAAGTAAACTAAATACACAAGGTATTGTATTTTAGTTGTTTATAAGAAACTCAATTTTAACTATGAATGGAAAATGTTTAAAATTGTTCTAAATTTGTAAAGTAATATAAAATAAATAACTAAATAACCATGATTTTGGTACGAAATTAACTTTTATAAATAACGTAGTAATTTATTGTAGCTAATAACTGATTCAGTTAGCAATTTTACTTGGCAAATAAAACGTCTTCACATTCCGAAGGCTATGTTTGACAATCTATCAAATGTTATATGAGCACAGAAGAGTTCTCTATAACATATTTTTGTAGTGGCCGCTAATATGCTGAAATATAAACTTTGGAAAAGATAGAAAACTTTCGAGCTGTGTCTCGAAAATCACTTTTTCCATACTTCTTGGAAGACCAAGGACATGGATCGTGATGATGATAGTTGATATTCTTTGATATTGACATGCTATGGTTATACTTCATATGGTAGGTAAATTGAAAGTAAAGAGTACCGAATTTAACTTAGGTTGAAGAACAAACTCAATCGACGAAGACATCTGCCTCAAAATACTATCAAATAAATCTTTGATCTATTTTAAATGATGGTTATATCGATTGAGAACATGTGGAAAATACAATATCTCAGTATCAACTGACAAGAATAAATATTTTATCAAATGTAGCTCCACAACATCTCATCATGTGTAGCCCATTGTGTATCGCTTAATTTTATTTATTTGTATTTAAGTGTTTAATTTTAGTGCATGCAACAAATGTTTACGTTTTGCCTATATTTTACATTATATCAAAAATAACTTGACAACACAATGAATCCTGTATAAACCCTAATCTCTGCAAGTTATATTATTTATTTTCCGTTTCTTTTCTGTCAGCATTATGTGACATTCTGTATGTGTGAGGGAGATGGTCGGTCAGCATTATGTGACATTCTGTATGTGCGAGGCAGATGGTCGGTCAGCATTATGTGACTTTCTGTATGTGCGAGGGAGATGGTAGGTCAGCATTATGTGACATTCTGTATGTGCGAGGGAGATGGTCGGTCAGCATTATGTGACATTCTGTATGTGCGAGGGAGATGGTCGGTCAGCATTATGTGACATTCTGTATGTGCGAGGGAGATGGTCGGTCAGCATTATGTGACATTCTGTATGCGCGAGGGAGATGGTCGGTCACGTAATTTACTAATTATTTATTCCAAGCACTATTATATGAAATACTATTATATCTACGATTCTTCATAATTATATTATTTACACAATAATACGTTTTGTTTATTAGGAAGTATACTGTATTTTTTGCATAAAAGTACATATCAGTTGAAAGGAAAGAAAAATGTGATGGTTTATTTCGGATTACATGTTTTGTTACAAGTAAGTGGCAATTACAAGAAGTAATTTTTTTTTTTTTAGAATATTAAATAGTTAACTAACATTATTGAAAGGAAACACATATTTATATTAAATTAAAGTAATAATGAGGCATACTATATAGTTCAAATATTATTTGATATGTTGAGTTTATGATTTCAATAAGTTTCACAAGACATATTTTTTTTTTTTTTCATAAATTAAAGGAAATCTCCCTTATTTTGTTTTCCTTCTAAGCTGTTAAATGGAACGGTATTAAATTTTAATTCCTTTGTATTTGTCCATAATTAGGAATCGTGCTTTATTTAAAATAATAATTTTATTTTTTTTTACTCGTTTTGAAAAGAATAGATACGTTTACCTATTTTAAATTATTATAGTTGTTTTTTAAAATTTAATATTATATCTTTTTTGGAGGTAAATCATATTTTTTCTTAAATATAGTGTAATAATGATATGATTTTCACTGTTTAAAATATACGATTCAAATTAATTCCATAATGACTCGTTTCTATATACATAGATTGTTAGTTTCGTAATACTAAGTGATTAAACTAATGGACTATGCACTTATAATGAATATTAAGCAATTCGGAAACATTTTCCTCTTCTCAACAACAGCTTTCCTAGGTGAAACATATGAGTAATAAATATTTTATTCTTTAAATTTTGGTTTGAGAAATATTATCCTTTAGTCTGTAGAACATACTTGCGCACCTTACCAAAAACAACTACGTCAAATCTGTTTAATTATATGTAGAAATATCTAAATTAAAAACTCAATTCTACTTTTCAATTTATCTACAGTATATAAACGCAATTTTTTATGCACAATCTACACATGGCAAGAATAATTTATTCTGATTCTCCAAATAATAACACTTACGTTCATATGTTATATTTTCATATGATTTTGATTGATAGAAAATGCATAACTTTTGTTGCTTGTGCGTGGTAGTTATCGACGTCTACTTCATTACGCTTGACACGTCTAGAGAGATTGATAGCCCGACACATCATGTGATCAATAGTCCATTAAAAAGAGACTTCTAGAGTTATAAGCTTTGGTATACAATCCGAAGTTTCTGTTTTCTTTTCTTGTAGTAAATATATTCTTATATTGAAGCTACACCAATTGATGCTTTTTACCATGAACGTATATTGTATAACACAAAAACTTGCATATCAGTAAAGTTTTGACAAACACATAACACATAATAATATTACTTTGATTTCAGAAATAAGAAAAATCACAGGGTATTTGCAAAAAATATTTATAAACATTTATTTTAGGAAGTGCTCAATTCATATGCAATGCTTGAGTAGGAAAAAATTTAAAGGGCCTACAATGAGACCCTCCTCCTTCTATACTTGAAAAAAAGTATTCCATTTGATGATGTAAGGCTATATAGATTTAGTAAGAGTTTTCTATAGAATGCTGGTTTATAAATGCTGGCTTAGTTTTCTTTAGAATAATTTATTTCAAATTATATCTTTTTGTAATTTAAATACGACTTCTCTAGTTTGATATCAATAAAATGACTATCATGTTTCCAGTATAGTGGAATGAAAAACATAGTATACATTAAAACACACAAAACCTCCTCATTTAACAAATCTAGCTCGGAGATTTTCTAATATTCACTAGAACGGACTATCAATTCATAAGATTGATGCTTCAGATGAAAATATCAAATATAGACTTCTATATTTACAATTTGTTCGGGAACATCCAGTTAATATACACTGATGCCACTGAAATAGTTATTGTTGTTATTATTTAACAAACGCGTTGCTGAAGCAAAATAATTACAGTTGTAGAAACAGCAGGTGTTGTTTACAAAAATTGCATCAGATTATTATAAAGTTAAATTTTAACTTAGTTTTGAAAGATGAACATTCCATTTTATTGCACTATAATAATCCTAGAACGTTATCAGGGTATAATAAATATAAAAACGTCTAGACATAAGGTCAGTTGTCAACATTAACAAAGGAAGTAAATACGAATAAAAAGTTAAAGTTTAGGATGAATGAAAAGAGTGGTGTGATATAAAGGAACGCGGGAGCATTATTTGGTTATCCCAGTTATCAAAAACTAAAGAAAATTATCTTTATCATTCTACAAACAAATGGTAAATTATTCTGCAGTACACAATGTCAATTGACTTACACATTTTATCTCTTTTTTGGTACACTTGTCTTATTATAAATACGTTACAAATTTTTAGTATTCTTCCTGAATTTATATATTTCTAAATATTGAAGCAAATGTGTGATACAATTGGACATGGAGCACACACAGGTTAGCTACAGTTAAATCTCAACCAGAAAAGAAGCTAGTGTCACCTTAGGTAGGAATTATATCATTATGAAATCTGTCTAAAATAGCCAACAGATGGCTTAATCTTTTAAAGTTATAATATACACTTATGTCGTTATGGATTACTGCGTTTCTGTTTTTGTATAATCAGTTTATGAATCTGTATCTACATTGTTTGTAAATGTTAATAGCAAATAACATACAAGCTAGATGTAACTTGAGGTATGTTCATACTTTCACCTTGACAAAATATGTGGAATATAAATTAACTATTTATGTAATTGAAGTCGAATTGTGAACATCATCATTTTAATAGCATTAAATTTTCACTAATGCCCGAGAAAGGATGTATTTTTTTCACTCAAGTATGAAATATATTTAACAGGCAGATACTTTGCATCCGGTATTTAATCTTACTCTCTGAAAATTAGAGTACCCCTGACTTTTATTTCCTACATACTTACATTTTATATACCCCTCAATTTGATTTTGATAATTTTAAAGATTTTTAATTACATTTATATATATTTAAATTCAGGGGAAAATGTTACTATAAATTTTAAAACTCTATAGATGTATAATTGAATTTCTACAAAATTAAGAGTATTTAAATTATATAATAATGAGGTCATAATTAAAGGATTCCAATATTAATATATAATTATAATTGCTTTATTATTCCGCAATATAGCAGTTATTGTCTACTAGTGTTATTTAGTATTTCAAAAACTGCTTTCATTTACTGTCGCCACGAGGTCATATGACATAGTTTAGACATAATTTATGTTTAAACTCAGAACAATTAAAGAGCTTCTTTTTAAATTATTCCATAAAAAAAGTTATCCAAAATATGAAACATAATTTATTGATTCTTTGTATTTAACTGAGAAGCAGGTCCTTGGACCTACAATCCGATTCCGCAAAATATATATACATTAATTTTTTTTGAAGAATTTATTTGTTTAAACATTAAACTTTATTAAAACTATTTTCTACTTTTTATTTTTAATATTTTTTTTAATGTCATTTTATTTCTGTTCAGTTTATTTAGGGTGAGGGGCAATTAAACGTGATATACCTAGTTGTTATATTTTAAATACTTTATCTACGAAACTCATTATTAGAGGAAAGTATTGCCTATTAAGTTATAAAATGTCATAATATGTCAGCAATCATTTTAAAGTGAAATGTTCAGTGAGGCTTCATAAGTTATAATTTTTGTATGATAAATAAGAGGTAAGTTAAATACATTGAAAATGTGTTTAAAAAGTGTTAGTTTAAATAGTATACTAGCAGTATAATAATTAAACATTTTTTTCATTTTCTTTGATTTCACTTCTCTTGCGTTAATATGTCAAGATCTTAAAATCGAATAGACGTCATTTCATATCTAGCTTTCAATTAATAATTATAAAAATATTTTTTTATTTGTACAAATAAAAGTATTATAAAACTTTACTGAATCATCTTATATATTAAAATGCTTTTGACAAAAATGTGAGTTAGATGCGAAATAGACAGTCGAAAATTTGGTAATGCTTAATTACCAATTTATTTGTTTAATTTATTTGCTTAATTAACAATATTTCAATTTGTCTTAATACTTGAAACGTGAAAATTAATTTTTAAAGATAGAATGGAGTAGGTAATAAACCGTATCGTAAGTTTGCTGATAGTTCCCATAGTTGTATTACAACATTTATTGCATCAAAATCAATTATTAGAAATAAAAAGAATGCCGATAAAGTGACAATAAATGTAGTAATGCTACACTTTGAGGATATATCGGAGGGGTTGGGGTTGGTATATTGCTTGTAAAATATATTGCCCCAACAGCCGTGATGGGTGTGCAGCTTTGCAATAAAATGGAAGAAACTCAATCTTTTTTAATCCATGGCCATGAAAACCTTCATATTTCATGTAGGTATATACACATACATTAGCGCTACGATTCAATAAAATCATTTTATTTTTACGGATTTTTTTACGCAAAACTAACTAGAACAGTTCTAACTATGTAAAATGTACAACATATAAATGAATTCCTTCAATAATTCAAAATAATATCAATACAGAGATTGAAATCAGAAGACTAAATAAGAACTTAAAGAAGGAATAATTGGATAAGTTATCAATAGCCGTATTTAATAAGCTACGCTACACATATCCATTAACTGTTACGCAACAGGGTAAATACTATACGAATATACAGCTAAACAATTCTTCAATAAGCTTCTAGTTATCTACAATTCTATATAGTTATAACTACGTCATGTAGTAAATTCATGTACAATACAGATATTAAATTTAAAAAAATAAGAAATAGTTTATAGACTTTCTTTACCTTAAATTGTTTCGGAAGATTTAGATTATATTTATTACTTACTGCTTTTAACTTTTGATATGTATTTGAGTTAAAAATAGATAACTAGGATATATTAACAATTATATATAATTTGCAATAAATTATAATGACATCTAGAGAAATAAAACAACAAATAAATATTGAAAAACAACAAAAAATTCCCTTTATACTTTCAAACTCACTAAGGTGGAATGAGTTAATTTTTGATCACCTAGTGAAAATGTTATGTCTTAAGAAGAACTACTCCTCCTCCTTTACCTTTATAATAGTATATAATTAAAAAAAAATTCAAAATATAAATCTGTTAATTTAAGAAAGTTTTTAAAACTTAGCATTTGGATATTAAAATTAAAGGAAAACGTAAGGGTAGACAAAAAGGAAACATACGACATAAATTGAATTCAACACAATTTGACGGTTTAAATTTGTTCTCATATACGTTACTATAATTTTCTAATTCTGATATTTGTTAAATATGACGTAGGAAATTCTCATATCTAGAGATAATTTACTATTTGTGTTTACAAATTTCGAAATACAAGCCGCAATAATGATGCTATCTCGGGTTATTATCTATGGACTTAAATTAAAAATCAAAAATTATTGTTTTTATTTAATCAAATATTATTTAAAATATCTGCAATATGACGCAATTTTATTAATTTGATAATTAGCCTGTTTAGAATCTGCTTAATTATTTAGGGGTTAAAAATGATATAATTTAAACCGAATTTTTATTATTGTCCCTCATTTTAAAACTCGGAATTTACTCTTTCATAACAACACCATTGAAAAAGAAACCTATTCCTAAGCCAATAAATAATTCTATCTACTTTCAGTAGCTGAAGTCAGCGTTAAGATTGAATTATAATTATATAATTCCTTTTAGTTAATAACTTCAAATACCTCTACTTACAGTAACACGAATAAAAAGTTAAAAATAAAAAGTTTTATAACGTAGTTGTTTATCTTAGTGTAACATTATAATTTTTTGTTTTAAAATTGTTATTGGAGACTATGGTTAGTAAAATAACTCATTTTTATTACGGATTGTCAAAGTTTGCAGAATGCAACGTATATTCGCTTAATAGTAAAATTTAGATAACGCATAACTCTTTAAATAATACACAGGGTGTAATATTGTAGCTTAAAGTAAAACTATTCACGATTTCCTTAGTTGTGGAGACACGAAATGCGAAGTTATATAGTCTTTGTGTTACCTTAAACATCAAATAAAAAAATTTAAAAAACTAAAAGTTCAAATTCATTTGTGAAGATAGAGAAGATATATGCTTACAAGTTTTCCTGTTGATGCTTTACAGGATTTTTATGATATACATACTGAATATGTCCTTCACAGATTTTTTTTTAAAGGAACATCATAAAAATATGGACATGTTAATTATAGTACACAAGCAAAGAAAAATCATATAAGATATTAATATATATCTTGTTAAATATTTTCACTTGAACTTCGTGTGGATTTGTCAATTAGCAAGAGCTTTAGTAATTCAGTCAGTTACTAATCATTCCACATTTGTTTAAAGCGTTTTTTTTAGAACTATTTAAGATGGATCAAAGAATAGTAAATTGAATATTATCTTCAATTACCACATATTTTACATATATGTTAAGTGTAGCAAGTTCATTTTATTTCCATCTAAGTAGTTCCTTTGGACTACAAAATAACTACACACACACACACATATATATATATATATATATATATATATATATATATATATATATATATATATTTTTGTATAAATATATATATCCTGGCATGTACTCAAATGTCAAGGGGTTGTTTTCGTTTCACTTGAGGAGAACATCGATAAACAGTCGTGTTTATTTTCAATTCACTATATCACTCTCCATACTTTTTTCTTGAGTATCTACTTGAACCACTTGTCTTTGAAAACGTTCTTACAATATCACTTCAGGTGTTGCATTTTAAGTTTTATTTTAAATTCATATAATTATGTACTAGATGTGAATTATCACAAAAACTAAATCTCTTTTATTTTTGTAATAAAAATAATACACTTATTGATCTTTACTTTGTTCACAAGAACACTATTTAAGCAATATATATATATATATATATATATATATATATATATATATATATATATATATATATTACGTTAAGTATATTGAATTAATTGAACTTACCGTCTTTTTTCCTGTTTATTTTTCCATCTCAAAACCCTATAAGTGATTAAGGAGTAAAATGATTAAAACCTACAATCAATCTTTACACTAATCTTTAAAGTAGTTATAAAATAATACAAAACATAACTGAAGTAGGTGTGTCTGGCAAATAATCTCTACAATAATATTCAACAAGGGAGTAAATTAATTCTTTTATATTTTCATGGAATCTGAAATTAATTTGTAAAACTGTTACTTAAATAAAATAAAGTCAATATTCAACCATCAGTATATGTAGTGCACACGCTTTAAAACTGCAGGAACATGTGAGACATTCCAAATAAAATCGACATCCTGTCATGAAGTCAAACAATTATTAAAAATAAACATAAACTGTTCCCATATAACACAAATACAAAGATTGTTTTTGCATAAAGAAAACATAAAGGAAGTGATTATTAAAAATTGTATTATGATTATTCTTCGTCTGAGCTATACATGTGATTACAGATTAAAACAATAATTCCATAATCCTAGTGTACAGACAGACATACTTAGTGTTTAGGATAGATAGAATATGAAATATATTGGGATAAGTTTTGATATACGATTTATTTATAATATTCAGAAAGAAAGACCATAAGCTGTTCGTGTTGTAGATATGATTATATTATATGGGAATATATATATATATATATATATATATATATATATATATATATATATATATATTAATATTTCTATAATAAAAATATTTTTTTCCATTCTTGTCTTTAAAAGCAAAAATTTTCTCGACCTTGATAGCGTTAAAAGCAAGAACTAAACAGTTAAAAAGATCCTTAGTATTTAAAAACCTTAACGGCGGAAGCTGGTGTGAGTTTGGTCAAGAGAGATCTAATAGGAAATTGAATGAGAGTTAGCTACGTGAATGATGGCACGTGAAAAAATGATGTAGAAATGGAGTAGGTGTTATAGTTTTATAATCACCAATAATTTATTAATTTTGTACTTAGTAGAAATTCCAATTAAGGAATACCATTACAATATATATACATCTAAGTGAAATCAATTTCAATATTAGTTTACTTATTACAGAAGTTAAAGAAAATACTTCATTGTTAAATTGTACAGCATTTGAAGAGAACATCATCAAAATATATAATTTAAATTGTTATTCGAGTCTAACGTGGTCAATTCAGCATGATACTATCTAATCAGTTCAATGTAATACACTTTATTATCACAACTGCGGAAGATTGTTATATCGCAATTACAATTAAATTATTAAATTTTTGTTTGTCGCAACTTTACACAAATAAATGAAGTCAGATTGATGAGTTAATTTGTTAATTTGTTTTTTTTATTCTTATATTTTTATTTACATAATTCATAGCATAGTTTGTTACACTAAAGTCCGTTGCAGTACATTCACAAAATTTTCCGATATAATTTACTATCTCATTTCTATCCAAACTCATTTTTATTGAGTGATATCAATAATGACAGACGAAACATAAATAATACAATCATAAAATGGAGTCAAAATGTATTATTAAGATAACACACACGTCATACTTTTACCATGTTAGTGGTTTTAATGAGCCAACTTACTTGAATTAAAATTTACTCTGTACCTAATTCTATATCACTAGGTAGTTCATTTACTTTTTGTCAAACCTTTCTTTCTAGCTACACCCGATATTTAATACATTAAAAAAAAACTATCCACACAAAAGGTCAGAGAAACCTAAACATTCCCCAAATCTAGACTATAATAACGTTTACGGTGATTGAACAATGAAGATTTTGAGTGATTGTCACATGTCTATCAACAAATTTAATTCTATTGTATGTACTGTTTTGATACGCAAATGAAGTTTGATGTGATTACTGATTACTTCACATTATCTTTTTGTTTAAAATATATATTTTTTAAAAAATGAAATTTTGTGATTGTGTTATTTGTACCAAATTTTGATCAAAACCACATTTATTATTGTTTAATTGATTTACTTCGTAGACATAATCAAGGGATTACATCACTAACAAATTATAATAATGTAAATAGTACTTCTCCATGTATAGAAAAATCTGTATTTTCCATCTAAAGATCCACCATAGTTCAACCTGAGTTGTAGACTATAAAGACAATATCGCGGTTTTTAGCTATTTTACCATAGACACCTGCTTCATTACTACGATAAAAAATAGTTATTAATTTGCTAACATTGAGTCGCTTATTTTCTATAAGGGGTCTGACTGACCTTTAACAACCTACTAGTGGAAATTATATTTAATAAATATAAAAACTCAAAATTCATTAACATAATCTCAAATAATGTGTTATGCATTAGACATGTTTTTGCAATCATAAATCAATAAGGTAAATTGTAGTATTCTAGTGAAAAATAAGATCGGTTTCAGATCAACATCAATTCCAGTTAGAACGATAAATCATCGTGACTTGAAAAACAATGCAAGAGAGGTAATCACTAAGAAAACGGATATACAAAGATATTTTGTGAGAAACAAGTTTAACGTACTTAAATATGATTTCATAGATTCTAAAAAGCAAATACTAAACTATGAAATCTTTTGATTTATTGGTGATTTTTTAAAAAAAAAAAAAAAAAATTTAGGATTTTATAAAGAGTTAATGCAAATGAAAACCATATTAACCCTAACTTATTTCCACAGTTACTACTCATTGTCACTGGAAGACCGAGCATTTGGTTTGTTCTGCAACTATCACAAAAGTTATCCATTTGATTCAAACAGACTGACTTACGAAAAATAAAAACAAAATTTAAAATTAAATTAACATGAATATATAACACAATTAAAAAATATTAAATATAATACAATAAACATTATTTGTTCTTGTTTGTATTCTACGGACATTATGTCCTTCGGCCTGAAATGAGATTGACAACATCATTATACTGTGATATTTGAATTTGTATAATAAATCGAAAACAAGATTATCGAGGGAAGAAAGTAATTATAGTCTATATTATATTATATTCATTTTTTGTTTTTGTTTTTGCAGTTTGATGGTAAAATTGGTTTTATAACGTTCGTTCATAATATAACAAAAGCCAAACCTCAAAACATCAAATCGTTCCTAATCACAATAACACTATTGTATTGTGACAGAACATTGTTGCTGAGCTCTCTATTGTTTGGTATCGCGAGAATATCTGTTTTTGTACATTTGTTATATATTTGACTTTTCTCATTTATTTTTCTCCATAATTCAATTATTATCGTGTGTTTATGGACGATTTTGATAGTGTTATTTATATCAATTTTCTATGAAGGTTACAGTGTTAATAATCTCTGAATAATCAATTGAAAAAATAAATAAATTTATACAGTATTCAAATTGGTTCCTTAATGAGCAATACGACTTCAAATAAAATTGAATCATTATGGCTTCTTTTTATTGTGATGTAAAATATAAACTTAGTTAATATAAATATAGGATATAATTATAAATAATGTAACAAAATCATACATCAAACAACAAATGTTTGATTACAGTTAACTGTTACTTTATATTTCGAAATTTTATTATTTAAAAATGTTTATAATTAAAAAAGAAAAAGAATGAAATTTAGCTAATTTTAGGTAAAAATAAAATCTAGCCATACAATAGACTTGAGTAAAACAATCTATTTCATTCCGGCATTGTATTCTACAAGTTAAATTTGTTTAAAGTCATTCGTATGAAGAGAAAATCAATATTCTGTTTACAAAAACAATAAGTGGATTTTATGGCCAGGAATAATTTTATCTTATGACCTAATATTTTACAGTGGCATGAAGCAGGAGGCTAATAATCTGTAAAGTCTTACCCATAATCGACTGTAGGTAGTGTGAAGACAGGTCCTATACATTCTGCAAGTCATTTATCTCACGCCAAGCGTAATCTTTTAAAGATAGACTTCAAAATAAAAAGCAAAGGGTTACCGAGGTAATTTAAGCCTAAAATAATTATTCCGAAAACTCTTAACTTAAAATATAAAGAAACTTTTTTTTAGATTTAAATTTTGTATATTTTTCATTATTAAACTAAAAAGAAAATCTGTATTATCCAACTAAATTTTGTACTTGAATTTAAAAATAAGTACTTAAAATCATAAAAATGATAACTGATAACATACTTAATGGAATAAAAATTTCATCATAAATTTTTTCAATGTTGATTTATTTTTTCCCGAGGTTTAAGTGAAACACTAATCCATTCCCATGTATGAATGTGGTCATCACACAGTCGCTCATAGTTATTATCGACCGACTTCCCTCTGTTAGTACATTAAAGTGTTTTCTGTTGCATACATATTTACGCCAAATAATAACCTAATCATTATGTAATGAAGTATTTGTTATTATACAATTAAATTATTTTTTTTTATAAGTAAATTTATACAACTAAATCAATAATGAATATATATATATATATATATATATATATATATGATAATAATTCAGTTTATTTTTATGAATTTAAATGATGTATTTTACTAAGCGTGACTACTAATTATAAATATAATTCTCAATAATAATGAAAAAAATAATGTACAACACTTTATTCGTGACATTTTAAATTTAAAAATAATAAAAATCAATTAGTTTGGAGACCTCAGTTGTAGAAGTTATTTACAAAATTGTAATTTACGTAGAAATTTTAAAAATATTTTAGGTACCTATGTACAAATTAAAAAAAAAAATATGTATTAACAAAATATTTTAGATTGTAGTGGATATATGTTAATTTTAATCTTTATTATATTTTTTTTAGATTTTATGGTGTACTCAATGTACATTCTCAATGATCTTGTTTTACCGTAGTGTAGTACGGCACTTTACTTAAATTTTTTGTATAATCACATTTGTCAATAAGATAGAAAAGAACTGAAATATGCAACATCTTTCAGTTTCCTATTATGTAATGAAATGGAAATACAAAATCAATTCTTAGAGCTAGTATTCAACAAAAGTAAATGATTATTATATTTTGACTTATGCGAGATATATTGTGTGTATTTCCTAACCTAACCTAACCTAACCCAACCTAACCTAACCTAACCTAACCATCAGCCGTTATTCGATTATGACATTTTAATTTTAAGATGGAAAAAGTACCTTAAATAAGTAACAATTCAAAGAAATATGCTTCACTAACTGGGTTAATAAAACTACATAGGAAGTTTTAGTGAAGTGAGATGAAATCATTTAAAACACCTTCAGGTCCGATAATGCAAATTTCTATAAATATCATTTTGGATTTTCGTTAATTATGTTAAATATTTACAATCCACTTCATTATTTACTAAAATCTTCGAATCAAGTGTAGCACGTTCATGATAAATGTAGCATAATATTTATGTTAAGTATGTAAAACAATTACAGAAAGAATGGGGGGGGGGAATTGACAATCAAGTAATATAGGACACGAGTCTAGTACGTGTAGGATTAAAAGTTGTCACGTAAATATTTGTTTCAAAGAAGTAAAGTTGATAAAGAATTGTATATATAAAGAGTTCATGCTTGTTGGACCTTCAAGACTAATTAAATCGAACTATGTAAACAAGATAAGAAGCTATGTTAATTTTAAGAATAATGGGGGATATGACTACTATAACTTGACTGCGGTCAAATCCATTCAACCAGTCTTCCCAAGGATGTCATCAAAAAGTCCTTCTCTCTCTCTTCAGGCACCGTATCATGTTGAGCTTCTACTGAAGGGATTTCTAAACTTCTCAGGTACAGTAGCGTATTGATATTCCTTTGAAGGGAATAGTAACCTTTTCGGGTGTAATAGCGTATTGAGCTCCCTCCGAGAAATCCCTTATTTCCCATTACATAAACGGTAGCGTGTGGAGCATACTCTGAATGGATTCTTAGTATTCTCGGGTCGGTACCGTCTTGAACTCCATCTGAGACATTTCTCATCTTTCTCTCCTCAGACACGATAGCATGTTCAGCTCTAACTAAATGGATTCCTAACCTTCTTGGGTACGGTAGCGTGTTGAGATTCATCTCTCTCTCTCTCTCTCTCTCTCTCTCTCTCTCTCTCTCTCTCTCTCTCTCTCTCTCTCTCTCTCTCTCTCTCTCTCTCTCTCTCTCTCTCTCTCTCTCTCAGGCAAGGTAGGATATTGAGATTTCTCTGAATGGGTTCCTAATCTCCTCTTATACGGTAGTGTGTTAAGCTCCCTCCGAGACATCTCCCTCGTTCTTAAGGTTCGATTGCGTTCTGAGTTTCCTCTGAAGGGATCCCTTTCCCCCAAAGGACCTAACCAAGATTACTTTGAGCTACAGCTGGCAGATAATTTATATGACAAGGTCTTTGTAGGGTATGACTATGTAAAGAAGGAATAAATTATTGTAACGAAAAACATTGTAATTATTTGGCGCCCGAATCCTGGAATGGCGTCCCTTCCTGAGATTTAGTGTTACAAAGTATTCTACCGACTCCAACAACAGTTAAAATGCACAAGGACTTTGAAAAAATTACTTCTAACCACTGCTTTTAAATGGTGACCACGATTTTGGATGAGTGATGTAGTACTGTTTGCCAATAACATTTAACATTGTAGTTGCAACAAATAAAGTTATCATACCCGAAAATAAAATCCGTAATTAGTGAAACGAATAAATCATCTAAACACACATAACTGTTTTCGAGTCTTAGGCCATTAACGATATAATCTATTTATTACAGTCACTACATAAATTGCTAATGAAATTTTAAAAATATGACATCAAAGTCATATATAACCAGTCAGTAAAGAAAAAAGAAATAATTCAGGACAGAACTCAACTACGATTATATCGCTATGAGGAGCAACTATTTGCAACGTCCTGAATTATATATATATATATATATATATATATATATCACAGCTAGCACAATAAATTCATTTCGAATTATTTTCAGCAAATAAACTGAGAGATTATTATTATATTATTGTACACGAATTTAACATGTCACATAACCTTGTCGATTTATAATTTGCAGTACATTAGTTTCATTATCTGGTTTTAAATTAACAATGAAACCAAGTTCAGGACTGAAAAATCGAATCGTAGTACAAATATATAAAATTAACGACTGGGAATTAAATGGATTTAATTTTTTTTTAAAACTGTGTGAATACAACAAATGTTGACCCTCTCAGTCTCTAACTCTTTCGCTCTCCCCTCTCTGACTGAGGTCTCCCCCCTCTCTCTATCGCTTTGTCGCTTATGGAATTTACTTATCAAAATAATTAAGTCCTGACTGTCGTGTCCAGTTTTTCTTGGATAGAAAGATGCTCTTCAGTAGAGAAAATGACAAAATTGTTAATTTTGTATTTAATAAGTGTAAATGGATGTATAAATGGTTTACATTCGCAATATGTATTTATTTAATTTATATTTAATATTTAATTAATTTTTAATGAGATTTTTAAGTAACTTCTGTTTATATATTTTAATCATATGTTAATTTTATGTCGAATGTATAATTATTTACAATATAAACATTATTTCTTAAATATTATTTTATTTATCTACATTCTTAAGAGTCTGTATTGTTTGAAAAAATTATTTTCGTATTTTGTATTATTATCTATTTTGTATTGTGTTTTGCATTTTATTTCATACTATTTTTGAGAATTGGTTGTTAGTTTTATTGTATTTAAATTGGGTGGAAGAAAGGACTAAATAGTTTTAATCAGTCCGAAATGCATTAATCTCTCTCTCTCTCTCTCTCTCTCTCTCTCTCTCTCTCTCTCTCTCTCTCTCTCTCTCTCTCTCTCTCTCTCTCTCTCTCTCTCTCTCTCTCTCTCTCTCTCTCTCTCTCTCTCTCTCTCTCTCTCTCTCTCTCTTTGTCTGGGAATTTCCAATTCGTAATCGGTTGATTTACTCCCTGCAACCAGACCAAAGTAGATTTATTCCAATTGTCTGAACATATGATTTATTGTAGCTGTAGATTTTATGCAGATTAGGTTATGTTCCATACACAGTTATTAACACAGCAAAACACTTTAAAGTGCTTATGTTATTTATATCAGTTATGTAGGTTTGATATCTGTCTGGATTCAACTTGCAAATATAATTACAATAAATCAAATAATCATAGAGTAATTTAAATTGCCAGATTTATGTTAGGGAACATTTTTGGGAATTTATGTTAGATATGGTTATTGTTACAAGTAGAGAAAGACAACTGAGCTTCAGAAGTGTTTGATAAACTTCTTTTTCTTCAAAAAACCCCCACACTATTTCTGATTGGTGGTTCGAAAAAAGTATTTATACTAAAGTTTGGTTTATTAGAAGAAAGACTTGAACGGCAAACTACAAAAGATTTTCCACTTAATTTTACTTTCTAATCAATATGCACTTGTAAAAAATATACATTCTTCATGAATTGTTTGAAAGCATTATTTATTTTAAGGCAATAAATAGTTTATTATATATTACAATAGGTGTTTATTTACTAAAGTAGTATGTATGGAATGCATAAAATAAAAAGTGAAAACATTATTTGACTTGTATGTATATATTATGTTATTTATTCATGTAAGAGACTGTTTAACAAATAATAACCTTACGTTACTATATTGATAATATCATCACAAACAAAAACTTTTTCTTCATCTGCACTAAGAGCCAAATTATGGATAGTTATGGTTTGAACAATGTGTTTTTGAAGTAAATGTACAATTTTTTCTTTTATTATAATCAAACGATTTTAAACACTTTTAAACCTCATCATATTTAATTGTTTTATGTGCAGGTTTTATGACTCCTATAGTTATTCATAATATTTCCATTGTGTTCCCTCAATAATAGTTCTGAAATGTACAATTTTGTACGTAGTCCAATTAAATTTAGCATATGAACACTTTTCAGTATCAATAAATACTATTGTTAATATTATAATTGTTTTTTATTATCAGTGATGATATTCAGCTCTTTTGGATATATGAAAATGTTTTCCTTTATTATAGTTACTTTTTATAATCTCGTAAAAAATCACCAATATAGATACTAAAATAAAACTATTAGTATCTAAACATAATATAACCTAATTTTCGACGTGTACGTTACATTTATAACGTAATAATGCAATTAGTTCATTCATGTTTTACTTAATTGTAAAACCGGAGTTATCAAAACTGTGTTTTGGATTTTTTGTTTTTTTATGTATGTTGCAAACCAAGATGTCTGATTGTATTGTATAACTATGGAATTTTATTTAACGCTAATCCATTATATAAACCTGTAATTGATTTAATGTAATGACACACAAATTATTATTTTGATTCCAATGTATCAAGTACTTTGATTCTATAGAACCTAAAATACATTTATTTTCGGATAGAAAAGGAATTTAGTTGTAAAGGGATTGTAGTGAATTCGGGTATTCAATATTTATCTCTAAGATATAACTTATTTGGGACCATTTGATACTGACAATATATTAAATAAGTGTAAGATTTTTTGTTTTCAATTCGAATGAATTAAACGGTATCGATTTAGTCATTCTACGTAGATATAATAATAAGTTAGTAACATAATAGTTCAAAAAAGATAGAAGATAATTATTCCCTAATAATTGATTATATTCTACGTATTGTCTTGTAGTGCATGCTGTTCATTCTACGTCTATTCCCTTCTTTATTAAAATATTATATTTCATATTATAATAACTTTATTTTTAAGAGAATAACTTTATTTGTACTTCACCCAACTTTAAAATTGCATCAAAAATTAGACCTTGTAATGATAAATAAAAAGCAAAATATAAACCCAAATTTTCAATTCATACATTTCTAAAATATATGTCAACAACAATATATAAATAGGTAAAAAAAACAAAGATCAATATAATTAACTAAATTCTTACATTTAAAACGATACCAAACATTTTTAATATGGTCATAGTCATAATTTATTGTATAACAATTTTAAAATTATTAAATTGAAGTTCTTCCGATTTTATTTCTATTTATTTCAACTTGTTCAATGATTCCGTGCATTCATAAATATTTGTATTTAGTTATCTTAAAATAATATAAAGTATGAATTCTCGCTTCGTCATTCATATTAAAAAGATCAGTAGTGTGAACAAGTTGTATCAAACGATCATTAATAATAAAATATTTTGTAAATGAAAAATCGCATTTAAAATTCAACCACAAATCGGTTGATGGAGGTAGTTGAGAACACAATTTAGAATGAATAATTATAATTGTAAGAACCATGAAGTACTGCCTTTGTTGTTTACTTTTAGATGGATTCTGTGTGCACAGTTAAACGCTTGAGTGCCTTCTGAATTGAAAATATATAGCCATAAGTAGAGTTCAAATAAGCGTAATGATTCGTGGTTTGCTGTTTTTAAAACCTATTCATCAATTCAAGTTTGAATATAAATTAAGGGACAAACAATTTCTGCATCAAGGGAAATAGAATTATTATAAATGTGTTCAAAATTCATGCTGTTGTGAATTGTTAAATAAATTTCCTTTACTCAAAATATCTGTTAACGCTTAATTTTACAAACATGTATCAGTTAACATTTTATTTACCACAAATCAAGCATATAACTCGTTAACTAATGTTACTTTACTCTTTTTGGTACTTATGAATAATCCATTTTCGTCAAGGTTCATAACATTTATATATAATAACATCATATTATATATAAATATATATATTATGAACATTTACCAAATTATTATATATTTTATATATTTTATATATATATATATATATATATATATATATATATATTATGAACGTTTACCAAAATGGATTAATTATTAATAACATAAAAAGTAAAGTTACATTATTCAACCGAGTTACGTACCAAACTTTTACGCTTCCAAATATACCCTACTTGCTCTTTTACACAATAATCAGTACTTAAGTCATATCTCAGACATCAAACACCAAGACATATACTTCAGGCTTCTGACTGAAAAAATGTATGACGAATAAAATATATCAAAAATGTCTAATTTTTTTAAGGTTCCACTTGAAATGAGTAACACGTTTTGAAAAAATAAATTTGTTTAACTGCTAACTTTACAAAATATAAAACATAATCGTAAGAACGCCAAAACGTATTTTATCTATAGATTATCTTTTAGGATCTTGTTACCGCGTAGAGGGAGAAATGATATCCGAATCGCTGCCACCCAGTATGCAAGTATTTACGTAATTTAATGAACATCTGGGGAAGAGTGGTTCAGTCCAGAAACAGCCAAACGAGGTCGGTCAAATTCAGGACGTAGCTGTTAATATGAAATTCTCAAAAGAGTATTGCGATATTAAAAAATATAGTATTCGGTAACTTGCTGCTGAAACTAGTATAGCTTAGTTACGTATATTCTTCAATTTCATGTCACCACATTTCAAGTATTAGACATTTCCATCCAGTTAATCCAGTTGTCTGTCATGCAGGAAGGAGGATATTTTAGAAGTTAGCTTCTAAATAGTTGTAATAAATATATATTTAAAACTTGTTTAATAACAGACGAGACATATTTTTACATACAATTTTGAACTCCGTCTGAGACACAATACATTTGTGGACTACACCAAATTTAATAACTGATAGAAATATCATTTCATCGGCGGATCCGCATAAATGTATCTATGTAATCGATGGTCGATAAATCATTGCTTTAATGAAAAGTGTTGATCAAAGAGTGAAATGTGTTTCCACTAAATTCAAAACAACTTGCCTCACCTTCTTCAAAATGTGAAATCGGAACAAAGATAAAGAATTATTTGTTAACAGGTTAGTGTGCTCACACATACGTTCAACTGTAGTTACAAGTATGCTATCCAATCTGAGGTGAAGATGAGTACCTTGGCCTGCTAGATACTCCGATCTCTAAAAAATGGATTATTTTTGTACTGGGTAATGAAGGGTAAATTTTATGAAACTCTGGCGAATAGTGAACAAGAACGGTCGAATAGAACTATGGACTCCATAAAACTTTTACACAAGGTTAATGTCAGAACCACGTGAAAATTAATAAGAGTTTGCATAATATAAAACGGAGGACAGTTGGAGAACAAACTCTAGTGTTGTGTCTTAACTGGTCCTATTCTACGTTCTCAAAAAAATGTACTCTTTGTGTGAAATGAACTTCTTTGTAGATATTTATGTAAAAAAGGAGTTGTTTCTTCAGTAAACGTTTCTTCTACATAAAAAATATAACAATTTGTTTGTTTGTTTGATTTTTACTTATACTTTCACCTTTTCAATGTTCTATAAGGCTAAAGCGTTTATTCATCCTAATGTATATATATATATATATATATATATATATATATATATATATATATATATATATATATATTCCAACTTAATGTATTCCTTTATAATATTCATTTGGAGTAAAACGTAAAAGAATGTTCAATTACACTTAGACTAATTGAAATTTAAAAAAAATTAATTTGACTACTTACCAATATTTTATCACGATTAACGTTAATTTAGTTTTGTTTAAAACGAAATTTAGATTATAAAATAGTGTACATTTTTATAAAATATTTATAGAAAGCAACGTAGTTTTACTGGTGGAAGAAATGATTAATAAAAAACAATATAAGTTAATTATGTAAGCCAAACTTGTTTGGAGGGGGAAAAAAGAAGCATTTTCCGTCGTTTTATCGCTAGTAGCATTTACTTCCTCAAAGTATATATTACCATTAACTTTGATCCACTCTCAATTAGCAAATCATAAAAAAATAAAATTAAATGAAATAATGATTTTCACCAATTACGCAAATCACTCTATTTTACGTATTCTACGAAAGAATAGAAATTCGATATGTTAATTTACTGTTACAAATATGTTTTCACAACTATCTGTTTCCTTACATACCATGCAACATTAAATATTGTTTAATGGCAGGAATTTATTTGTTGTAGGTTTCAACGCTAAGCCTAATTCGAGTTTATGAAGTTTAAAAGGTTATTAAAATTTTAGGTTGGAGTTTTAAATTATGAAAAATGTAATAATTAAAATAAATTTAATACTTTTATAACACAATTTGTGACACAAGTAGGAAATAAAATATTTTACTTTAAAACTCTCAGAATAGACCAATGGTTGCGGTACATTGGGCCCGTCTTACTCCATAACCTCTCTTTTTTAATATGATCTATTTTAATGGACACCACGAAATTTTTATAATGACTACAGTGGAGAAAAAAAAACTGGCAAAAAAATATCCACTTTTCATGGTTAAAATGTGACGAAAGTAGATATGTTTTCAATAATTATGTTATTGCTTTAAACTTACGTAAGTTCTAGGCTGCTCGATACGTGTGCAATATTAATTATATTGCATGTTGGTAAATATAATTACTACCTATAGTTTCATTAGAGAAAACAATATTTTGTGATTTTTGTGTCAAACTTCAAGTTTCGTATATTATATTTTCTTAAATAAAGTTTACCAATCGGTTAATTGTAATAGATGTCATATCCTTTAACCGATTTCAAAGTATGTTTCTCAAAAATTCTTTAGTACTCTATAATATATTTAACTAGTAAACCTTAAGCAGATAATCTCCCCTTATAAGTACAATAAATTATTGAGTAATTGATTTAAAACGATGTTAAAAGAATTTCTAACGTAGATAAATAGTGAGTGTGATGTTATAACATTTATTTTAAATGAATGTTTTAAATGAATAAACAATCAGGAAAAAAAAATCATCTCGTTCATCATCTGATAACTGTTGAATTGGTAAATGGTACACACGTATACACAAACATAGGCTACACAAAATTATGATGCTGAAAAAAGTATTAAATTATATACGTCGATATTCTGTCAGAAGTCCTGCTTTATTATTTTGTTTGGAGTAATTGTTTTGATAATAATTACCCAGGTAATTAGTTGAAATAATTGGAAATGGATTTTAGCACACAAAAAACATACATTGAGTAAAATTCATTTGTCAGTATATTTATAAAATAATTAAAAAAAAAAACATTATTTACTTGGAAATATCTATGTCATATATTTTTTTTTTAATTGATTTAATACAAACAATATTTGTTTAAATGATATTACATTTTGACTTGAAAACGTACGGCATACCTTTATAATTGTCTATGTTTAACAAATTTACCCATTATTGTTGTGCACATTTCAATAAAATACACTCTTCTGACACTGAAGTGTATAATTGTTTGATAAATACTCCCAACTCTGCAAACTGTAATAATTGCTGAACAAACTGTGGCTCTACATTGCAAACTGAATGCAGCATAATACAAATTTGCAATTTAGTTTAACAGTTTACATTGACTGAATATTGGTGTGTAAACAGGTAGCTGGCGACTCCCTTGAATATTTAGTTCTTGTTATTCATGAGTACTCATGTACAATTTTTTTTGTGAAATATGAACATTTGTACAAGAAAAACTTAACTCTCTTAAATACTTCTAAGCAGTTTCAGTTTCACGCTGATCGTATAATATTATTATTATTTTTTAATTACTACATTTGCTTATAAAAAAGGTTATTTCAAAATTATGCAATTTAATTAAAATTTGTTGATGTTTATTTTGTAGCCCCGAGAGTATATAACCTATTTACTACAACATTATAAAGTGAAAGCAATACACCAAAATGACTCAAGACACAGTAAAATTCTTCACACTTTACTTACACCCAACAAGTAAACAACCGTTTATAAATTTTAGCAAGATACAAAGGATTACTTTGTAATTTCAAGAAACTCTCAATGTTTAAATTTTTCCTTAGAAATTTTCCTTTTCTTTATGTTTTTATATTATTAATAGTTAGGAGTTAAATAAATAATTATATATGAGGACAATTCTAGCTTCAAAATAGTATTAAAGTATTTACTGTATTCACTTAACTGGAAAATTGTATTGTTTTGGGGATGAATATATTAGTATGTCTTCACGTTGTCATATTAGTTCAAAATAATTGATTAAGATAAGTGGTTTTTTGACGTACCTAAGTGGTTGTGTATGTTCTTATATTCATCCTCATTTACAGTAATACCGGGTTTACTAATTAAAATAAACTTTTTGCATGTTTTTAAAACAAGGATCACTTGTTTGTGATTAAAAAATAATTAATTAATTAATCTCATTTATAAATGAGTCTACGACGTTTTTAAATAATAAAAACAATGGTACTGATTAATTTGTCGTAACCATTATTGTCTTTTACCATTAAGAAAACATCAAGTTTACGCAGAGTTGTTAACGAAACTCTTCAAAATTTTAGTTGGATTTTAAACATTGTTAAAACTATAAATCATGCATTTTATTATTTTTTAAATACACATAAAACATTAAAAAAATAAAATTTTTAAAATTAATTTTGTGTTTTCTAGTAATACAAATTCTAGTAGAATACTTTTGATGGACTACTTTCTGTGGTAATATTTGATCATACTTTCATTTACTTATTGGAACGTACCATTATAGGCCATGAAATCAGAGTTCATAAGTTATCGTCTTGACATTATGCTCGCTATGATATCGTTACTATACTGTATTATTATACCGGTTGAATTTGGTATTTTTATGTGCTATAATTACAGTCCTTTTTCATAGCTGATAAAAATGGATCAATAGCTGTTGTTTTTAATCAAAGTGATAAAGAATTATAGTTTATTTTCCCAGTCAAACCCTTTTCGAAGAAAAATAGATTGAAGATAAATTATTATTGGTCAAGTGTGTTTAAGTGAGGAAAAGTTCAGTCAGATATAATGTTGGTTAGTGCCCTGTAAGAGACCCTAAAGACATGAAATATGTAAATGAGAAAAAATAAGTCATATATTTATTAACTTGTGAAAGTAATTATTTAAATACAATAGTAATTGTCACTACTTACTCCAATTTTTAAGAAATATGAGTGATGTGAATTGTTGAAATATATTATGTTTTTCTTTAATTAATTGTAGTTATATAATCTAATATAACTACGTCATTATAAAAAACCTATACGTATATAAAGTGTTACATATTATACGCATGATAAATCAAATATTCATACATTTTAATTTGAATATATCGTAATTATAACAGACAAAATACGAGCTTATAAAGAGATTATAATGGTTTATTTGATGACCTCTTTGTTTTTAGTTTCCAGAATTAAAGTTTAACTTTAACTAAAGAAAGTTAATTATATATTTCGAAAAAATATTCCTTTTTTAACAATAAAATATTACCACTTAGTAATTTCAGTGTTAAACATATTTATAAACAACAACAAATAATCACACCGCTTAGTAATCCGACATATTATATCCAAATGAAATGATACATCTATTCATAGGGTTACTCATATACAACAAATTAAGTGGCCACCAATAGTAGTAGGATTAATGAACCCCTAAAAGCCAATTGCGAAGTCGAATCTATGCAATAAATTGTTTCTTTATTAAATCAGTGATTGGCCAGAAAAAAAATTACATTTATAAAAAACGTTTTGTTCAAAACAAAAATTGTTTATTATTTATTAAGGAAATAAAAATGTATTATTTAATACAAATCATACAAAATGCTATTGATAGTTAAATGACAATAATAGAAAACATAAAACTTATTTTATAAAGTAAATATTATAAATACACTTATTAATTGGGGCAGTAGAGACTGCGGTCAAAACTTTGCTTCAAATATAAAGCTTTATTCTTTTCTCCCATTGAGTTTGTTTCTCCACCACCCAATATAATACGGAGATTTATGCCAATGGTCATTGTTCTGAGGCCTATTATTTTAAAGATCCTAAAAACAAAAATAACTGAAGACTATTGTGCATATATAGTTGTTTATCTCTCAAAAAAATACTGTTATTTATGTATTTATGTGGATATAACGATCATATATAATAGAAATATTCAGCGCTTAAGAGATAAGGTAAATAATGAATCTAAAAGGGACAAAATTGTAGAGATATAAGTTGAGTTTTTAGATAGACTATGAAACTGTTAATTTTTATATTTTAACTGTTTTGAACAATTTAAGATATTTGTTTTTTAAAAATAATATATTAACCTCGCTCACACACACACACTACTTCACTCACCATCTGTATGGGTGTTGGAGTAAGTGGTAAAGAAAACATAATATCACCGGTAAATTAAATGTATTTCTCTTTCTCACTCTCTTTCTTTTTTGATATTATTTTAAATAATAACTCTAATGTTTAACAATATAAAGGAAATGTTTTCTTCAAAAGTGAATACAAATTTAAAGATATTTCCTTGTATAAAATAGAAAGAATAAATATAGAGTGATTCAACAGTCCTCAAACTCTATTTTTAATATTATGTATGGTAATTCTAAATAATATTTGTTTTATGAATTTTAAATATAGCGTTGAAATTGTATGACTGTCTATTAGTCACACATGAGCATTAATGAGCGGGAAAGTAGACAATACAAGCGATAGAGAGAAACTAAAACTCCTCAGACCGCCATAAATCTCACTCAAAACATAAAGTTGTTGTATTGGAAGTTTATTTCTTCATGATGTTTATTTAAAAACGAAGTTTCAAGATATTTCCCCCAATGTTTGAGGACCAAGAGAGGCAAAATGATTTAATGTAAATGTATCGTGACACGGGTCTTATTAACGATAGATTAAGGAGTGGCAGATCATCGTTCTTGACATCAAATTTTATACAGGACTTACAGCTTCGATTGCAACACTCGCCTAATAAGTTAGTTTGACAGTTGTTATTTTCAAATTTCAAATATGCTTTCTTTACGTTGATACTACTTGGTGACATTGTTACTTGTAACTTAACATAGCTGGCTACAGACTTTATGAAAGATGTTACATTGCATTGTATAAGCAAAGAGAATGAAGGATGTATTCGGGTTTTGTTGTAAAACACCCTTCTTGCATATACAATGCATTGAGTTTAAACAACAACGTACATACTATAATATTGATATAGTTTAGAACCAACATTGTTCAGATATCACACCATTAGTATTAAACTTCGTGTATTATATATATATATATATATATATATATTATATATATATATATATATATATATATATATATATATACGAATATACTCGTACATACAGAATGTAACCATGTTTTCATTAAAATTGCTTATCACGAAGTTCTTGAATACTGAATATCAACAAAAACTAATATACGACTACAATAACTACTTTAAATATTTACATGTAGGGAATATTCTCTCTCTCTCTCTCTCTCTCTCCCTCTCTCTCTCTCTCTCTCTCCCTCTCTCTCTCTC